>ML785194.1:879404-892685 GCA_009831015.1 Picea engelmannii | reverse complement strand
ATCTGCTATGGTGGAAACATAAATTAAATTTTTCTTTATACCAGGTACATGCATTACATTATGTATTTGTTTAACACTACCATTTGGTAATGTAACAGAGATATCCCCATAACCTTTGATTTGATGTGACCGTTCATCACCAAAATAAATGTTAGCACCATCATTAGTCTCACAATAACTGTCAAACCAGTTTCTATTACAAGACATGTGGATCGATGCACCAGAATCTACATACCATGCATGCACATCATCTGTCTCAGCTGACAAAGCAGCATCTGATATAAATAATTTGTGGAATTCATCATTACCATTATCACCCCTTTCAGCAAAATTACTATTCTACCTTGAATTTCTATATTTGTTCTCATGTTTATGCTTATACCAACAATCCTTAGCATGATGTCCAGCTTTTCCACAATTAAAACATGTATCACTCTTTCTCTGATTTGTATGAGATCGAGGAGATGTCATACCTTTATGTTCTTTTGCATATTGAGGTTTGCTTCCTTTGTTGCGTTCCCAAGGCTTTCCTTTGTGGCGTTCCCAAGGCTTTCATTTACCCCTTGCCATCAATGCCGAATCTGAATGTGGAGGCTTTCCGGTGAGATGGCTTCTACGTTCGTCCTCTTGTAGAAGAATACCTGCAAGTTCTTCAAATGTCAGAGCATTCTCTCGGGCTGCAATACCTGTTATGAACATTTGGTAGTCTTCTAGCATGCCATTTAATGTGACAGTTACTAGATCAGTGGCTGAGACCTTTTCTCCTATGTCACCCAGTTTATCTTTTAAATCTTTGATTCTTGAAATGAAACTAGTAACATTTTCATTTTCCTCCATTTTGATTGAGAGAAATTTGTTTTTTAAAAACAAAACTCGGTTTGTATTAGCAGTTTGGTACAAACCTTTCAAGATGTCCCACGTCTCCTTAGATGTTTTGCAATCTCTTATATGTGGAATTATGTTGTCTTTTACAGACATTCTGAGGAAAACTTTAGCTTTGTTTTCTCTCTTCTCCCAATCTTCGGCAACAGTAGCAGGCTTTGCCTCATCTCCCGAGACAATAGCCCAAACCCCGGATGCTTCCAACACTGTTTGCATCTTAAATTTCCAATTTACATAATTGGATCCATCTAATTTATTTGATTCATTTAGGTATGAATCAATTAAAGAATTTGCCATTTTAAATTCTTTAAAAGCAACTCAGAAATTACCTTTCTACTGCCACCACCAAGCCTTCTCCTGCCAACAACAATGCAGCAGATTCCTCGGCTGATCCCAGAACGCAGCTTGAGTCAAATATCAGCCGACTGATGCAGATGAAGATGGCTCCTGCACACTCACACGTCCAGCACCAGCTCTGGCGGGTGGTTTCTCTTCATGCGTTTCACAAATCGATTGAACGCCTTACGTCAAGTTCAATCCCTCCACAGAAAAACAAAGTCGGATGCTTCACCAAACTTCAAGTTGGGTTCAATCTCTCCACAGAACACACGTAGTGTTCAGAGTGGCTGCTCCACACTACTCCACGTTGCTCGCTGCCCCACGCTATTCACTGCTCCACGCTGCTCGTTGCTCCATGCTGCTCGACGTTGTTCGCTGCTCCATGCTGCTCGCTGCTTGCTGCTACGATTTGCCTCACCAGCAAGCGATCTGCCCAGCAAGGAGGGTACTCGGATGACTGTGAGGCGACTGCACACAATTTCAAGGACAACAATCAGACCTTTGTTACAGCGTGCTCCACTCAAATTAAAACGAGCTCCTGTACGCGCGCGAGCTCTAGTCGTGGGTTATTATTACGCGGATCGCTCCCTCTACACATGGTGATTGCTGGTTCCTCCTATGCGACATAGCCTGTCAGTATGAAACTCATAGATCAAATATTTTAGAAGTTGCGGTCCGATCCACCTCTGCAAGACACGCAGACAACACTTGAGTTTCTCCTCCTCACAAATCTACTCGTGCTTCTTACTCCAGTGACGCACCACGACTCTCTTCTCATGACGCACCACAACTCTCTTCTCCTGCGCTCTGATACCAAATTAAATAACAGAGACAGAACCAAACTGTGAGCAGAGCTCACTTGATTGCATTATTGAAGCCAACCATTACATTTAAATAGCACAAAAAACCTTGAACTGACCTCCTACAAAGGTGGATCTGAAACCACCAGCAAACCCTAAATTGGATAAGCACACAACAACCCACAACCACTTAGTTACGTAAATCTTAACTAAGTATCCTAATTTCTACATTATTCCAACAGTTGTGGGGCATGCTTTGACAGGTATTACAACACTCAAATGTTGACGGAGAAGAGTGATGTGTATAGTTTTGGAGTGGTTTTGTTAGAAATCATATGCGGTAGGCAACCCATAGATGTAAAACTACCGGTAGATGATGTAAACATCATTCTATGGGTAAGGAATATTTTGATTAGTCATCCAAAATATAAATGTTTACGTGAAATTAGAGTGCATTTTCTCCAAGTGTCTCGCAATAATTATCTGCATTTTCTCATACAGTCTAACAAGTCTAACAATAAGTTTATTTACAGGTGAAACCGTATGTAGTTGACATGGATGAAAATCCTGGCAGAATAACCAAAATCATAGACAAGAGATTGGATGGTAGTTACGACCTGAAATCCATCACTCGTGTTGCCAAAGTAGCCATGAGATGTGTTCAGGGTGAACCGTCTTTAAGGCCCAGCGTGACTGAAGTAGTGAGAGAGCTCAAAAAGGCTATGAAAATTGAGGATAAGGCTTCTTTTTCACTTTCAAAGGACATGGGTATCAAAGGTGGCGATTTGTTGGTCAGCCCGCTCTATTTATCATTGGATTCGAGTGCACACAAAGGAATGGAGTGGGGTGATAACAACTCCAATATTTCACAAGTAGGAAGATGAGCTCACACGTTGTGGATATGGATTGAAAGGAAACTCGCGAACAAGTCAAGTTCATTGTCGATTCGATACGAAGAGGCAATTTACATTCTGTCAATGCGTTTCATGCTTTTATGTATTTGGCAATATTCTTAAAAAAAAATTGTATTTGGCATAATATCTGTTTAATTCGCATGGGTGGGTCAGATATGTACAATTGTAACATGCATGTGTGGGTGAAATTTGTATAATGGTAACATTCGCCCCCTCAAATGCTGTATTTATTATCATTGAGAAATGTATAATTATAACCCCGTCTTCGGTAAGGTCTGAACAAAGCTTTTCCAATCTTGATTTCACCGTATGAAATCAATTTTATGGACTCTTTGAACTTTGAATGAATGTTACTTCCAAATTGTGTAACACTCATTATATTAGATGATATTAAATCTTTAATCTTACATTTCATTTCTTATTATTACATTAATGTATCTAGATTTCATTTCTTATTATTACATTAATGTATCTAGATTTATTATTGTTTTTAGTCTTTTGTATCTTTTATATATACCATGAAATTTATTTCTTATTATTACAATAATGTATCGAGATTTATTATTGTTTTTAGTCTTTTTTATCTTTTATATATATCATGAAATTTATTTGAAAGAAAATTGTATTTTGTGCATTTGAAATCTTATAATAGGTTGAAGATGCTTCTTATTCATTCTCTTTTTCAAAAGGTGAATTATTGAATAGTTTTTATTTTTATGTTTATTTGACTATTTGGTATTAGAATATTTGGTATTTGGTTTGGTTCTTTGAAATGAGTCATCTTATTAATTATTTATTCTCTAAAGTTCTTTTAGATCATTGAAATTACATGAAAATTTCACCATATTTTCGAAGTTATACAATGTGCCAATTTGAGCTTAGTTTTAGTAAAACATGCATATCTAAATATTGTGAAGTACAAATTGAGTGTCACTTGTAGAATTAGACAAAAAATGGACTAGGGTGTTTAGGCCAAAATTTCAGACTTGTTAGGAATATATTGGTGATGTGATAGTATGTACAAGTTTTCTCACATGAAAAGTGTTAAGGACCTAACCTCCCTAACCCCTCACATAGGTAGAATAATATATTTTCCATGTAATAAAACTAACATTAGTTAATAAGGCTTATTTAATAAATGTGAACAAGTCAATGTAAGAATACATAATAGAAGTTTCTTCTTCTAGAAATATCTTCCTGTAGAATGTTCTTTAAAAGATACAATTACTATAAATAAGAGTAGGAGGTATGAGAATTATTGTAATAGAGCACTGCTCTGCTAGAGGTTGCCCCCACAAAGGGGAAAGTGAACATTGCTTTCTATCAATAAAGGTATCATTTTGGTTGTGGTTCTCTACATTTTGTTGTTTTGCTGGTATTTTTTGTAGTGTTTATGTTTTCCGCTTAAAATGTAATAGATATGGTACCTAACAAGTGGTATCAAAGCACTTTCCTCTACATAAATTGTGGGATTTGTTTTTTTCAAGGTAGAGACATGTACTGTGGGCGTCTTTAAAGAAGAAATATATGTTGCTTAATGGGTAAAATTGTGATGGGGAAGACTACATGCGGGAAATACAAATGGTTTCAGGGGCTACCTAGAAAAAAAAAATTGCCTTGTTGGAAACCTCTGTAACCCCTGTTGGTACCCCTCTAGTAATATTGCATCAGACATAATCTATAAATGACCATCGCTCCCACATACCGACAGGTATATCAGTAGTCCCTTAGGTCGCATGAAACCAAGTCTAGATCAGTTGATTGACCATCTGACTACTATAGTGACACTAATAACAACACTCGAGAAGATACTCTCTCGTACCTAGGTAATCAGACAATACGACTAATCTGTAAACGGGAGGCTTGTAGCCTACACGTCTTACCAACACAGAAATATTCATAACAATTTTAATTCTGGCTATATAAATGACAAAAAAGTTCTTGACCAATCTTGCCACAGGTTGAGTCAGGAGAACTAAGAAGTCTGGTCAGAAATCTGATCATTCGGAAAAATATTGATCGACAACACGGGTATTCCAACAGAGGATGAACACCTTTAGTAACCACTCACATAACCAGATGAAAAATCAACACACTGATGTTTTGACGTGGTAAAACCCCTACGTGAAAAAATCCATGGCCCCAACCAATGTGACCACTTGGAGAAATTTATTAATGCAAAAGAAAAAGATTACAAAGACATTTTCTCACAATCGATCATCGAAAAATGACCCTCCATGCTCTTTAAATAGAGATCACAGACCAATTAGGTATTAATCCATGGATCAATGGCCATTAAGATCGAGGAGAATATGAACCGTTAGATCACTCTATGTCAGGAACATATCGTGATCGTCGGATTTCCTAACTACAAATGCATACTAATGCATACTAAAGAAACACACTAAGAAACACACTTTTACCTAACAACACATAGACCAAGTAGATCTTAACTAACTCCTAAGGGTCTAAATATCCTACATCCTCCCTTAAGAACAACTTGGGATAGGATTGAAGGATTTACAATAGTGACACAATAGGAGAAGGAAAGAGGCATTGCATCCTATCCCCCCTTGATGACAATTTCCTAAACTCCTAACATAGATCTAAGTTTGGAAAACTTTGCTTCTGTAAGAGACTTTGTGAAAATATCTGCAACTTGATCTTTTGTAGGGAAAAAGAGCACTGCAATAACTTGATCATGAATGAGCTTTCTGATGAAGTGCATGTGTAGCTTGATGTGTTTGTTGTGATGATATTGAACTACATCTTTGGCGAGCTTGATGGCACTCTGATTGTCGCACCAAAGGTTGGTCGGATGCTGCTGCTGGAATCCAAACTTGGAAAGAATCTATCGATTATCATGGCATAGATGAATAAATAGCTCAGGATATTTTTTTGGTAAACATAGCAAGAGAAAAATGTATGAATATTTACACTTGGCCTTGTCGTTCTATTGATGTTTGCGATGATTGGCTACTCATGCCCATGTCACTCGTCTAACTTTTTATGATGCAAGCATATGTACATGAACATCAGAACGACTAAATAAACATATGCATTGTATATTGTCCATAATTGTTTTGGATGTCACTTACAGGCTCGAAGGAGATGGAATATGAAATAGGGTGTCAAGGGATACTTAGGAAACATGAGGACCAGACAGTGAAATTGTATGCCTCAAAAATTTTGAGTGCAAAAATGTGTAACACATGACATGGCATGATGGGGGAGTCTGGCGGCCAATCTGTATATCGTGGAACCCCCGAAGTTGTTTGCAGGTCACAGAAGAATAGAAGCACAATCTTGAGCCCGCTAGCCCGAGAGTCCGTCTATCAATTTGTATATCGCGGAACTCTGGGTGATGTTTGGAGGACATAGAACAATAGAAGCGCAATTTTGAGCCCGCCAACCTAGAAACCCACTATCGAAAAAGTGTCTAAGTATGGAATGAGGAAGTCATCGGTCAGACTCGTGATATAGAAGAATTAGTATAAATGTGAACCCGTGAGTCTGCCAACCCACACATCTAGACATTTTCGAAAAAATGACTAAACAAAGAAACCAGAAAGCGAAACTAGAGGGGAAAAATAAAGGGAAATTCAGTTAAGTATAAAAGAGGCAAAAAAAGGGGATAATAGAGAATGGGAAAATAGAAAAGGGGAGGGAAATTTTCGGAAGAGGGAAGTCTCAACAAAGGCCCATTGTTTCCAAAGAATCATTTTCTAGTCCAATATTTTATCAACCTACTTGTTTTGTGTGTTTGATTTACTATCACAATTGGTATACCTTTTCGAAGATTGTACTTCAGCTTCCTCTGCTGTGGCATATAAGATTTCATCTGCTTGTCCAACTAATGTGTTTCTTTCAATGTAGAAATGTAGAAAATACAATGGACATGAAGGTAAGTTGCCATGTAGAAAGACATGTAAACAAATAAATATAGTTCTATTTATTTCAATGTAGCAGCACAGAAAATACAATTGACATGAAAATAAATTATTATGTAGGAAGATACGTAGTATCTACATACAATAAACTAGGTGAAAAGCAGTAGAAGAAATATACAGACAATAATTGAAATACAAAACAATGGAATATGAAATAAGAGTAGAAGCATGCACCTTTGTATCTCCTCTTGTACATTTGTGGTTAAGAGTCCTTCGTTTTCTCCAGTTATTCTGTTTGTTTCAATGTGGGAATGCAAAAAATACAATGAACATGAATATAAGCTGGTGTGTAAGGGAAAACAAGTAATATGTACATACAGTAAATGAGAATCAAATGAATATAATAAAAGATAGAGTTAGAAGCATGAACCTTTGTTTTT
This sequence comes from Picea engelmannii, assembly GCA_009831015.1. Taxonomy (NCBI): domain Eukaryota; kingdom Viridiplantae; phylum Streptophyta; class Pinopsida; order Pinales; family Pinaceae; genus Picea; species Picea engelmannii. Next base: position 885,420 of record ML785194.1, on the reverse strand, counting down.
CTTGATCCATGGTTGTGGTTATATATAATTTTTCCTGGCCAAAATATATTACAAGCCATAAAATATTAAGAAGTTGGATGGTCTTAGCTGAATGATTTGGTTTTGTGCAACAAAGTATCCAGGTATGCTTTGAGACATGGAAATATAATTTTGTAATGTGTTTGATGTATATTTCATAATTCAAGTACAAGACAAATTGTATCGTGGCCAGACCAATATGTGTATAAGATAAAGAGGTTGTATTGTGATATGGGCACATTTCACCATATATTTTCAATAAATGTGTTTTGTACTTGTTTTATCTTAACCAAAAGAAAGAAGAGATTGTAATTGCACATGTAGTTTTCCAATTCTTTTGTTATGGAAATATTTTGTAGCATGTCAACACTGAAGTCTCCTAGAATGATAATGGTTTCGTTCATATGTAAATGGTGTAATGTATTTGAAAACACATTCATTATGCTAGCAATGTTGCACGCGAAACGACATAGAGATTGAATATTGCAATTTGCAATCCACGGAAAACTACTCTTGCTAACACCATGTCATCATCTTTTTCTTCTACAAGAACATTTTGCAAATGCATGTAGGTATGGTTTAGAGTTTGGAGAAAAAATTGGAGCAAAAATTAAGAGTAGGAGGGAAAGATATGCCAATTTTTGTGCAATTTTTTCGCAGCTTAGCCATCGTTGTACCATACCTAGTTCCTCTACACCTACCTATAGTTTTATTCTACAAGAACATCTTGCAAAGGAAACAAGATTGACATCGTATTTTTCATGCGAAAGATACGAGTTCGATTCCCATACAGGATAGGTAAGTAGTCATTCCTAGGCAATCTGGGAATATCATCGAGGGCAAGGTGCAAAGGTTGAAGAATTCCTTATTCAATTGAGGCGTTAGATTTCCACTTTGTCACATACGGAAAATGACCAGGATTTGTAATTCTAGAAAAAATGACAGCCATAGTTGTGCAAACGACATTGGCATGAACATGGTGCAGAGCCTGGGGAAAAAACCGAAGGAAAATTTAAGAGCAGGAGAAAAAGATATGCCAACCTCTATGGAAAGTCTGCAGGATAGGAATGATGAATAAATACTTAAACATTCTTACTTGCAAAATGCAAACAACAAACAATAAATAACAAATACGAATGAAAGTATGGTATTCAAACTTACTCGTCAATGATGAACGATAGAACCACAAGTCCAATTGCGGGTGCGGGACTTGAACCCTGCAAAGTGCAAAAAACAACTCCAATTGTCGGTGCAGGACCCTAACCTTGCAAAGTCAAAGCAAACAAAATCAAGCAACAAGCAACAAACCAGTGAGCAAGCACGAATAGGTCCAACTGCAGGTGCAGGACCTCAACCCTGCAAAATTGAACCAAACAACAAGAAGAAACAATGAATGAACCAGTGAAAAAGCAACAACCAATGAACCAGTAAAGAGTTCAACCCTGCAAAGTGAAAAAACAACTCCAACTGCGGGTGCGGGACCCCGACCTTGCAAAGTTGAAGAAAACAAAAGAAAGCAGCAAGTAACAACAGGTCCAACTGCAAGTGTAGGACCTCAACCTTACGAAGTTGAACCAAACAACAAGAAACAACAACCGACGAACCAACGAACCAACAAACAAGAAGCAACCAGTGAACCAGTAAATAATATATGTATCTTCAATGATGACTAAATTGCATTCCAAGAATAGAATATGTATGAAACATATGATGGCTATGCGAGTGGCGGTGGACAACAATATTGTCCAAATTCACTGCAACATTGTATGGAAAAATTCGAGGAAAAATGTACTATGACAGGCCTATTTAAGTTAACATTTAAGGCTATCAGGCCTGTTCAAGGTCCTCGCGCTATGTAAACATTTAATTTTGTCAATCCTGTTTAAGGGCCTCACGCTATGTAAACATTTAAGTTGTCAGGCCTATTCAAGTACCTCAAAAAGAGTGTCAATGCTAAAAACTTTTGGTATGTAAACATTTCAATAAAAATAGAAATAATAAAAACATTAAAAAAAAGCGTCAATGCTCAAAACTTTCGGTATGCAAACATTTCAATAAAAATAAAAATATTAAAAAAGAGTGTCGATGCTCAAAACTTTGGATATATAAACATTTAAAACATTGGGAATAACGAAGCTAGCAATAAGACTTCGAATCTATTCTCCAATGAGATGATGACATATAAGGTTTTTTTTATTATATAAAAAATAATGTTTTTAGTTATATAGTTCGAACAATAGAGATGATGTGAAAATTTATGGTCAAAGGACATATTAATATGAGGTCAACGAATTATTGATCGCTATAGTCCCTCTACGCATTCGACAAGGACTAATAATAACGAGGAGAACTCCAATTCAAAAGAGCCCTTGTGGGAATGTTGTTTTCTTAACTTTTCATAGGTTTAGGAAAAATTTATTTTATTACAATAAGTTGAAAAATAAATATCCATATATCTATGACATCCAAATTCGCTTTATTAGTTTACGAAGTGTTACACTAATTTGTATCATTTCACAAGGTTACAAATAATTTATTTTAACTTATGTGTTGAAAAATAAACATCCTTATTTCTATGACATCTAAATTCACATTATTATTAGTCCATGCCAAAGGCGTAAAGGGACTATAGCGATCGATAATTTGTTGACTTCATATTAGTTTGTCCTTTGACTAAAAATATTTTCATAATCTCTATTGTTGGAAATAGAGAACTAAAATCATTGATTTGTATATAATAAAAAATACCATATATGTCATGATCTGATTGGATAACAAATTGGAGGTCTTATTGTCAACTTCTCTATTCCCAATGTTTTATATGCTAGCATATCCAATTTTTTTGATCATCTACGGTCTTTCTGAATTTTTACTATTTTTATTGAAATGTTTAGATATCCAAAGTTTTGAGCATCGAGAGTCAGTTTTTTATTAGTTGACTTCATATTAGTTTGTCCTTTGCCTATTTTTTTTTTGCATAGTCTCTATTGTTCAGACTATTGTTACTATTTTTTTTTTAATTGTTATTATTATTTTATATTATTATAAAATAATATAATAATTATTTTGCATATGTAACAGACCTGCCACACTGCATTTTTTCTTTAATGTTTACACAGCGCCAGGCCCTTTGGCGGTCTTGACAGACTTAAATGTTTACCTAACATGCCTCACAGTCTTAAATGTTTACTTAACAAGCCTGTTACAATACATTTTTCTCCGATTTTTTTTATGCAATGTTCTCTGCAGTGAATATGGGCAATATTGTTATTTAGCGGCATTATTAGTTCACTGGTTGATGTGTGCTCATTGCTTTTTCACTAGTTTCTTATTTTCCTGTTGTTGTTTCTCTTGTTTGCCTGTTGGTCTTGTTGCAGTTTTCACGCTTGGTATTCTGTAACCGTGATTGGAACTGCGCTTCTGTCATTCCCCATTGGCGGGTGAGTTTCGGTGTCGTGTTTAGCTTCCTATTCGTTATTTGTTGTTTGCTATTTCCAGTTTGCAAGTGAAAAATTTCAATATTGGAGATACCTGAGTCAACATCCTCTTGCAGAACATCTTTGTATGTGAGGATAAAATACAATTTCCTTTTCTTATATGTCACTGTGGTTGCGATCGAGGTGGGTTCTGTGTCAAACATTGGCGTTCAAGAACGAGACAAAGAAAACATTACAATTTTGCTTCTCTGGTCATAGTAGTCACATACAAAGATGGGCTGGAAGAGGATTTTTATCGCTCCCAGTATTGAAAATTCTTACTTGCAAACTGGAAAAAAAAAATCTCCAACATTACTTGGAGAGGTTGGTGATGAATTCCCAACATGACTAGCAGAGGTTGGTGATGAACCGTCAACATGACTAGCAGAGGTTGATGATGAACCCCAACATGACTAGCAGAGGTTGGTGATGAATCTCGAACATGACTAGCAGAGGTTGTGATCTGGATTTATGTAGGAATACAATGAAATACATAAATACACATAAAAGCAGAGATGTAGCGGAAATAAGACTTCATTTCATTAATAACAAATGACTGAAAAATGCTTACAGACAGAATGGAAATAAACTAGCTAGGGTGCTGGTAGCTTATCTCTGAGAAGAGATGTCGCGACTACTGGCCTCTGAACTCCTATTACAATGAGGCTTGAAGCCCTATATATTACTGAGAAACAATGGAAAACCATAAACATCCGAAAACCTAACCCTAGGAGATGAAATGCCAGAATATGGGCCCCGTTGGGGTAAATTGGTACATCAATTTCCCGGGGTCATAACTTTGGCATACTATCTCCGTTTGACGCACATGATACATCGTTAGAAATATCTATCCGAGGACTACACTGATGATAGCGAACATTGAGTCCAAAACGAGCTCATATTCGTCAAAGCATTCATGTGCAAAAAATGCCATTTAGGGCCTCAAAACAGCTCCGGAAGTTCAGGACCCGAAGAACGACTAAAAATAGTAAATTGTGCTACAATTAAGGAAGCTGAAAAACTGAAAGAAACAATGGTGTGGGTCCAAGTGGAATAGGTGGGTGGCCACCAATATCCACTTGGATCAGTCCTCCCCACTTAGGAAGCAATGGTCCCCATTGCATTGAGTTCCTCCATGAGATGAGGAAACTTCTGCTGAACTTGGTCCCTGGTGAGCCACTTACCCTGGTGAAGGAGTTGGCTTGCTTTGACAACTCGATATAGCTGGATTCTCTGTTGGCGGGTGTTCTTGATTTGTGTGCCCATAATTTGATCAGTTGTGGCTTGTTCCATGCAATTCAGGTTTAACTCTGTTGGTGTGAGTTGTTCTTCCATGTCAGATGTGTCTAGTAGAGGTGGAAAGTAGGGCCAAAGGTGGTCCACATTGAACACTGGGCGCAGACCAAGGAATGGTGGAATACCAAGCTCAAAGGAATTGTCCCCTACAACCTTGGTGATGGTGTATGGCCCATATCAGAGCGGGTGAATCTTGCGGTAGGGTCCATCGAGGTGCTCCTTTTGCAAATGTAGCCACACTTTGTCGCCCACCTGGAAGTTGTGTGGCACCCAATATTGATCATGTCGTTGCTTGTACTTAGCATTGGCTTTGTCCAAGATGTCATGAACTTGTTGGCGGATGTGCTGAATGCGCTCAATGAAGCTGTTTGCCTTGTCAGCCTCAGACTGGACATGGGATGAATCTGCCCGAGTAGCCACAAATGGCATGGCTACGTCAATGGGACATAGTGGCTGGAATCCCAAGCCCACTTGAAAGGGGTTGTGGTTGGTTGAGCTAAGGAGAGCCCGGTTGTATCTGTGTTGTACATAGGGGAGGCTCTCATCCCATGTGCATGGATGCTTTGAGTTGTACATGCGCAGAATGTGTACAATCATCTGGTTGATGACCTCTATCTGGCCATCAGTTTGCGGATGGAAAGTTGTGGACTTGGTGAGCTTGGTGTCTAGCATCGACCAGAGGCTGGACCAAAATGTATTGAGGAACCTTCTGTCCCGATCTGAGATGATAGACTGTGGGATCCCAAAGTGTACCCACACTCATTCAAGGAAGAGTTTAGCAGTGGCTTCTGCTGTGATATTCTTCTTGCAGGCCATCATAATGGACATCTTCGAGAATTGGTCGACGACCACAAAAACATAGTCATTGCCATGCTTAGTAGAAGGAAGGCCCGACATGTAATCCATAGAGATGGATTCCCAAGGTCAACTGAGGGTAGGAAGCAGAGTATAGAGGCCTTGCTTCTTGATGGTCGGTTTGGCAATGGCGCATGAAGTGCAGGCTTGATGTACTTCCCAACATCCTGTCAAAGGTTCGGCCAATAGAAATACTTTTGCAGTACTGCCATGGTTTTCTCGACCCCAAAATGCCCAGCGACCTGACTGTAGTGCACCTCCCAAATCATCTTGGCACGCTCACTTGAAGGAACACAAAGGTGTCCCAGGTGACAAAGCAGGGCATCCTGGAGGTGAAAATTGGGAACTTGCTTACCCTCCAAGAGTGTATT
>ML785194.1:805699-879354 GCA_009831015.1 Picea engelmannii | reverse complement strand
GTTCAAATGAAATTGTTGCAGGTATGTGGACCACTTCTGATGGCGATCGTTCTGCAACTTCCCTTGTGTCTGTATGAACTGCAGGGGTCGGTGGTCTGTGTGGATGACCATTTCCTTTCCCAAAATGTAATGCTTCCATTGCCAACAAGCCTGGACAATGGAATACATTTCTTTGTCATAAGTGGGATACTTCCAGACTGTGTCAGAAAGTGTCTCACTGTGATATGCCACTGGATGCCCATGTTGAGTAAGGACTGCCCCAATGGCATATTCAGAGGCATCTGTCTCGATCTCAAAGGGTTGTTTCAAGTCTAGTAATGTGAGCACTGGTGCAGAGTAGAGGCGATGCTTCAACTCCTTGAATGCCTTCTGTTGAGATTCAGACCAAAATAATTTTTCTTTAGCTCTTCCCTTGGTGACTTGACTCAAGGGCCAAGTGATATGAGAGAATGCCAACACAAACCTACAGTAGAAATTGGCAAGACCTAAAAAGCTACGGAGCTTTGTTAGGGTGGTTGGGGATAGCCAATCCCGAATGACTTGGATCTTTTTTGGATCCACATGCACCCCCTGCTCATCAATAATGTATCCCAGATACTGAATCTGGGTTCTTCCAAAAGTGCATTTCTCCAAATTGGCACACAACTTGTGTTGTCATAGTGTTTGGAGGACATGTCGGATGTGGTGGAGGTGCTCTTCCCAAGTCTGGCTGAAGATAAGAATGTCACCCACGTACACCACTACAAATGAGTTAGTGAATTGCCGTAGGATGTCGTCCATTAGCCTCATGATGGTTGCAGGGGCATTCGTCAACCCGAATGGCATGACCAACCATTCAAAAAGGCCCTCCTTGGATTTGAAGGTTGTCTTCCACGCATCAGAGGGTTCGATTGGTACCTGGTGATACCCCGACTTCAAGTCGATCTTGCTGAAATATTTCGCCCCCTTGAGTTGGTCCAGAAGATCATCAATCTGTGGGATCGGGTACCTATTCTGAATAGTGATCTTGTTTAGTGCCTGATAGTCAATGCAAAGTCTCCAAGTCCCATCCTTCTTCTACAACAACATAATCGGGCTCCCACAGGGTGATGAACTCGGCTGGATGTGACCTTTCTGCAATAGCTCTTGAATTTGCCTCTTGATTTCGTCATTCTCTAGAACAGAGCACCGATAGATGGGCCCATTGGGCAGTGGCACACCCGAGGTCAGATTGATGGGGTGCTTGACCTGGCAGTGTAGAGGCACCCTTGCGGGGGATGTGAAGATGTCCTCATACTCCTCCACGACCTTATCCATCTGTTGTTTTCATGCAGCGGGGCCCTATCTGGAGGTCATGGCCACAGTATTTTTCTTGCCCTAAGGGCGGATCATCAGGAAAACAAATTTCCTGGTTTTGGAAATGAGCTTACTGCATTGTTTTGTAGTAACCAAAGAGATGGTGGTAGGTGGTGCTATCTTCGGTATCCTGTACAACTTATTTCCCAAGGTGATAATAACAGCACGAGGCCTGGACTCATACATAGCTTGTCGCTTCCACAAGTACGGTTGGCCTAATAATACATCAAAAACATCAAGAGGAGCAATGTCACATAATACCTCATCCGTGAAGGGCTTGATGCTGTAGGGAAGGCGACATTGTTGGTCGACGCGAAGGTCCCGTCGTTGGTGCAACCACCCGATGGTGTATGGTTGTGGGTGTGATGTGGTTGGCAAGCCCAACCGCTTCACAACCTCTACCGAGATGAGGTTCTTCTGTATCCCGCTGTCGACAATGAACTGCAATGGGGAACCCTTTACCCACATCTTGGAATGGAAGAGACGCTCCGCCTCCTCTGGATCTTCTGGTTCCTCCTTCTAGATCTTCGTGGTGGCAATGGTGGCGTTGGGCTCTGCATCGATAATATTCTTCCCCCTATCATTCCCCTTGTCGGGTTCTGATTCAGAGTCAGAGCATGCATCCGATTCAGAAGCCTTCAGCTCGACTACCAGTGACTGCTTGGCCCGACACTCACTTGTGTTGTGAGTGGAGCTCTTATGGAACTCACACCACTTCCCCGTGTCCTTTTTTGGCTTCGTGGTGTTGTTCTTGGCTTCGGGTTATCCTGAGCTGCACCGCCTTGGCTTGGTCCTTTGTTCTGCAGTTTGGGGGTACCTTTCCCTTACTTCTGATTCGTAGACCCAAAGTCTCGCTTTTTCTGTTTGAACTTCTGCTCAATCTTGGCAGCATATCAGTACACCACACCAAGCGAGGAGATGTCGAGGAACCCCATTTCCTCCTGAATGTATCTGTGCAGACAACTGTGGTACTTTAACACCAAATGTTTCTCTGAATCTTCGATACCCAACTTTGTGCATAGTGTATGAAACAGATTCGTCATCTCATGCACATCTTGGTCCCTTTGTTGCCGCAGCATAGTCCATTGTATGTATTTGTCCTCATAGATCCCCATGGGATAATATTGTTCCTTGATGGTGTCTCGGAAAGAATTCCAAGTGGGTGTGGCCGAGAAAAGAGAGGGTTCCCCCTCTCCCTGTTGCTCCGAGTAGGTTTCCCACCAGTCCTTGACATGGGGGGTATCTTTGAGGAGTGCGAAAATAATCCTTTCTTGGTCGGAAAATTCATGAACCGAGAAATATCCTTCTAACAGATTCAACCATCTATCTACGACATATGCATCTATTTGGCCCTCAAATATGAGAATGTTAAAGTTTACTTGTACCTTAAAAGGAGTGGTGCCTCCAGAGTGGCCATTGGATGTCAATGCGCCGCTCGTGGGAATCCGTTGAAGAATCTGGGCAAAGTTGTCCATCATCGCATTCCTTTGTTTCTTGAGGGCCTCCTTGAGCAACATTTTGATAGGATCTCCTGCTCCCTCATCTTTCTTTTCTTCCCCCATGGGCAGTCGTCGGGGTTTGCGAGATTGATCTTTTAAAGGTTCAACCAGATCGAGCCCCAACTCCTTATACCTCGACCTCGTTGGGGACATGCAAAGAAAGATTGAGAACGAGCAGACCGCTCTGATACCACTGATCCAGATTTATGCAGGAACACAATGAAATACAAAAATACACATAAACGCAGAGATGCAGCGGAAATAAGACTTCATTTCATTAATAACAAATGACTGAAAAATGCTTACAGACAGGATGGAAATAAAATAGCTAGGGCGCTGGTAGCTTATCTCTGAGAAGAGATGTCGCGGCTACTGGCCTCTGAACTCCTGTTACAATGAGGCTTGAAGCCCTATATATTATTGAGAAACAATGGAAAACCCTAAACATTCGAAAACCTAACCCTAGGAGATGAAACGCCAGAATATGGGCCCCGTTGGGGTAAATTGGTACTTCAATTTCCCGTGGTCGTAACTTTGGCATACTATCTTTGTTTGATGCACATGATACATCGTTAGAAAGATCTATCCGAGGAATACACTGCTGACAGTGAATATCGAGTCCAAAATGGACTCATATTCGCTAGAGCATTCATGCCCAAAAAATGCCGTTTAGGGCCTCAAAACAGCGTTGGAAGTTCAGGACCCGAAGAACTGCTAAAAATAGTAAATTGTGCTACAATTAAGGAAACTAAAAAACTGAAAGAAACAATGGTGTGGGTCCAAGTGGAATAGGCGGGTGGCCACCAATATCCACCTGGATCAGGTTGGCGATGGAAGTGCAATGTGACTATCAGTGACTACATTTGTGCCCCCAACATGAATTGCAATGGCTGGTTTTTGGTCTTCAACATGACTAGCATAGGTTGTCGATCAATCTCCAACATGACTAGGAGAGGTTGGTGATATAATTCTAGTAAGACTTGCAGTGACTGGACTTGTGGTGACAGTTGGTTGTGGAATTTGAGACCAAGGTTCCGGGAAAGACGCGTTTTGAGAAATTGCAGGCCAAGAAGGGTTTTGGTATACACCATGGCCATTCCCGGCAAGATAGTATCCTCCTTCATAATGATTCATAAGGGGTTGTAAGGGTATGGTCACCAAGGAAGTCACTTGCGAAAAGAAAGTGACATGAAAAGGGTTACTCATGTGAGGATATACGTTGCCCCCAGACGAAGGGACCCTGTAAAGGGGGTTTCCCATACTATAAAATTGACTCCCTCCATATGAAATACTAGAGAATAGATGGAGGTCTATCACGGGAAATATGTTCGTGGGAACCGGCATAGCGGAAGATGGATATATGGACAGAGTGTAGTAGGTAGAATGACCGCCCATTTGAGAACTTGCTCCTGTAAAAGTGAAGCTAGGATTGGATCCATAGGAAGGAAGATTCCAACCTCCTACCATAAGAGTTGGTTGAGGGATATGACTCCCACCAAACAAAAACGGAGAATAAGGAGGCATCATGCCCCCAGACCCAAAACTAGGATTCACATAAGGAGACGAGACAAATGATGGAAAATGTGAAGACATGTCTAGCGTACCAAAAGAAAAATGATTAGAGGCCCAAGGTATTGGCTGAGTATTATGATGTGACATACCACTTGGAAATACAAGAGGATTCGTCCCCATGGAATGAGAAAATACCATGGGTTGGGTAGCACTAATTGAGGGAGTCACGGGGGCTCCACCAACCATAGCAATGAAAACTCATGACACAATACAAAATCCTAAGGCTAGCTAATAATCAAAGAGCACACCAAAATAAACAAAAAAGGCCAATATGCACACAAATAGGATAAACTGGTTGAAAGGGGCCTCCCTCCCTAAAGTAGGTATGCTTCGCCCAAGAAGGGGCTGAGACTCCCTGCAAAAGATCGGAGGTATCAAAATCAATTATAAGGGCCTTCGTGGGTTTAACAACTAGTCGATCAAATCCCCCCAGAGAGGTAATCCTCCATAAAGCTTGTGTGTTTTCCGACCCTTATTTGACTCAAGGTACTTGCAGAATAACCCCTGCAAGTAACCTATGTGGTACCTATGTCAAGCAACTAAGCCACCACGATATAACTGATGCACAGAGAAATAGTCGTAAGTCAGGTCTACCGTATGGGCAGGGTAACAAATCCTGAAATCTCGAAAGCACCGCCTCTCATAGAGGTAAAAGTACTAGCAAGACCCCCATATACGAATAGATCCCCAGAAATATATCTGATGCTAAGAAGGTATTGGGGGGATATCCTGTCAACCAACTTCACGCAACCTCATGCTTAACTCCGGTGTAAGAGGAGCCTCTTGACGTCACCAATTATACATTGTATTTCACTACTCCCTTAGTCAAACACATATGTTGATTTTAATAGCCTTGGAGAAGTTTACTCACAAAATCCTTTTCCAAGGCTCTAAATCCTAAGCTAGTTTGTGCACCCTAAAAATAAAGTCGTTTCTAATCAATTTTAAATTTATCAGCGTTACTTTTAGTGGCCTTTCTTACTCAAAAAGGTCTGGTCGTGAAACTGATGATGTTATGACTCAACACGTAAAATAAATGAATATGAATAAAATGCAAAGTCTTAACTTCAATTCCCAATAAATGATAAGCTTTTCAAAATGCAATTTTCAATTTAACTCTGCAATTCAAAATAAGATTCAACCTTTCCATACATGTACTAAGATCAATGATAAGAACCCAAAAGTTCAAATTCCAACAAAGCAAAATGTATATTTTTTGTAGTTTCAATATAAAAGAATGAAAATGCAAGGACTGAACAACAACTCGATATAAAGATTCTATTGTATGTAAACAGAGACAAACCAAGTAGAATATCAAGAAGCAAACACCCAACCTAATATGCAAGGACAATCAATGAAAAGGATGACGAGAAAGAAACACCACCTAAAAATTCAACCAAAGAAGTGTTTCCTATCACTCTATAGACACTTCACAGTCATGACAGAGACCTAAGAAGACTCAACAACCATCGAAACTTACCCACCAAACATCAAACTCAACAATCAAGCAAAAAAATATGATGTGCACTTCTGTTCAGGAGAAAACCGCATATATACGCTTCCTATAGAACGACAGCTTGCGTATGTATGTGACTGTCAGGCAAAAAAACCACGTATATGTGTTGAAACACAGTCAGGTTAAGGATATGGCCAAGAAACTCAGATTCAAAATGAACAGAGGTTGTCAAGCAATCAGACGACAAGAAACTCAATATAAATGACAACAATCAAAATAGAAAAACATTCCAAAACCGGAAAATAAGATTCCCTCCCGAGTATGGTCGCCAATTCTGTTACGAGGAAAATCACTCTATGACATGGGGTAAACCACAACAGACATAAATGACTGCAGAAATCAACTCTAATCTCAAGTATGCTATGTAAGAAAATATGCTAACAAGACAAGGTAAAGAGCCTACCTTGTCCAGATGTTCGATGAAGTCCACCGTTGAGCACTTGACTCGAAGCAATATACCTGTAACTTGTCCTCGACAACCAAGATACAAAAGCATATGGTGATGATATATAAAGTTAGCACATTCAATAGCATAATCCATCAATATTCATAACAAATACGGCCATGGAGTAACAATTCAAATATTCGCAAGACATTAATTGGATGAGAAAAGAGTATTTCTATTAAAATGTAATCAACAGAAGTGTATGAATGACAAACTTTTGTGTCAACACGTTCGGAACCGAGAAACTAAGTCCCTTCCAGTTGGGCCTCCACCACTTCAATCCTCCACCAAAGGCAAGCACATATAAGAGAGAAAATGAAATTCTCCATCAAATAATGAATAGCTTGGGGGTGGAACAATGTGTTCGGACTTAAAAGGACAAAGGGATACAGACTCTATATGAAGTGAATAATTTCTCCAGAGTAACTTTGCTCTCAAAGTTGAATTCTTCTCCTCTTTTCCACAGGCTCTTGGATATGGCCCATTTATAGCCTTCAAATGGAACTGAAGGGTCGAGTCGGAACGTTTTCAGTATATGGAAGGTCAAGGATCATGGATCTTGTGATGTGACATGGAAACTCGATGCCATTTTTTAATTTTGAGTACAATACAATATGTACGCGGGTTGTAATGGTGCAACCTGCGTATACACATGTTGTATAACTGTTAGGGCGCATATATGTGGAAAAATATTGTTTTTAGCTCTGGGAACTGCAAAAAGGGACTTCAAGTCTGCATAGGGAAATGGAAAAAGGACCTCTGAGCAAGTTTGCATAGGATGAGGTGAATCTTGCTATAACAATAGGAGCATAATAAAGATAAAGGTGATCTAAAGAACAAGGAGAAACAACATTCGGTAAAGAGGAGTTACTAGTGGAGTAGTATGCATGGTTGATTCCCATTGGGTTGAGAAGCACTACAATGGAGGCAACATTATTAATATCCACATAATCATAGTGTATAATAGGTAAAAATAAATCTAGGATTTATGAATTAATTATCTAAGTGAGTTTACCTGTTCCAATAATCTCCACTTTTGCATTCTACTACTGGATAGTCCAATCTTCTCTAATAACTAGATATTTTTGTTATAATAATAATAATAATAATAATTTATTTTTAAAGTCACGACCAAGCCAGACACCAAATTAGTGTATACATTACTTCAGTTTCATAAAAAAATATGTATATAAATAATCTTTAGAGTAATTACAACTAAAAAAAACACAAATTCTCTCTTTAAAAACCTCCTTTTTGAGTTAATATTTCATTTATTCATAACCTATTTTTTATTACAAATATGAAGGAACCACCTCCAAACCTGGAAACATAAGTTAAACAAATATCCACCCACACACCAAAGGTTGTTTCCCACAATACAAATGGTCATATAGCTAACTCATATGTATAGACACTCATAATAGAAATCAAAATGGGAACCAACAATGATCGATCTATATACAGCCTATTTTATGAATTGATCATCTAATAAAAATGACATCTATCCATTATAGGAGGAACGGTATGATGCCAAAAAAACACCAATTATATTTATATATATATATATATATATAAATTACACATAATTTTTTAACAAATTTATTATTAAGAAAAATTAATGTCGATGGCATTGATATGAGTTTCTAAAAATTTAGAATTACCTTTTCACTAATTTTATTTACAAATTATAATTATTTTAATATATATACACATTGCACATAGTTTTCAACATATTTATTATTCAAAAAAGCTAATGTATGAATATGGAACATCTTTTTCATAAAAATATAGAATTTTTTTTTACTAATTTTATGTTTAATTAAAATCTTTTAATTCAAACCATGATAGAACTATAAAATGATTAAAAGGTTAACAATGATTAAAAGGTTAACGTGAATATAAAACATAATTTTTATAAAAAATTATTTACAATACTTTTATGTTTAAGTAAGTTTTTGTTATTATTAATTCAAACCATATCACGTTCAGTGTTTCCACCTAACAAATGCGATGGTGTGTTAGACAAATGTGATGTAGAGTGAAGCTATTAAAATCTAAATTGTTATTAATAAGTATATGTTAAATGTTCAAGTTATTTAATTTTCTTTTAGTAATAAGTATATGTTAAATGTTCAAGTTATTTAATTTTTTTTTTTAAATAGAGATATATATCTCTAATGAATTTATGAAAAAATTAAAATGTTTATTAATATAATAAATATAATATCATTTCAATAATAAATAAAAATTTGATCTATATCATTAAGGAATTTAATAATAATTATTATTATTATTTGATTATTTGATGCAGGAGCATCGCCAGCACATCAAGCGAGCCAACATGGAGCGGGAGACAGCTGTACAAGCCAACATCGAATTTTGAAAACACTTTGGGATTGTTGCGCAAGTCTTTAATGAAGCCATTTATGAAGGCACACTTGTATATTGTAATGGACTTTGAGCGGATAGCTCTCGTCCTTAGGTAGATAGTCGACATTTAATATAGTTAATGATGGTAGATAGGAATTTAATTGTAGATTTGATAGCCTAGAGTCCAAGAGGGAAAACGGATATAGACACCCTCATTTCGATCATTGTAACATAAGCAACATTAACAGGGACAGGAAGAGAAGAGCAAGCAGAGAACTGTGTGAAGAACACCCATGTACAGATATTTGAATTAATAGAAGAAAGCTTTGATTCAAATTCATGGTTTTGTGTCTGATTCTCTGTGTATTGATGTTATGCTCATGAACCTTTGCTTCCTGTCATATAATTGCTTTTATATGCTGTGTATGTGATTTCATGGTAGAATTGAAGTCTGAGAAGGCAAGTGAATGAGTTTCAATTGTTTCTCTATTTGAGCCAGAGGATTCCTGCAAGGAGTGTAGTTGAATCGTCTGCAAGGAGGCATTGACAGAAGGGTTCACTTAGAGAGAGATTTTTTCCTCATTCATCCCCCGAAGGTGCAGTTAAGCATAGTGTCGTGCAAGGAGTGCGCAGGCCAGGTAAAGATCTCAGGGTCGCGAACCTGAGTAAGGAAGTATTTGAAAGACTGCTACTACAGGTGTGCGCAGAGTTGAGAGACTTCAACACTCAGTCGAGGTTGAAGGGTCGTCCGCAAGGAGTGCATGCAAGAGGCTTTCCAAGAGACTTGAAGTCGTGGAAAATCTCAGAAGGAGTAAGACCTTCGAATTCAGTGAAGGATAAGCACAGGGAAGCTGCTATTGAAAGTTTGTAGAAGCATCACAGGTTGGCGAGCAGGTGAACAAGTCTTTGTGGAAGAAAGCACTTAATTCATTGTGGAGGAATCATCCGAAGGGAGAACAAACGGTTGAAATCCTCTGAGGAGATTTCGCAAAGTTTCGTGGGCCATTGGATCTTGCGGAGGTGCAGGGAGGTTACGGAAAGAACGTCCAAGGTTTGAAGCTCAGGAGGAGCGTAACCATTGATCCAGGTCACGAGAGCCGTCGGATCTATACACGTGATACCGTGTATCAGGGGTTCGGCATATCGGGGTTTTTTGAAGTTGAGATACATAGACATCGTGGAGTCGTGATTCGCGATATCCCGACGAGCTCATAACTGTTCATCGGTGGAGACGCGTGTCAGTAGATCCCGGAGAGTCGGGGTTCAAAGCATCGGAGTTTTCGAAGGCAGAGAACTCGTGCAACTTGGAATCACGATCCGCGATATCCCGATGGAAGGGTCGTGTGGGCCATAGCTGGAGATAGTGGAGGACAAGTGGCATAGTATCGGGGATCGGGAAAAGGTAAGTCTCGAATCCTTTTACATTAGGAATCAGGATCCCACAAAGTCCGATATCCTAATAGAAGTGGCGGGAAGTTGAGGTGACAACTCACACGTGTGTCGGAGTTTCGGCATATCGTGAGTCAGAAGTCGGTAAAGTAAGAGGTTGACATCACGAGTGGCGAAATCGCGATAGAGTAAAAGTCCCGACAAGGAGAGAGAAAGTCATCATTGACTAAAGTCATCGGGTCTCGGGGATTTGAGAGTCCAGGGGTCAACAGAGAACTTGCGAAGCCGCGAGTTCCGATCCTCTGATAAGTCAAAAAAAGGGGATCGCGCAGGAGAAGAGAATCTGTGGGTGTGGATTTCTCGATAGGGAAATAGAAGAACCTTTGGGTTCTTCGGGCCGAGAGGAAAGGAAGATCCTGTGAGAACGGACGTGCCAGTGAGGGTACGGCTGCACCAGAGTGGTATCAGAGCGGAGATTTATCTCTTGCTTTCTGTAGCAGAGAAAGAGATTTCACCATGCCACCAAGGAGAGAAAGACAGTCACCCGATCCAAAGGATAGGGAGGTGAGAAGAAGAGGTAGGCAGGTAATCAATCCAGAAATGGAAAGACAGATGAGAGATCTTCGAGCAAGACTTGAGGAGATGGAGACAGCTCAAAGACATACAGCTAGTGCAGGGGATCTTAGTGATTCCGAGAGCGAGATAGAAGCTGAACGAGAGGAGGAAGTTGCAGCTGAGGATGCATCGAATGAGCGTATAATTAGAGCTATTGCCAGGATGGGTGCAAAGGCCAAGATGGACATTCCAGTTTACGAGGGAAACTTGGATGCAGAAGAGCTTCTAGATTGTATTAGAGCTCTTGATACTTATTTCAATTATAAAGACGTCGAAGAAGATAAGAAAGTCAAACATGTTGTCAAAAGATTGAAGGGACACGCAACATTATGGTGGGACGAGCTTCAAGCAGATAGACGCTGCAAAGGTAAGCAAAAGATTAAAAGATGGGATCGAATGATTGCAAAGATGAAAGCAAAGTTCATCCCAAGAGACTATCAAATCGCTCTGTTCAGGAGGATGCAGAACCTGAGGCAGAAGCTGATGACAGTGAAGGAGTATACTGAGGAATTCTACAAGATAAATATCAGAGCAGGTCATCGGGAGAGCGATGATGAGAAGGTTGCTAGATATCTGAATGGCCTGAGATACGACATTCAGGATGAATTGAGCATGGTTACCATCAGGACGGTAGAGGATGCTTATCAGATGGCTCTGAAAGCCGAGGAGTAGCTGAGCCGTAAGCAAGGTCAGCGAGGGCGAGGCAGAAGTTAGCCTAGAGGCAAAGAAATTGTCTAGGAGAAATTCTAGAAGCCCAAGGAGGAATGAAAGAAACCTCAGGGTAAAGTTGAAAGAGGTGGGACCTCACAGAGAGGGCCACAAGTTGAACAGAGAGGGCAACATACAGAGCAGAGTGGAGGGTATGTTGATGGAAATACTTTTCCTCGTACCAGGGGTAGAGGAAGAGGTCGAGGTGGAATAATCACATGCTTCACATGTGGAAAGAATGGGCACAAGTCTTATGAGTGTCCAGAGAAAAAGAAGGACATTGGAGAATCTCACATCACAGAAGCGCAGAGGCAAGATGTTGAGGCAAAAGACACAGAAGGTGGAAGATCGCTTATGATGCGAAAAGTCCTTTTGACACCTGAGAAGGAGGTGGAAAATCCAGTCCAAAGGACCAGACTGTTCAGGACAGCTTGCAAGACCAAGGATAGGGTATGCAAGGTCATTGTTGACAGTGGTAGCACGAGTAATCTCGTATCTACAGAGATGGTAGAGAAGTTAGAGCTGGAGACGACTGATCATCCGAGCCCATACAGAGTTTCATGGCTACAAAAAGGACACCAGGTAACTGTTACTAAACAATGCTTGGTTGAATTCAAAATAGGAGGGTATAATGATAAAATTCTATGTGATGTTATTCCCATGGATGTATGTCATTTATTGTTGGGTAGACCATGGCAATATGACAGAAATGTGATTCATGACGGGAGGATGAACACATATACCCTGGAGAAGAATGGGAGAACCCATATGTTGCTTCCGATAAAGGATAAGGAGGTGAAGCCGGAGGTAAGCAACACAGTACTTCTCATGAGTGGGAAGGAACTTCTTTCAGAGGTGAAGAAGAAAGAAGATCCACAATTCTTTGTGGTCAGAAAGCCGAGGATTGTTCTGACTAGCACAAGAGTGGATGATCTACCAGATGAGATTCAGGAACTGCTGGAAGAGTTCGCTGACATCATAGTGGACGAATTACCTCATTCGTTGCCACCGATGAGGACTGTGAGTCACCACATAGACCTCATACCGGGAGCTAGTCTGCCGAACAAAGCCATGTACAGGTTGATGCCGCAAGAGAATGAAGAGGTCAAGAAGCAGGTCCAGGAGCTATTGGACAAAGGATTGGTCAGGGAAATCTTGAGTCCATGTGCTGTTCCAACAATACTCAGTCCGAAGAAAGACGGAGGTTGGAGAATGTGTACTGACTCGAGAGCGATCAACAAAATAACCATCAGGTACAGGTTTTCACTGCCAAGGATGGATGATCTGATGGATTTCCTGAGTGGGGAAAAATATTTTTCAAAGATTGACTTGAAAAGTGGATACCACCAGATTCGCATGAGAGAAGGCGATGAGTGGAAGACAACCTTCAAGACCAACGAAGGACTGTATGAATGGTTAGTCATAACGTTTGGTTTGACGAATGCACCTAGTACCTTCATGAGGTTGATGAATGAAGTCCTGAGGGAATTCATCGGAAAGTTTGTCATTGTGTATCTGGATGACATACTGATTTACAGTAAATCAGAGGCTAAACATTTGAAGCATTTGGCCATTGTGATGAGGAAGCTACAACAGGAGAAGTTGTTGATCAATATGAAGAAGTCCTGATTTATGAAGACAGAGCTCATTTACTTGGGTTTTTTTATTTCGGCGAACGAATTGAGGATGGATCCGGATAAAGTGGAGGTAATCAAGAATTGGCCATCGTCGAGAAATATTTTCGAGGTGAGAAGTTTCCATGGTTTGGCTAGTTTCTACCAGAAGTTCATCAGGAATTTCAGTGGGATTAGCGCAACGATGATGGACACAGTGAAGAAGTGGCACAAGTATTTTCACTGGACAACAGAGGTTGAGAAAAGCTTCAATTTGTTGAAGTGGAAGATAACGGAACAACCAGTGTTGGTGTTGCCGGATTTCCTGAAGACATTTCAGGTGAAATGTGACGCAAGCGGTTTTTCCATTGGAGCAGTCTTAAGTCAGGAAGACAGGTCGGTTGCATATTTCAGCGAGAAACTGGATGAGGCGAAGCTAAAATACTCCACATATGATAAATAATTTTATGCTATCATACAGGCGCTGAAGAAGTGGAGGCATTACTTGATCCCGAAGGAATTTGTATTGTACAGTGATAATCATGCATTACAGTTTGTGACTCAACAGGAGAAGTTGAATCAGAAACATGTAAAATGGGTAGAGTATATGCAGAATTTCACATTTGTGATTAAACATATTTCTGGTACTGCTAACAAAGTGGTTGATGCTTTGAGCAGGAAGTGTTTTTTGTTGCAGGAATTCTGAGTCAAAACATTGGGTTTTGAAAATCTCAGGGACATGTACGCAGGTGATGCAGATTTTGGAGAAGCGTATGAAGCAACTGAGAATCCAGTTCTCAGGGATAGGAGCCCATGGATAGATTATATGATCCAGGAAGGATTGTTGTTCAGAGGCAATCAACTGTGTATTCCGAATTGCTCCATGAGGGAGAACTTGTTAAAAGAGAAACAGAGCGGTGGATTAGCAGGACATTTTGGCCATGACAAAACATTCGCGAAGCTGAATGAGTCATATTTTTGGCCAGGGATGCGAGCAGATGTCAAGCGATTCGTTGACAGGTGTAGAGTTTGCCAGCATTCGAAGGGGAGAAAGCAGAATGCAGTTTTTTATCAGCCATTGCCCATACCAGAGAGGCCATGGGAGGCGATCAACATGGATTTTGTATTGGGTTTGCCAAGGACACAAAGAGGTGTAGATTCAATCTTTGTGGTGGTGGACAGGTTTTCTAAGATGGCACATTTCATTCCATGCCAGAAGACTAGCGATGCGACTCACATCGCAAATCTGTTCTTCAAGGAGGTCATTTGACTTCATGGGTTGCCGAAAAGCATAGTTTCGGACAGAGACACTAAGTTCATAGGGCATTTTTGGAGGACACTGTGGAAGAAGCTGGGGACTAACTTGGCATTCAGTTCTACTTATCATCCTCAGACGAATGGACAAACAGAGGTGGTCAACAGAAGTCTGGGAGACTTATTGAGAAGCTTGGTGACAGAACACCATAGCAGTTGGGACCACATATTGCCACAGGCAGAGTTTGCATACAACGACTCAGTGAATCGAAGCACAGAGAAGAGTCCATTTCAGATTGTGTATGGCACCCAGCTGAGAGGAGTCTCTGAGTTAAGGGATTCAGAACCGACTGCTACTAGCAGCGCTAGTGCAGAGGAATTCACTGAGGTGATGAAAGAACTTCACAGCAGGGTGAAGGAGCGACTGTTGAAATCAAGCCAGGAGTACAAACGCAGAGCAGATTAGCATCGGAGACAACTTCAGTTTGAAGTTAGTGATCTGGTTCTGGCACATTTGAGGAAGGAAAGGTTCCCAAGGGGAACATACAATAAGTTGAAAATGAAGAAAATTGGGCCATGCAGAGTCCTGAAGAAATTCGGAGAAAATGCTTATGAGATTGAGTTTCTGGATGGCATCGGGATATCTCCGATATTCAATATCGCAGATTTATACCCATACAGGGCTGGAGAAGTAGAGACTGGAGCCGAGGAACCAGTGATCCAGTGGATGAAACAATTGCCAGTTGCAGAGAAGCCGCAGATGGAATGCATACTGGACAAGAGAGTGGGTAAAAAGACCAGGCGAAAGCAGTATTTTGAGTATCTGGTCAAGTGGAAGAACCATCCAGTGGAAGATGTCAGCTGGGAGAATGAAGCAGTGATTCAGAAGCATGGACATACCGTGCAGGAGCTCATGGACAGGAGCCCATGAAATTTTTCAAGCCGAGGAGTATGATGCAGGAGCATCGCCAACACATCAAGCGAGCCAACATGGAGTGGGAGACAGTTGTATAAGCCAGCATCGAATTTTGAAAACACTTTGGGATTGTTGCGCAAGTCTTTAATGAAGCCATTTATGAAGGCACACTTGTATATTGTAATGGACCTTGAGAGGATAACGCTCGTCCTTAGGTAGATAGTCGACATTTAATATAGTTAATGCTGGTAGATAGGAATTTAATTGTAGATTTGATAGCCTAGAGTCCAAGAGGGAAAACAGATATAGACACCCTCATTTTGATCATTGTAACATAAGCAGCATTAACAGGAGCAAGAAGAGAAGAGCAAGCAGATAACTGTGTGAAGAACACCCATGTACAGATATTTGAATTAATAAAAGAAAGATTTGATTCAAATTCATGGTTTTGTGTCTGATTCTTTGTGTATTGATGTTATGCTCATGAACCTTTCCTTCCTGTCATATAATTGCTTTTATATGCTGTGTATGTGATTTCATGGTAGAATTGAAGTCCGAGAAGGCAAGTGAATGAGTTTCAATTGTTTCTCTATTTGAGCCAGAGGATTCCTACAAGGAGTGTAGTTGAATCGTCCGCAAGGAGGCGTTGACAGAAGGGTTCACTTAGAGAGATATTTTGTCCTCATTCATCCCCTGAAGGTGCAGTTAAGCACAGTGCCGTGCAAGGAGTGCGCAGGCCAGGTAAAGATCTCAGGGTCGTAAACGTGAGTAAGGAAGTATTTGAAAGACTGCTGCTACAGGTGTGCGCAGAGTCGAGAGACTTCAACACTCAGTCAAGGTTGAAGGGTCGTCCGCAAGGAGTGCATGCAAGAGGTTTTCCAAGAGGCTTGAAGTTGTGGAAAATCTCAGAAGGAGTAAGACCTTCAAATTTAGTGAAGGATAAACACAGGGAAGCTTCTATTGAAAGTTTGCAGAAGCATCGCAGGTTGGCGAGCAGGTGAACAAGTCTTTGTGGAAGAAAGCACTTGATTCATTGTGGAGGAATCATCCGAAGGGAGAACAGACGGTTGAAATCCTCTGAGGAGATTTCACAAAGTTCCGTGGGCCGTTGGATCTTGCGGAGGTGCAGGGAGGTTACGCAAAAAATGTCCGAGGTTTGAAGCTCAGGAGGAGCGTAACCATTGATCCAGGTCACGGGAGTCGTCGGATCTATACACGTGATACCGTGTATCCGGGGTTCGACATATCGGGGTTTTTTGAAGTTGAGATACATAGACATCGTGGAGTCGCGATCCACGATATCCCGACGAGCTCAGAACCGTTCATCGGTGGAGACACGTGTCAGTAGATCCCGGAGAGTCGGGGTTCGGAGCATCGGAGTTTTTGAAGGCAGAGAACTCGTGCAACTTGGAATCGCGATCCGCGATATCCCGATGGAAGGGTCGTGTGGGCCACAACTGGAGATAGTGGAGGACAGGTGGCATAGTATCGGGGATCGAGAAAAGGTAAGTCCCGAATCCTTTAACATTAGGAATCGCGATCCCGCGAAGTCCGATATCCTGATAGAAGTGGTGGGAAGTTGAGGTGACAGCTCACGCGTGTGTCAGAGTTTCGGCATATCGCGAGTCCGAAGTCGGTAAAGTAAGAGGTTGACATCGCGAGTGGCGAAATCGCGATAGAGTTAAAGTCCCGACAAGGAGAGAGAAAGTCAACATTCACTAAAGTCATCGGGTCTCGGGGATTTGAGAGTCCAGGGGTCAACAGAGAACTTGCGAAGCCACGAGTTCCAATCCTCTGATAAGTCAAAAAAAGGGGATCACGCAGGAGAAGAGAATCTGTGGGTGTGGATTTCCCGATAGGGAAATAGAAGAACCTTTGGGTTCTTCGAGCCGAGAGGAAAGGAAGATCCTATGAGAGCAGACGTGCTAGTGAGGGTACGACTTGCTAGTGAGGGTACGACTGCACCATTATTCATTAATAATAATAAATTATCTTTTCAAATTAAAAATATTAATATCAAAAATAAAATAAAAAAATGTTTTTGGAAGGAAATTTATACTCACTCCCTAGAATAATGGCCTAGTGCTTTAAGTTACAAGTTGGAAGTGTTGAATTTACGTATGGAAGCAAAGTACGTTTAAAGAGAAGTTATATGTCTTCCCAGTGAAGGCCTTCTGAATATTTTACCAGTTTTCTACTCGGGTGGAGAGCCTGCCATCCAATGATAAAACGTTTGTAACAAAGTTAAAGATGTATTTTTTATTAAATAAAAATAAAAATAAAAATATTTTTGATTTTATATATTTTTATTTTAAATAATAAAATATTAAAACTTCATATATTTGATATTTTAATATATTAAAAATTTAATATTTTAATTTAAATGATTTTAATTTTTTATTATATTTAAAAATATAAATATTAAAAAAAATTTATTATTTAAATTATGCTTAATAAATTAAGCAACAATTTTTTTTTTTTTTTTTAAGTAAGAAAGGGGAGAATCCTTCTATTCAATCCATGAAAAGAGTACAAAGTAATACATTGATTTGCGGATGGGAAAAGACCCCTCAGAAAGAGAACAGGGGATCATTTGAAACTAGTCTATGCTAAAAGAGAGCCCCATAGAGCGCAAGGGCAAAGCAAGGTGAAACATTACAATATAAGGAGAAGGATCGGATCATTGTGTTGGCCAATGAGGATCCTTTCTACCTTTTTTTTTGCAAACATCAATCCAACCAGAGGAGCTGGTAGGCTCAGCAGCCTTTACCACCAAAGCCAGATGGTTTGAGGAAGTGCCAAAATCTTGAGTTGCTGAATTCAGTGGTGCTTCTTTGTCGCTGTCTGAGTTGTCTGATTCATGAGGTCGCTTCTGAGTCCCTGTGAGCGACGCTGTGATCATGATTGTGTCAATTGTTTCCCCCTTTTCGTGAGGTGGGTGCAAGGATTTAATTGTGGGAGTTGGAGTCATGACATCTGAATCTGTAGGATTTTGTGCCGAGGCTGCAGGCTGGTGTTTTGGGTCGACAGATGGCTGCTGAGCGAAGGTTGGGGCCTGCGAAGGCATTGAAGACGACGAAGGAGTTGGGAGCATCTTTGTGATGTTGCTTGTTGTCGGAGGAAGGGTTCGGGCGGCTTTTGTGAGATTTTGGTCCTTGCCAACCATTGGCTCTTTTTCGTGCTCCAGAAGTTGAGGGAGGGGTGGGGGAAAGAGGACAAGTTGCCTGGAGGTGCCCTGTTTGCTGACAGGAGCGGCATCTGAAGGTGGTGTTCTCATAATCGACCATCTGTATGAAAGGATCTCCATCACCCCAATTTATAAGAATCCTATCCGGAAGCCCTTTACTGAGGTCAATTTCAACGCAGATGCGGGCGAAAGTGATGAATCCTTTCGTTATTATGTCTGTGTCCCAATGCAATGCCCAGGGTGGGTAAAAAAGATGTAGAATAGAAATGCAGGGGTAGATTGGGTAGTTTTACCCAGACCGGTGTAGTCATGGTTGTCATGGTCAGTGGATTGAAATTCGGGAACCATCGCTGCATGGAGAGACCAGATCTACCCCAGAACAAAGGACCTTGCTCTAGCACGCGTTGACATTCAGCTTTTGTGGAGAAGTTGACGATGAAAAACCCCTTGGAACAGAAGAATAGCTCATGAACCTCCGACCTGGTCTTGTTAACCCATTCCTTTAGCGCAGGGGTTGAGGGCCAAAGTCCGTTGAAGTGGCAAATGATGGCTTTAGCTTGGTAGAGAAAGGAATAGCCATAGACTTGGGGGTCTTCGACTTCTACTATTGGAGGTTATGCGCACTACTCCACAATGAAGGCACCTCCAAAGGGCTCCTTTACTTTTGAAGCTTCAGCCTTGAGCTTCGAAGGAGCGGAAGTCCCTGATTTCACGGCTTGCTTGTAAGAGCTTGGATGAGTCACTGAAGGCGCTCCTCCACGCAACCGAGAAGTGAGAGAAATGGTTGCGTTTTTTAGATTTCCGTAATCCCGTAGCAAAGAGCCATATCCAAGCTGTCGTCCTTCATAGATTAGTCGTTGGAATCCAGGCGGAGTCCCTGTGGCTTGGTGGATTTGGGTTTTGAGCTCAAAGACAGAGTCTGAGTCTTGAACCTGCAAGCAGAGAGAAGATCTGACAATGGTCTTTATAAAAAGGGGGAAGCTTGCCGTGACCTCGGAGCTAGTCTTGCCGCGATGTTCAGAATGAAACCTCTCTCTTGCATTACTCTTAACTAGATTTCTGCTCCAGAGCGAAGGCGAAGAGTCCCCCAAGAGCCGAGGATGCCTGAGGTCTATGCTATTTGAATGGCTTCCAATCTCTAGGTTAAGGCATCGGCGGCGGCGGGTAGGGTTTATTACTTGCTGGTCCACCTTAGCCCTGCAAAGGATCGTCGCTTCCTTCTCCCCGTTAGGGTTCTGTTCCATTTGCATAACCCTCATGCAGTCGCTCAGCGATCTCTTGGGATCTGGGGCGACTAGAAGCTTTCTCAACCGACCTTGTAACCTGATGGTGACATCGCCGTCGGGGCTCTGGAGCATCTGGTCCATTCCTTTGGGGTTGAGGGAGGTGCGGAGGATTCGCGCAACGGCCCTGGCGGCCGAAAAGTTGGCCTTCTGAGCATCTGAGCCTCTAATAAATGGCCTCCCAAACTCATCAAATGCCAACGCCATTCCCTTCTGAGTGTGACTGTAGTTGATGTAGGCATAACCGAGGGAGTTCCTGCTGATCTGATCTCTGCAGACGCAAACTGAAAGAACGGGGGCAATCTGACTGAAGATGTCATAGAGTTGCCCTTCGGTGATGGTGGGATCCAGATCTCCCACATACAGAGAAGCGTTCGGTACACCCGCCGCCGCCTTTTACTATTGTTGCTGAGCGGGATTCGGCATCTACGCCATGACTTCCCCTAGGGTTAGGTCGAAAAAATCCCAACAAGGAAAATACTCTTTTATGCTTAATAAATTAAGCAACAAAATTATATATAATGAATGGACTTAAAAAAAAATAACAGAAATAGATATATTAATATATTTCTAATAAATATAATAATTTATTTATTATTTGACTAACCATTATTCAAGGCAAGGACTAACCACTAAGTGGCTATATCACTTGTCAAAATATAAATAAATTAAAATCACTCTTATAGTAAAAATATAAAACATGCAATAAGTCATACCCACCATGTTGAAGCATCCCTATATCAAAGACATGATCATGATATGTAACGATGATAATAAAAATTAAATTTTGAGAAAGTTAAAAATTAAATTTTGAGAAAGTTTAGAAAGACCTTAACTGAGTCGCACTCGAAGCATCCTCACATGACATCCAAAGATTGACTTTTTAATATTTTATGAAAACCATTACATAGTTCTACAAATAATCATATAAAAATAAGTTTAAAGGGACCTTAAAGAAGTGATACTGGTCAGCCAAAATCGTGATATGTAATAATTAATTGACATTTTAATATTTTATAAAATTTATTAAAATCATGACATAATGAGAAATTAAAATTTTGAAAAATTGACCATATCTTGAGAGAGTGACGCTTACCATTTGGATTCACTAGCCAATACGTCATATTTTTTTTATTTAAGTTTTACTAAAACGGAAAATTAAAATATGAAAAATAGAAAAACCTTCTAGGAGTCGCACTGGCCATGTGGAAGCACGTGTGATTTCTCCTACGCCATTCATGACGTATTCGACTAGATGGCATATTGTACACAAATCACAAAGCGAGGAGCACTTATAGTAGGGATACGAAGAGTTGTCGAGATCATTTCTAAGATGTCATTTTGATGTATATGTTATTGTCCACGCTAAATAAAAAAACTCATAGAGGAATGAGCACTTGGGATAGGAATAGTTGTAGAGACCATTTCTAGGATTTTATAGTTCACATACAAATTCAAGAGACAACTCACAACTCGTATAGATGGGAGAGGAAGATATTCCATTTTATTGTTCATTTTCATGCACTGAACGAACAGTTCACAGAAAAGAACATGAAGAGAATTAATGCTGAGCAATAAAGGATATGTAAATAACAGTTTCCAACTTCGATAAGCAGCATCCAATTTATTTCTAGAACTACGGAGCACTTTCTAAAAATTGGGGGAACCATGGACGAAATCCAGTATGGCATATGGAGCTATTGGATACCGCGAGTGGGAGTGTTTTTTGGTTTATTCGCTGTTATTACTGCTCAACTACCAGGTATATGATTGAACATTCTCAGTTCAAGAAACGGTTCATGAGTGTGCTATTACAGAGTGTTCCCGTTTTGTCTACTATTCGAGAATCGTCATTTGATATATGGTTTTGTACAGAATATAATTATTTCCACGCGAGGGGTTCTCCTTTGGATAGTCTACGCTTCTTTCCAAAACCTCTCACCAAGTCTTGCTATCAGCTGCCTGTGCCCTCCAATATGCCTTACCTCTTAAGACTCTGGTTTATCATTGGAAATTTCAGTGGATTCCAAAGGTTGCCAAGCTTCGCTTACTCTTTTGAGACAGTAGATATGTTGGCTATGGATAACATGACACTCACAGATAATGGAATCTATGATGAGAAAATCATGGCTACTTCAGGCACAGTGATGTATGTTTGCTTGATCCGAACCTCCGATAACGATGATCCTTTTATCAGTGGTATCGAGTTGAGGCCCCTCCAAGATGGCATGTATGCACAGGCTAAGCCAGGAACACTGCTCTCTCTAATAATAAGAATGGATGCTGGTGGAAATCCTTCAACGGTTCTAAGGTGAACATTTTGAACTTTATAATATATTTACCTACCGAAATCTGAGCGTCATAATTAACGATCTAGTGGTGTTGATATCATTGTAATCCGTTTTCCTATCAGTTATAAGTTTTTATCTTTCCATTGTAATACAAAAATATATCTCTATACACCATATACCCATGGATAAAAGAATTTTGATATGTGAGAGCCAATTTTGATGCACTAGTGTTGAAAAGTAGAGAATTTTTTGTAAATGATGTAGATCAAAAGTTTTGAATGTTGAATTGAGCAGGTATCCTCAAGACAACTTCGACCGCATATGGACATCAGATATAGGTATAACTATTCAAGATAAAAATATTTTGCGGACTGTAAGTTCACAGGAGCCCATTTTAACGAACATTACCAAAGAGCTTCTTCCAAATGCTGTCATGCAAACGGCGTGGGTTGCCAACACCTCGAATGGGTACGTTCAGTTCAGCCCACCAGAATCATCCCAACTCCCGGGGAGCAAATCATTGCTGCTATTGTATTTTGCAGAGATCGAGACCCTCAACATGTCTGAATCGAGATATTTTTACGTCACCATAAATGGGGAAACAGAAATCATTACTCTCGCGCGAAATTATTCTTTCCTAGAGCTGACATTCGTCCGCAATCAATCAATTTCCTTTTCACTCTCGAAGGCTGCTAACTCCACTGATCCTCCTATAATCAACGCTTTTGAGTATTACTTGCTAATTGATACACATATTCACAAGATAGTAAGTGCCCTCATTAATCTTCTCTTACTCAATTAACATATCATTCAATGATAATCGAGTAGTTCTCAAACTGCAGTTGAGGCTATCTCTGATCCTTGCTGTGATAACATCTCTTCTGTCATAAGGATTTCAGAAATGTAAGCTTCATTTTTGGGTTTATTTACAACTGAAATCATTAAACAGGAGAGACTTAGAGGTAAGATTGTAAAAGCTGATGCTAATCCTTTATCCTTTCATTGACAACGATTTGTCCGGAAGGAATCTTACAGGAGCACTACCAAAGATATTGAACATTTGACTGCACTCGTTAATGTGTAAGTCTAATTCGATTTTTTTTAACCCAAGTAGCTCTTCCATAAAAATATCCTCCTAACTCAAAACTTAGTTGTAGAATAATACAAGACATGCCAATAGCGATGAGTTTGATAATTTGTGGTGAAAGTAGTTCTTGACTATGGCTTAAATGTAAGTTCCCCCAGTGAGAATATATACGTTATGATGGTGCGGGTTATGAAAGAGGATAGTTTCTTTCTAAATTAATCTTCAGCATTAACCATTCGTGTTGAAATTAGCAGGTCACTTGATAATAATTATTTCATGGTACCATTGCCAAATTTCTCCACTTCAACCATGTTGGAAAGACTCTAAGTTTCTTTTACATAGAATTTAAATAAAATTTTATTTTATAGGATTTTATTCTCAAACTTATATAATTTTTGAAAATACCAAAAATTAACTTAATTACATTTTGAAAATACTTATATAATTTTTGAAAATACCAAAAATTAACTTAATTACATTTTGAAAATAAATATCAATAATTTTGGAAAGTACCAAAATTTAACTTATATACATTTTGAAAATATAAATAAAATTTTATTTTATAGGATTTTATTCTCAAACTTATATAATTTTTAAAAATACCAAAAATTAACTTAATTACATTTTGAAAATAAATATCAATAATTTTTGAAAGTACCAAAATTTAACTTATATACATTTTGAAAATACCAAAATTCATTTTGTTACAGTTATTTATAAAACAACAACTTGATGACTGGCTATCTCAACTCAAAAACGTGAAAGAGTTGTAAGTCTCCAAATTTGCTTGTTTATTATGTATAGCTTTCAATTAATGTTCAAAGTAAATTGCAATTAATTATGTCTTTTAATTTATTATCACATAAATATAGAGAACAATAATTTCAGGGGTGTAATTCCTTCGCAACTTCTCATCAATTGTTCATTGCAATTCACGTAAGCCTACCTTATTTTATATTATTTATGCTTCAACATTAGTCACGTTTAAAGATTTTGAAGTTAGAGAATTTTATAAGTGTTTTCTACACGAGAAACATCCAAGTTCTAGTTTATCTTACTCCAAAACGTTTGTGGAAATTTTCTTTCTTTGGTATGTCGCAATTACTCTCAATCCATATCTATACTTACAAATGTTTTGACGTGGTAAAATCTCTATGGAAAAACATCCACGGTCCCAATCAACGCGACCACTTGGAGCAGTTTATTAATGCAAAAGAAAAAGATTACATAGATATTTTACAAGAAAGTTTCTCACAATCGATCATTGGCAAATGACCCTCCATGCTCTTTAAATAGATATCATGAACCAATAAGGTGTTAAGCCATTGATCAATGGTCGTTAAGATCGAGCAGAATATGAACCGTCAGATCACTCTATGTTGGGAACATATCGTGACCGTCAGATTTCCTAACTACAAATGCATACTAATGCATACTAAAGAAACACACTTTTACCTAATGACACATTAGACCAAGTAGATCTTAACTAACTCCTAAGTGTCTAAACATCCTACACCCCCCCTTAAGAACAACTTGGGATAGGATTAAAGGATTTACAATAGTGACACAATAAGAGAATGAAGGAGGCATTAGATTCTATCCCCCCTTGATGACAACTTCTTGAACTCCTAACATAGATCGAAGTTTGGAAAACTTCACTTCTGTAAGAGACTTTGTGAAAATGTCTGCAACTTGATCTTCTGTAGGGAAAAATAACACTTCAATAACTTGATCATGAATGAGCTTTCTGATGAAGTGCATGTGTAGCTCAATGTGTTTGTTGCGCTGATGTTGAACTAGGTCTTTGGTGAGCTTGATGACACTCTGATTGTCACACCAAAGGCTCATCGGATGATGCTGCTGGAATCCAAACTCTAAAAGAATATGTCGAACCCATAAGGCTTCCTGACTTGCATTTACCGTTGCTCGGTACTCTGCTTCTACTGAAGAAAGTGCAATATCATGTTGTTTCTTACAGGCCCAAGTGACAGGTCCTAAACCAAGGATGAAAACATAACTTGGAGTAGACTTTTGATCATCAGGGTGGTAGGCCCAATCTGAATCAGTGAAACCAATGAATAAATGAGACCCCCCTGAACTGTAATGTATCCCAAACTGATTTGTACCACAGACATAGAGAAGTATCCTTTTAGCTGCTTTCCAATGGCTTTCATGGGGTGTTTGCATATACCGGGCAACAAGACCAACAACAAAGGAAAGATCAGGATAGGTATAAGCCAAGTATAAGAGGCTACCAACTAACTAACGGTACAAGGTGGCATCAACTTCAGGAGAAGTACAAGTGGCAGCAAGCTTGACTCCAGATTGGAAGGGAGAAGGGGTTGGTTTACAATCATCCATGTGAAATCAATGAAGAAGGTCATAAGCATACTTAGATTGGGAAAGAAAAATTCCTCCATTGGTTTGCAAAACTTGGAGGCCAAGGAAATAGTGCAAAAATCCTAAGTCTGTCATTTCAAATTTCTTCTTAAGGATGGTTTTCACATGGTTTAAATTTTTTAGTCACTACCAGTAAGGATAAGTTCATCAACATAAAGGAAAAACATTTTGAGATGGCTTCCTACTTTCTTGGTATAGACATTAGGATCAAAATAACATCTAGAGAATCCAGTGGCAGTAAGAAAGTTGTCCATTTTGGAATACCAATCTCGAGGAGCTTGCTTAATACCATAAATAGATTTCTTAAGGTGACAAACAAGGCTAGAGTCATTCTGGACATATCTAGGAGGTTGTTCCATGTAGATTTCTTCTTGCAAATCTCCATGCAAGAAGGTGGATTTAACATCCATCTAATGGACCTCCCATTTATGTGAGGCAACAAGGGAAAGAACAAGGCAGATGGAATTCATTTTGGATATAGGGAAAAATGTTTCATTATAGTCAATTCCTTCAACTTGGGAAAATCCTTTGGAAATTAACCGAGCCTTGTGTATTTCAACACTTCCATATGATGCATACTTAGTTCTGTAGATCCATTTTCATCTGAAAAGTTTTATTCCTTTTGGAAGAGGTGTAAAATTCCAAGTATCGTTTTCCATTAAAGAACAATACTCTTCATTCATTATTGTATCCCAATCTGGATGACGTGAAGGTTCTGCAAATGCCTCTGGATCACGAGTCTTTGAAACTTGATGTAAGGTCTCTTCCAACAGAGCCTTATAAACCATAAATTTAATTAGAGAAATGCTATCCTAACATCTTTAATTGTTCATTATTCAACATATAACCATTCATAACCATTCATTATTCAGCATAATTAAAATTTATGAGCAACATCATAATAACGACATATTTAGTATATTCAACAGCATGATAATAAACCACATAACACAACATAATAATGAAAATACATACTTCTAACTGATGCTATTGTTGTTCTCCAACTCTACCTGATGCTCTGCCCAAAACCGACTAACCTCTTGTACACTAGTATGTATGAGTTTTCTTGGCTTACTAATAATGTCGGTTATTTGATATGAATGTGTGAACCATGTGTCTTTTCCCTTGTATCATAAAATACTTTAAATTCGAGACGAAGTTTCCTGAAGGGTGGATGTATGTAACAACACTAAGTAATTAATCAATTGTCATGATTTAAATAATTGTTTAATGTATATTAGTTAATTAATTAACTAATTAATTTCATGATTAAATAATTGGTTAATGAATTTGAGTTTAATAAATTCTAATTTATTAAATGGGGACTTAATGTATCGAATGATGGAACCATTAAAGAGAAAGGGGATAAGGTGGTTGGAATTGAATGAAGGGATAAGGTGGTTGGCATTGAATGAAGGGATAAGGTGGGTGATTCTTAATGAAAGGAGGAAGGCGGTGAATGAGAGAGGGGGGAAAGGAGGATAAGAGAAGGGAAAAACACTCGAGAAGGGACTTTTGGATTTTTGGGGGGAGAACATCATTTGGAGAGAGGAAAGGACTGTATTGTTGGTTTGAGGCTGGAGTAGCTTGTTGGAGGATGGTACTGGTTTTTGCTTGAGTAATTTGTTATAGTTTGGTGGACTGAGATAGGGGGGCACCTGTTGCTGCGAGTTTTGGGCTCGAGGGCCAAGAATCCTTACAGAATCTTGGAGCTAGGGAGCTGGAGAGGCTCTGTTCTTAGATGGCTGGGAGGTTAGTCAGTTTTGGGCAGAGCATCAGGCAAAGTTGGAGAAAAACAATAACATCAGTTAGAGGTATGTATTTTCATTATTATGTTGCGTTATGTGGTTTATTATCATGCTACTGAATATACTGAATATTTCGTTATTATGATGTTGCTCATAAATTTTAATTATGCTGAATAATGAATGGTTATGAATGGTTATATGTTGAATAATGAATAGTTAAATATGTTAGGATAACATTTCTCTAATTAAATTTATGTTTTATAAGGCTCTGTTGGAAGAGACCTTACACTTGAGCCAAAAGAAAAGAGGCTCACTGGAACCGTGAACGTTTCTAACGTTGATCTAAAGGATCACCGACAAGATCACCAACTTCTTCTTGTGTTGAACGGACCCATCTAGGAAGCGGTGGAACTGGAGCTAGTGTTGGTTTAGATTCAAAGGACTCATCTGGAGGAAGGTGAGCAGGCGGAGGTGGATTTTCATCCTCAATGTCATCATCTGAAGAAGAAACCAGAACTAAAGAAGGCACAAATGCCTAATATGGCTCGCAGGCCAAAGAAGGCACAAATGTTGAATTAGGTTCGCAAGCCAAAGAAGGAACAAACGCCAAATTAGGCTCACAGGCCGAGATATTTTCATCAAATTTAACATCTCTTCTAATAATAATTTCATTACAATGTGGTTGAAGAACTCTGTAACATTTGACATCTTGAGAATCACCAACAAATATACACTTCTCACTTTTAGGTTGCAATGCTTTCCTTTTCTCATCAGGAATGTGAGCCCATGCTATACTGTCAAATACACAGAAGCGACTTTACATCTGGTTTAATTTTAGTCCAAGCTTCTTTCGGTGTTATATTTTTAAGAGCCTTTGTGGGAGTGTGATTTACTATGTAATTTGCACAGTTGATGGCTTCCGCCGAATACTTTAGACTTAATCCCTTAGATTGGATCATACAATTAGCCATTTTTTTTAATGTGTGGTTCTTTCTCTCAACAACACCATTTTGTTGTGGTGTATATGGAACAATGTGTTTCATTTGGATGCCCTATGTAGTGCAGTAACTTGTAAAATTATTGTTCACATATTCCCCTCCAATATCTGTTCTTAACCTTTGAATTTGATGTCCAAATTGTTTTTCTACAAGGGCCTTGTAGGCAAAAAACTTGTCAAAAAATTTTCTCTTAAGTTTTAAGAACTAAACCCAAGTACGTCTGGAAAAGTCATCAATGAAAGTTAAGAAACACTTGCACCCAGAAAAATAAGGAGAAGAAAGCAGACCACACAAATCACTGTGAACAAGCTGCAAAGGGCATGAGACATGCCAAGAGGCTGATGTTTTCCGAGAACACAACTGGCACAAACACCATATCTGCATGAAACAAGAGGAAGACTAGTCCCCATATGTTGATTACATAGTTGTTACAATGAGCGATAGTTTAGATGACCAAACCGCTCATGCTAAAGTTTGCTCAAGTCATCGCTATGAGCAACAAAAACTAATGAAAAAGATGATGACCCAAAGTTTTCAAATTTGTACAAATTGGTAATATCATTATCAATTCCAGTTGCAAGAACATGCTTAGGATCTTTTACATCCTTGATTAAAACTTGGTGAGATGAAAACTCTACGGTTTTACCTTCACCTGAATGAGTGATTCAATATACTAATAGAAGGTTACAAGAAAGACTTGGAACACATAATACATCATTGAAATGACCATTTTCTACTTGAATTGTTTAATATCCTTCAACACTAAGAGATCTATCATCACCAACAAATATTTTCTGGGTGTTACATTCATTTAGAGCATAAAATATGTCTTTATCCTTAGCCATATGATAAGATGCTCCAGAATCAATAATCCACTCATAAGAAGAAGTAGAAGTTGTATTAAAGGATAAACCAGAAGCAGAAAGTGCATGTCCATGAGAAGAAGAAGAAGAAGTAGAATCAATATTGATGTTGTGCTTCTTCATTGCTGCTTCTAAAGCTGCCATCTTCTTGAAACATTTGGACTCATCATGACCATCTTTATCACAAAAGTTGCAATGTCTGGCAGTCTTCTTATTTTTATATTTTTCTCCTTTGTTACCATTAGCAGCAGAAGTTGTCTAAGTGGGTTTGGGACCCTTATGTTGCTTGTTGTTGTGGCAAGGATGTTGCTTCTTGGGATTCTTGGGTTTAACTTTCGGATGGAAGACTAAGGTTTTGTTGGAGGTACATGCAGTGTTGATCACTCCAAGTTTTACAAGATTATCTTGCTCTCTAATCAAAGCATCACAAAAGGACTCAAGAGTGGGTTTTTGATAAGTTGTCCCCAGAGCCTATTTCATGGCATAAAAGGTAGATACAAACACATAATATGCACTACCTAGCTTAGAAAGAATAAGATATATGCAATTCTCTTCATCCATCTTTATCTTACATTCTTCACATAAAATTCCGAGTGTTTTAAACTTAGATAGATAGTCTTCAATGCAAGAAAAAACACTTGGACTTAAAGTTAGTACTTGATTTTCTAACTGTTGTGCTCAAATAATATTGTGTTTACCAAACACAGATTCAATTGTTTCCCAAGCTTCATTGGGTTTATCAATTTGTTGAAGGTGGAACCTTAAATCAAGAGAGATGGACATTTTGATTAGTCCACATGCTTCGTCATTCCTATTATCTCATTTGAATTTCTTATCAGCATCAATAGGTTTTGTTTCCTTTCCCAAGGTAATCTGGTACAAGCCTTTACTTTTTAATAAATCCTCCATATGGGATTTCCATTGGAAGTAGTTGGTGTTGATAAGAAAAAGATTACTTGAAGAAGCCATATTAAATATGTAGATAATATAGATTTAAAAATGGAAACTAATGATCTAGATGGAAATATCTTGAAAAATTAGGCGGTTTAAAAAAAAACGGCACTGAAAATGGACTTCGGATGTGAAAGTTATGCCCTTTAAAAAAAATGCATAAACGGTAACCAAATGACCACGTGATGGTGTAAGTTGCTTTATGAAGTGACCCACTATTATAAAAAGAAGTGGGGTTCACTTTTACAATGAAGTTACTTTATAAAAGAAAAGATGCATGCAAAATAAATAACTCTAAAATATTAAAGCTACTTATAGTGATTCACTTTTATACTTGAAGTGAAATACACTTTACAATAGAGCATGAACTTTTCAAAAAAAGTAACAAAAACAAAGACTTGAACTCAATACCTCTTACTCAATAAGGAAACTTTTAACCAAATGGGCTAGCAAAACATATTGTATTGTTTAGCAAGAGGATTGGGGGTGTTAATGTTGTTGTTTTTTTTTTGACGCCCTTGGAGAGCGTGCTAAAAAAAACCTCTTTTCACACAAGAATTTTTTTTTTCTTCTCGATGACAACAAGGGTTAGATCTCGGTTATCTTACTTAGAAAATGCAAATTTTCCTATCTGTTTATGATTTCCGAGATTATACAGGGCACATGGAAAAGAGAATACGTAGATCTAAAAGAGTAGCAACCCGGAAACAAACAACATAAAACTTAAATAAAACCTAAATAATATTCTGCAAAAAATTCAAAAAGGGCATATTCAGGCTTTATACCTTCGGATCTAGCTGAAATGGCTGTATCTTGGGCAAACAAAAACCTTTTCGAGTGAAACGAAAAACGTTCATGAATGAAACGAGTGCTCCAGATGCAATGGAACAATCCTCTTAGCCTAGAAATGTATGGGAATGGTAAAAAATAGAGATGATGGAACTCGGCTTCACTATCTTGATCTACAACATGAGTGGGTCTTCAAACATGCTTTGATGCCATGTTCAACAACACAGGTATTCCAACAGAAGACAAACACCTTCAGTAACCATGCACACAACCATATCAAAGATCAACACACCGATGTTTTGACGTGGTAAAACCCCTACGGGGAAACATCCACGGCCCCAACCAATGCGACCACTTGGAGCAGTTTATTAATGCAAAAGAAAAAGATTACAAAGAGATTTTACAAGAGAGTTTCTCACAATCGATCATCGACCAATGACCCTCCATTCTCTTTAAATAGAGATCATGGACCAATCGAGTGTTAAGCCACTGATCAATGGTCATTAAGATTGAGGAGAATATGAACCGTCAGATCAGTCTATGTTGGGAACATATCGCGACCGTCGGATTTCCTAACTACAAATGCATACTAAAGAAACACACTTTTACCTAACGACACATTAGACCAAGTAGATATTAACTAACTCCTAAGTGTCTAAATATCCTGACATAAATAATAATTCAAGTCGATTTTCTCGAAGGTTGAGTCGAAGTATAATTGAGTCGGGAACATTCAAGTTGGGTCGGGGTGAAGCAAATCGACCAAAGTCGAAATGAACCCAGTCAGTCTTATCCAAGTCAGGTCGAAGTAGAATTGAATTGGGAAAATTCAAGTTGGGTTGGATCCAAATCAAATCAACAAAAGTCAAAATGAATCCATTCGAGTTTATCCAAGTCGGGTCAAAGCATAATTGAGTTGGGAAAATTCGAGTCGGGTCGGAGGTGAAGCAGATCGACCAAAGTCAAAATGAACCTAGTTGATTTTATCAAAGTTAGGTCGAATCATAATTGAGTTGGGAAAATTCAAGTCAGTTCGAAGGCAAAGAAAATAGACCAAAGTTGAAATTTTAACCAAGTTAAGTCAGAGGTAATGTAAGTTGAAAATTGAATCAAGTCAAGTCGAGTCAATGCAAGTCAAGTCGAATTCAAATCACCTGAGTTAGAAACACTCAAGTCAGATTTAATCCATGACAAAATTTTCTCTAAGCCGAGGCGAAGAGGAATAACGAGTCAAGTTGAGTTTAGGAAATGCAAGTTGTGACAAAGAAAAATTGAGTTGAGTAATGAAAATCGGGTCGAGTTGAAGCAAGTCGACCAAGGGAAGTTTTTCGGTCGACTAAGGGAAGAAAACCGACCAAAGATGAAAAAAAGTCGGATTGGACATTCGACGACGGAAGGGAAAATGTTTTCTTACCAACCCATAAGGACCATATTCATACCAAATGATCTCCGACAATGGTCGATGTTGAATTCCATTTTTTCTAAATAAAATGCATACAATCATTAATTTGCGGTGCAGACATTAAAATTTTTGTAAGAAAATATAAACCATGACATTCATCACACATAAAATCAGAATTTACCTTGGAAACCTAAACGTGAACCAACATTCTTTTGGGTTTGGCCATGATCTTTTCATTCAACAATGGGAAAGTTACAGGCTCTCTGGTACATGTCTATGCTCCTCAGTAACATCTAAGAAACCTCTCTTCATCATTCACATCCAAAGAACCCCTTTTATATTGTGGGAAACATTTTTATAGCATAATGCATGGACTAAGAGTTTAACTCGAAGTTCAAGTGTCCCCAATTCTTCAAATTCTCTTTAGTCGATTAATCCTCCCATTCTTATTTGTTTGTGTTTTTCTCCCACGTGGAAAAGGGTCTAAAGTATCCTTATTCCGTTACAATATGTTTCCTTCTTTTACATCTATTACATACAAAAATGGAAATCACTCATGCTGGCATGGGGCCATTCATGCCAACAAGTCAATCCCTTCATTTCCCTTAACCTTAACAATGCCTTTGTTGTTCACATTTTAGTCCTGTACTGATAGCAAATTGTTCTTGTCGGATCTGATTCGGATCACACCTCCCCAATGGGAGGCTTTTGGTCCCCAAAATCTACTAAGGATATATGAGGGAACTTGCTGGTAATCTGGTTCCTCTCATACCACTTTTCTCTCCTTGCACTTTGTCCCTTGATACCAATTTGCCACAATTTTTGTTGTCCTCTGCAATTCATTCTATCCTTGTGTTGTAGAACTGTGTCTTCCTTCAACTCCTCCAGACCACGAGGTGAAAATTATTCCATGATGGGAAGAACATGATGCTATTCCTCCTCATCCAACATGGAGGGTTCAAACAAATTCAAATATTCCACATTCACCACTGAGTTGATCTACATATAAGTTGGAAGTTTTAATTTGAAGGCATTCTCATTTACTTTCTCAGTGATCTCAAATGGTCCATATCTAAGGGGTTTGAGTTTATTTATTTTTCCTTGTAGTCATTCCTTATTGAGGTAGAGCCATGCCTTATCTCCAACATGAAACTTATGACCCTCCCTGTGTTGATCATGCATGACTTTGTACAACTGTTGGCTTTTCTCGAGCTGCTCCTAAACCCTTAGATGTGTCTACTTGATCGTGTCCACAAATGCGCTTGCCTTTTTTTCTTCTCCTTGTAATTCTTCTCCTTCCCTCTATTGTCCATAAACAATGTCAAATGGTGAAGGAGGTAAATAACCAAAACAAGTCTCAAAATGAGACTTATTGGTGGAAGAATGAAGTGCTCTATTGTAAGAGTGTTGAATGTAGATTGTATGCTCATCCCAAATCTTTGGATGTTTGTTGTTGTATCCTCTCAATAGTTGCACCAACGTCCTATTCATAGCCTCAGTTTGTCCATCAATCTGAGGATGAAAGGTAGTGGAGTACTTCAACTTGATATGCAGTCTCTCCCAAAGCGTTTTTCAAAATCTTCCCAAGAACCTACTATCCCTATCATATATGATGGAATTCGATAATCCAAAATGTATCTAGACATGGCTGTAGAATAGTGCAGTTGCTTCTCGTTCCAATATTCTCTTCTTACAGGGAATGAGAACACACATTTTGCTGAAACGATATACCACAATGAACAAGTACTCATGGCCTCTATGAGTCATAGGAAAACCTCCAACAAAATCCATTGAGATGATCTCCCAAGGCCTATTTGGTACTGGAAATGGCATATACAAACAATTTTTTTGGTTTCTTGGCTTACTCGTGCTGCAAAGAACACAACCTATAACAAACTTTTCCACCCACTCCTGCATATTTGTCCAATACACATATCGCTAGAAATTCGCCACTGTATTTGTCACACCAAAATGTCCAGAAACTCTAGAAGTGTGTGCTTCTCTCATCAATTGAACTCTCTTGTCCTGGGGTATGAATAGTTTGTCCAATTTATACAACAATCCATACTAGAGGTGGTATTCATTTCCTTCCATAACAATGACTATATTCTCTGTTAGGTTTTTTTAGACTCCTATGAAATCCTTATCTCCATCATAATCCTCACTCAGAAGTTCATGAGTGAAAGGATCAAGTTGCATTATCATTCCAATTGTTGCAACCTTCTTTAGTGGTGGTCGAGAGAGCATGTCGACTAGTCTATTCATGACTCATTTCTTGTACTTAATCAACAAATGAAATTGTTGTAATAAACTAACCACTTGTAATGTCTCACCTGCTACATATTACTCTGACTTTGTAGGTACTAAAGAGGTTGATGATCTGTGTGTATGATAGTCTCTTTCCCCAAGAGGTAATGCTTCCACTTCTTCACTGCTTGTAAAGTTTTAAATATCTCCTTATCATATGTGCGATAGTCAAGCACTGCTCCATGAAAAAACTTTGAATGGTAGCACACATGCCTCCCTCCTTGCATGAGTACTACTCCCAATGCATATCCACTAGCATCAGTTTCCAGCTCAAATGATCGCTGCAAATTTGGCATGGCTAACATTGGGGCATTATTGATTTTATTCTTCAAGTATTCAAATGCTCTTTTTTGTGTCTTACCCCAATGCAAGCTCTTTCCTTTGGCAGTTAAGGCATGCAATGGTGTTGCTAATGTGGAGAAATTGACAATAAATTTCCTTAAATAGTGAGTTTCTCCCATGAAACTCCTTAACTCTGTCACATTTTTTGGAATAGGCCATTGGGTGATGGATGAAATATTCTTTGGATCCACCCTCAGTTATCCTCCTCCAATATTGTTTCCAATATATATCAAGGAAGTCTTCCGAAACTCACAATTATACAAGTTGACAATCAATTGAGGTTTCTTCAAGGTCTCTAATACATGTGTCACATGTGAGAGATGATCTTGCCAAGTGTTGCTAAATATTAGTATGTCATCCAGATATACTATTACAAAAGAGTCAATGAAGGGATGCATTACATCATTCATGAGTCTCATAGATGTTGTAGGTGCATGGCATAATCCGAAAGGCATTACCAACCACTCATAAAAACCTTATCTTGTTTTGAACGTTTTCTTCCACACATCTTCTACTTTAATCCTCACTTGGTAATAAACTGATTTGAGGTCCAACTTAGTGAAGAATTTATCTTGCTATAGTTGATCCAACAAGTCATCAATCCTTGGCAAAGGATATATATTCTTGATGGTAATCTTGTTCAAGGCATGGTAGTCAATACAAATTCTCCAACTCCCGTATTTATTTGGTACCATGATGATGGGTGAATAACATGGTGAAGTATTGGGTCTTATGAATCCCTATTCCAACCATTGTTTCAACTTCTTATTTACTTCATATGTTTCAATCATGGACTTCCTGTACAACCCAATGTTAGGTAGTGGTGATTCCGGCAACAACTGAATCTCATGTTCAACCTCTTTCTTGGGTGGCAGTCCTTGAGGCTCTTGAAAAACCTCCATATTGGCTTCAATCAATTGTTGTATTTTTTGATGCTGCTCACCACTACATCCTTCCAAGAATTCCTTCATCTCCAATTTGTTTCCCTCTCCTTGCTACTGTCCTTCTCTCAGGAACAACACGACAAACTTCTTTGTACTGCCCATGATTCTTCTTGCTTGATGAGCACTAATCAAAGAGATATTTGCTTTGTATTGGTGTGCATTTATGGCATAGGATTTTCCATCCTTAACTATCCTATACTATTTTTCTATCCTTCTAAAAATGGCATCCCTCATGTACAAATGCATCCCTCATGTACAAATATGGACTTCCCAATATGACTCCACATATGTCTATGGGAACCACATCTACAACTACTTCTTCAACAAAATTCTAATTGATGGAAAACTTAAATTTGCATTGATTTCTCACTTTCAATTCCACATATTTCCTTAACCATCCCAGTGGGTATGGATGTGGATGATCTTGAGTCTCTAGCCCAAGATTCTCACCAATTGTGTAGATATCAAGTTAGATTGTGAACCTGTATCAAATAAACAATCCACCTTTTTTTGCTTCATGTGGATTTTAATGCATAAAAGTTCAGTCATTTCCTTCTCCTCCTTATGATTTCAACCAACTAGAGCCACTTCTTTTTGAATATTAGTGAAATTAATCTTCCCTTCCAGGACTAATGTGATATCTAGTTGTTCCTCAATGTCCACTGATGTTAATGTTTTCTTCTTCTTCTGAAAAAATTTGGGGCACTTCTCCAGGTGCAATTTCCAACAATTCTTTTCAATGTGTCTCCTTTTATCACATCCCTTACATTTTTGGATATAATGTGTTTCTTCTTGTGTTGCTTCCACAATATTCTTCTCATTCCACTTCTTCTTGTTTTTCTTCTTTCTATGCTTCTCTTGTGGTTCTACTTTCTTGTGAGGATTGGTTTGTTGCTTCTTCTTGTCTCCTTCAACGTATTGTGATTGAATGTTGGCTTCATCAATTGTCTTCAGTTTGAACAACATAAATTTCCTATGAATGTAAGGAAACAATTCTCCCAAATACTTGACCAACATGTCTATACTTTTGAGAGAGACTCCCATCTAAATTTCTCTCTTTATGAACTCTTTCGTGAACTCATGATTTGATTGTCCTTTTATATGTTTGAAGTAATGCCAT
The DNA here is from genome assembly GCA_009831015.1 of Picea engelmannii. Classification (NCBI taxonomy): domain Eukaryota; kingdom Viridiplantae; phylum Streptophyta; class Pinopsida; order Pinales; family Pinaceae; genus Picea; species Picea engelmannii. The sequence continues at coordinate 842,410 of ML785194.1, read as the reverse complement.
ACTATTTGTTGGTGTTCCTCATATTCTATTGGGTAAAAAATAGATATTATTATTTCCTTAAACACTTCCCAATTAGTTACTGGTGGCTCATTTCCTAGTGCTCTACTTAGTGCATCACTCTCCCACCACGTCAAAGCATGGCCTTCAAGGTTCATCTAAGAAAAAGCAATATTTTGTTTTCTAGTTACTTCATGCATGTTGAAGTACACTTCCATCTATTGTAGCCATTGGTTCAGCCTGATACCATCCACTTCTCCATCATAAGGCTTTATTTACACCTTAGCTTCTACATGAAAATGTACCTATGTCTTATTGTAGATGCACTCTCACATTTCTGGTTCAGTATTACATTTTGTCTCTGGCTTCTTCTCTTCCTTATTTGGGACTTCATGACAAGTCTTTGTTTCCTTGATCTTCACTACCGAAAACTCCAACACCATATATGCCAATGTAGCTAAACTCCGCTCAAAACAATCCAAGTTTTCTCTAGGGCCTTCTTCCTATTCACCTTCATAATGTTCCTGCACCATTCTTGATGCTCTACGTCACTCTATCCCTGACCAAAATTATTTTCCATTTCTTTTCTAATTACCATGGGTACTTACCATACATGTCTCACTAAATGTATTCGAACATGTGCTTTGATACCATCTGATCCGTAAATGAGAGGCTTATAGCCTACATGTCTCACCAACACAAAAATCTTTATAACAATTATAAATTTGGCTATATAGATGAAATAAAAATTCTCAACCAATATTGCCACCAGTCGAGTCGGGAGAACTAATATGTATGGTCGAAAATATGATCAGTCAGAAATAAATAATAAGTCAAGTTGATTTTCCCAGAGGTCGAGTTGAAGAAGAATTGAGTCGGGAAAACTCAAGTCGGATCTGGGCGAAGCACATCGACCAAAGTCAAAATGAACCCAGTCGATTTTATCCAAGTCGATTCAAAGTAGAATTGAGTTGGGAAAATTCAAGTCAGGTTGGAGGCGAAGAAAATTGACCAAAGTCGAAATAAATCTAGTCGAGTTTATCCAAGTTGGGTCGAAGTAGAATTGAGTTGGGAAAATTCAAGTCAGATCGGAGGCGAAGCAAATTAACCAAAGTCGAAACAAACTCAGTCGAGTTTATCCAAGTTGGGTCAAAGAATAATTGATTTGCAAAAATTTAAGTCGAGTCAGAGGCAAAGAAAATCAACCAAAATCAAAATTTTAACCAAGTCAACTCCGAGGTAATGTAAGTAGGAAGTTGAAGCAATTCGGATCAAGTCAAAGTTGAATCACCCGAGTCAGAAACACTCAAGTTGGATTTAATCCAAGTCGAAATTTTCTCTAAGTCGAGAAAGAAAGGAATAATGAGTCAAGTCAAGTTTAGAAAACACAAGTCATGACAATGAAAAATTGAGTTGAGTAATGCAAATCGGGTTGAGTTGAAGAAAGTCGACCAAGGGAAGTTTATTGGTCGACTGAGTGAAGAAACTTGACCAAAGATGAAAACAAGTCAGATTGGACATTTGATGACATAAGAGAAATGCTTACTTACCAACCCATAATGACCATATTCATACCAAATGATCTCCAACAATGATCGATACCGAATTCCATTTTGCTAAATAAAATGCATACAACCATTAATTTGTAGTGTAGACATTAACCATTTTTAAGAAAATATAAACCACGACATTCATCACAAATAAACTTAGAATTTACCCTAGAAACCCAACTGGGAAAACCAACATTCTTTTAGCTTCGATCAAGAACTTTTCATTCAGTAATGGGCAAGTTGTAGGCTCTCTGGTACATGTCTATGCTCCTCAGAAAAATATGGGCAACCTCTCTTCATCATTCATAGCCAAAGAACCCCATTTCTATTATGGGAAACCATTTTTATAGTATAATTGATCAACTGATAGGTTTGCTAGAAGGTTGGGTGTCGTTGACGCTTCGGCTTCTCTTCAGTCGGTTACTCCTCCTGTTCTTATTTGTTTGTCTTTTTCTCCAACATGGAAAAGGGTCTAAAGTCTCCTTATTCTTTTACAATATGTTGCCTTCTTTTACATCTATTATATGCAAAAATGGTAATCACTCATGTTGACATGAGGCCCTTCACGTCAACAAGTCAATCCTTTCATCACCTTTAGCCTTAACAATGCATGTGTTGTTCATCTTTCAGTCTTGTGTCAATAGCCAATTCTTCTTGTCGGATCAAATTCGGATCAACAGATAAGGGCATGGTCGAGCCTCCTTAATTGGTGCCCTGAGATATTGGTATGAGTACTAATGTTCAAGCCTGCACATACATCAGAGAGATATAGCACATGAAAAAAACTTATTTATAGGAAACCTGTAAACCCTAACCCCTGGGAAATAAAAAAAACAAAAAAGGAATAGACAAGATACATCATCGCGCAAACTTGGTTACTGCATATTGGTTGTGAATTACTGCAAAATTTTTTCCTATTAACAATTTGGGCCATTCGTCATTGCAGTATTCTTCAGGACGAAATATAACTCTGCAAGAGTAGAAAAAAAAATAGTGGTCCCACCAGCATCCTTGTATGGGACCTATCCCATTGGATTCTTCTCTTCTCCCTTATTGCGGTAGTACCTATAATTTTTAAGAATTTTTTTTTCTGGTGGACCTGATCCCCTTCTTAGCATCGTTATTTGGGACCTCTCTCATTGGATTCCCCTCTTCACCCTGATCCTTGTGTTACCTATCACTTATCAAATTATTATTTTTTTGGTGGACCCACTTTCCCTTCCATGCACCCTTATTTTTCTCCTATCCCATTCGATTCATATCTTTACACTAATTTTTGTGGTACCATTCACCAATAAATCTTTTTTATGTGTGAACCCACCCGCTCCTTTCCCTCCCTAATGACCCACACCTACAACCAAGATTGGGGTACCTGCATCACTTCCCTAGAAAATGTCAATGAGGAAAACATCAATGATATCTTTGACCTTACTTGCAAAAGTTCTAGCATAAATTTCTGGCTTGCCCCACTAGAATCACTTCTCGCAACAGTGACCCACTTGACAACCATGTTTCAACAATCTCAAGAAGTAGTGAACAAATTGACCACATTGTTTAAGCAAGCCAAAGATCCTTTATTTTCTACACCACCTTTTAACCCTAAATATATTCAATCCTCCCATTTCACATCCTTTCATTCCAACCACTTTCAAAGAGACATGTGTCTTCCTAGAGTGGAGATGAACAAATTTGATGGCTCGGATACCATGGGCTGGGTCACTCAGATGGAAAATTATTTCTCTTTTCATGACATTACTAATGACCTGGCCAAACTCCATTATGGTGTTCTCTATCTATGTCTTGAATGATGGCAATGGTGGAAATGGAGAAAAAATGCACGCCAAGGATATGTAGTTTGGACACAATTTGTTGCATAGTTTTATAAACACTTTCACACTACCACCCACCATTTAGGTCATTTTACCAAGTTGAAACAATATGGCACAGTGAAAGAATTTATAGTTGCCTTTGAGCACTTGGCTTTCCACACGGAGGGTAGTTTAGATGTTTTTTTTAGGGAATTCTTTATCAATGGCCTAAAGGACGAAATCCATGCCCACATCCTAATGGCTCACCCCTAGACTTGGGTGGAAGGTACTAAAATAGATAAGGAAGCACAACATTATATCTCCTCCCAAACTAGAAAACCCCCTTTATTCCTCACCCTAAACCCTCCTTTCAATCCACTAAAGATACATAAATTGACTCGGGTAGAAATGGATGAACGCCAACTCAAAGTATTCTTCTATAATTTTGATGAAAAATATTTTTCAAGGCACAAGTGTAAGGAACATACGATTTTTATCGCCATATCTGAGGATGTTTCTAAAGAAGAGGTAGAGGCTCCCCCTATGGTAGAGCTACCCAAATCAACTAATCTTATTCTTCCTTTTTATCCACCAGAAGTAGAATTGGTCATTTCACTAAATGTCCCCACTAGCTTCTCTACTCCCCAAACCCTCAAGATAGTTGGCTACATTAAGATCAAAATGTCATCATCCTAATTAACAGTTGAAGCACTCAAAATTTTATTCAGCATCTCATTTCCCAAGAAACTAATTTCTATATCCATGCAATTAACAATTTTCAAATCATGATTGCCAATGGAGGTTCCATGAAATGTTGGGGGCATTATGAAAATGTGTGTCTCCAAATTGGTCAGTACAACTTTCAATATCATATATTTTCTATTGATATGGGTGGTTGCGACATTGTTCTCAGTGCATAATGGTTACGCATTGTCAACGTCATCCTTGTGGATTTTAAGGAATTAACTATGCAATTCCAATAGGAGGGACAACAATATTGTTGGACACACCTACCACACTTAGAGGGGGGGGGGTGAATGAGTGTGGGGCTCTTTTTACCAAAACTTCCCTCTTTCACAAAACTCCTTAGTTAACATTCAACATTTACTCATTACTCATTTCTATCATTTATAACCAGTTAGATGTGGACATATATCAACAATATATCATCAACAAATCAGCTCCACAAGGAACACAAGATGTATGAACAATTTTCTTTTTATTATGGACTTCAATCCCTGGGGTTTTTCAGCAACAACTGAATAGAGTACAACGCTACAAGAGCACCAGCTCTATATGAAAGACTCAACTTACATTCTCAGCACCAACTGAGACGAGACAACAGTCCTCCACATATATCAATCTATCACAAGTATGCGACCTATCAGTAGTGCAGCCCGCGTGTTTACGCGACCTGGCTCACTACAACACGCATATGTATGCGTCCATAATATACAACAACCCGCATATGCCTTCTGAGCTATTAGGGTTTATCCTTTTCATCACATACTCATATCCTTTTCAACCTACAAGAATAATTTCTTCTGTCTTTCACTGTCCAAACTGATCACTAGCCAGTCACAACACATCCAAGCTCTCCAATAGCTTACTCATGCTCCACAACCAATCAATATGAATGCTAACTCAATCATGTATAAACAACTAGTATACCATAGCAATCATATTACAATTGAATCACAAGAGTACTAATCACTCCATCAACCAACATAAACCACATCACAACATCCATACCAATAATTCCCTAAGAATTCACAACACAACAAGCAATAGTATCTATAAAGACAATCATGTAACCATACCAAAGTCTCAGTGACAAATCTGAGCCCATAGAATGAATATCTAGAACCTGCTTCAGTCTTCTACAACTTGTCATCAACTCAAACACAGATCTCCATGATTTTATTCACTGTACGTGCCCTGTCCTCATACAACTCACATATGTATGCGCCTTGGCCCATTACAACCCGCGTACACCTCAAAAACTAGAGTTTCTGAACCTCCGAGACTTTTGTCATCAAGATCTCCGATATTGCCAAAACCTTGATGCGTCCATGAGATCCTCCTCACGCTCTCTTTCTCAAAATAGATCTTTAATCATGCTCAAGAGATGTTCACCAAAGATGCTCTCACAAGATGATCTCCATCAATACTCCAAAAGATATTCTCATAAGAAGCTCTCCATTGATCCACAAAAAGGATATTTTGCAAGAGACGATTGCTATCTTATTTATACTTTCATCCTCTAGGTTACTTAACCCATTTCTAGGTCACTTAACCCATTTTCCTTATTTTAGGGTTAACTTCTTTCCATAAATAGAAAGTTCTCCATTACTTTAACATTTAAATATTCCTTCTTGACTTTGTCACCTCATTTTATCATTTAAATAATCTTCTTTGATTTTTCCACTTCTCTTTATTATTTAAATAATCTTTCTTGACTTTGTCACTTTACTTTATCATTTAAATAATGATTTCTTCTTTTCAAGCACTTTGACTTCTTTGACCTTTTGGGGCTTCAAGCCTTCATGTGAGGGTCCTTCAACTTCATAAGGCCATAACTCTCAAACCATGAGGAGTTATGTGACTTTCCACATACCACCGGAAATGTCATGACAAGCACTATCTATCTAGGATAGTTTCACCAACAACTTCACTGATCTTCATCTCATTATTCCACATATAAGCATGGGTTCTCCATCCACACTTCAAGGATAACTCAACTGTAAAGCGTCTTCCCGTGAGGGCTTTCACCATAAGGGGGCCACCTTGGAGTTCATCCATTTGTGTACCTTATCAACCATGATAAGGCCATTACATCAATCCAACTATGCATCATGTATCAATGACAACTCATTGATCCATCTTCATCATATCAATGACAACTCATTGATCCATATTCATCTATGCATTCTTATCAAGGACAATTCATATTATATTTGACATCAATCATCAATCAATCAATCACTTGACATTAATGAAACATGATTCAACAATCCCCTCTTGACATCAATCAATGACATCAATAAATCAAACCATTGGCATCAATGACAATATGATCCAACAATCTCCCCTTTTGACATTGATGGCAATACCAACATTGATTTCAACACCATTTACCAATTATTGATGTCAACATGTAGATAAGGCATGCTCTACATCAATAGTGAATGTGACTATCTCTCCCCATCAATAATCGCCAATCACATCAATAGATCATTTCTCCCCCTTTGATATCAATGGAAAAGGGCCATTCTCCCCTTGGGGATTCTCCCCTTGCTTGAACTCTCCTTGGGGCTGCTCCCCCTATCTAAATGATTTTGATGAATAATCTCTCCCCTTTTGAGCAAGAGATATCACTCTGATGTAATGCTGAAGATACATCGCTCATACTCCCCCTCTGACCATCACCCCCCCTGAAATTATGCCTTTGTGCTCTTTCTTCAAGTATAGGGCTCTTTTCTCAAGTATTTATATTTGCATATGATAAATCTCTCCTCCTGGAATCATGGGAAGAGGAATGACTCCCCCTAACTTCTCTGCAATATGCTACCATATGTCGATCCTTGGACCTGTCATGCATCAAACTCATGCCATACCAACCATCATGAAACAAAATATATGTCAACAATAAAATAGAGAATCATGAGTAGAACATTACCCAAGTACATCACGTACCAATTGTGTTCCTATCATGCACAACACCCATGTACATCAACCATGTACATCAATACCACACAATGTGCCATAAGATCTCACCAATGGAATGTATCAACCATATGCCAACATGTGCATCTTCCAATATGCCAACCATGTGCATCTACAAAAATTCCAACCAAGTGTCATATCACTAATGATGTGTCTCCCCCATGAACCAAGTGTCGTAACCATGTATCTCAAACACATACCAATTGTTGTGCTAATCAAGTAATACCAATGCCATATATGAGTGTACCATCATCAAGCATATGCCATCTAAGAGTATATAAACATGTATCACCACTTGTACCAAACAAGTACATCAACCATGCACCAAAATATGATGAATCCTCATACATGTATGCCAAATCCTCCATAAAATGTGTGCCAATCAAACTGCTAGTAGGTGCCTCTACCAATGTACTAGAAATTTACCAATCATGCATCAACTATAGATCATCAATGATTGTACAACATGATCAACTCACCAACTACATGTCCCAATATGTAGCCTATCCATATGCCAAATGCATGCATCAAGTTTTCCAACAAGTAAGCTTCCAATAATACATCATAAGATATATCAATGAAACTCAAATATGTACCAACCATGTACACCAACAGATCAACATCAATTATCCATTTACTACAGAAAATACTAAGCATCCAATAACACATGTGATAGTAGTATGCTTCAATATATCAATGACATCTCTAGCTAGCATCATCAAGATATATCATATGACCAAGGTGCCATAACTTCACTACCATAACTAGCATTGTTCTTCAACAGAAAATGCATCAATCCATACTCATGAGTTAGTGTCATTTATCCAAGATGGCCTTTCATTATTTTTATCATCACATTACATAATCCAATATATAATCATGAAAACCTGTAACAAATAGTGTCAGAACCTGCAACAAACCATGTCAAAGCCTGCAACACAGAGTTATACCATCACATCAAGCTGCAATCCCTATGCATAGCCCTTTTCCTTAGGCTTCATCACATATACGTGGCCTACTGCAAAACAACTCACGTATGTACGCGACCTATACAATGTTAGCTTTCATATGTACGTGACTGATACCACCTTAACCCGCGTATGCTTCAGTAGATGACACACTTGAGCCTCCTTTAAGGCTTTCATTTTGTTCTGGTTGCTCAGTCTTCTTCACCCACTTCTGAATGTGTCCCTCCTTCTTAGAACTTGAACTCTAAGCATCCATATTTTCAAATATGTCTCCCTTCCATACATCACTCCTTATTCTATCCATGCTATGTGAATTCCTCATCATGGACTTTCTTCTTGTGTTCCAACAAAATTTGGGATTTGTGGCCAAATCCACTACAACTGTAGCATCTCATGGTGTTACAGTGAACGACAATGTGTCCTACTTGATCACATCTCCAACACCTTATGGTGTTATAAAATCTTCCATTATATCTCCTTTCATAAGCTCTACATTCAAAAGATTTGTGGCCATATTCATTACATGAATAACAAAGCCCATGAAAAATACTTTCATACCTTTGTTTCGGTGTCCCAAAAATAGCTTCTTGATGTCTTCCTTGCCTTGTTCTTTTGAAATTTTCTTTGCCTTGTGTAGATGGTTGTTTTGCAACATTGTCTTCCTTCTTTGATGGACTTACCTCATGCTTCTTTGAGGTGCTTTCTTCAGCATGTGGAGCTTCCTTTTTGTATCTAAGACCTGATTTATCATATGGTGATCTTTTACTTTCCAAGATCTCATTTGAGATTTGTGAGTTATTCAAGAATTTGTTTGACTTCTTGATGCAGCCGCACCCGCAGGCACGCCCGCTCACACAGGATCTCCTTCTTTTCACGCCCGAAGAACTTAAATGTTCTTCTATTTCCCTATCGGGAAATCTGCACCCACAGATCTTCTTCATGTGATTCCCCCTCTCCTTTACTTATCGGGGAATCGGACTTCACGACTTCGTGATGTCAAAGGTCGATCACTGGGCTTTCGAATCCCCGTGACCCGATGGCCAGTCAACGCTGACTTTCTCTTGTCGAAACCTCCCTCATCGCGATTTCGCTACTCGTGATACCAAGCAACTCGTCTTACCGACTCCCGAACCCCGATGCACCGAAACTCTGATGCGCTCGCGGGTTGACTTTTCAACGGTCCCGTCACCTCGTCGGGATTTCAGATTTCACGGGATCGCGAAACTTGATGTCAATGGTTTCGGGACTTTACTTTCCCTAAATCCCGATACGGTGTGGCACCTTTTCTTCACTCGCCGACTCCGCTGTGGCCCACACGCTGTCCTTCGACTTGTCAGGATATCGCGTATCGTAATATCGTGATTCCTGATGCAATATTTTGGAGCTTCGATTCACAAAACCCCGATACACGATCTCACGTGTAAATCCGACGGACCTTGTGTCCCCTGATCAACGGCTCCGCCCCTCCTGAGCTTTAAACCTTTGGACGTTCTCCTCGTAACCTCCTTGCACTTCTACAAGATCTAACGGCCCTTGGAAGTTCGCGAAATCTCCTCAGAGAGTCCTGACCATCCATTCTTCCTTTCGTAATCCCCGAAAATACCAAGTGTTCCTCTATGGAACCCGTCCACTTGCGCGTAACTTGCGACACTTCTCACCAACTTTCCAAACACACTCGCTGGCACTGTTCTTCCACAAATTCAAAGACCTATCCTTCCTAAGATTTCCCACGATTTTCAAGTCCTTCAGGAAGCTCCCTTGCGCTCACTCCTTGCGGAAATCCTTCAACTTAGTCTAAGTGTTGAAGCTCCTCGATTCTGCGCACACTTGCAGAAACAATCCTTCAAAGGCTCGCTCAGGTTCGCAACCCTGAGACTTCTACCTGACCTGCGCACTCCTTGCACGACTCCTGTGCCCAACTGCCCTCTTGGGACGAATGAGAACAAAAGTTATCTCTATCTGAACCCTCTGTCAAGTCACTCCTTGCGGAAAATTCGACTGCACTCCTTGCAGGAATCTCTGGCTCAAATAGAGAAACAATTGAAACTCATTCCTTCACCCTCTCTAACTTCAATTCAACCATGAAATCATATAAACCACACATAAAAGAAAATGTATAACAGGAAGAAAACATTCACGAGCATATCAACATCAAATACACAGACAACAACAAAACCATGAATTTGAATCAGAACTCTTCTTTTAATTCAAATGTATGTACATGGGTGTTCTTACATGGCTCTCTGCATGCTCTTCTTCTTGAATGCTCTATCTATTCCTGAATAATGTTACAATGCACAATGAGGGTGTCTATATCTGTTCTCCCTCCTGCTTTTCTAAAACTGTCTAATCTAGAATTAAAATCCTATCTACTCGCATTAACTATATTAAATGCCGTCTATCTACTTAAGGACGAGAGCTATCCACTCAAGGTCCATTACAATATACAAGTGTGCCAAATCTTAATGGCTCATTTAAGATTTGCACAACAGTTCCAAAGTGTTTTCAAAATGTGTGCTGGCTTGTCCAGCTGTCTTCCGCTTCCACGCTGGCTCGCTTGATGTGCTGGTGATGCTCCTGCATCACTTCTCTACCTTCTTTCTAAGGTCAACAACTTCAGCTTCTAACTTATGACATGGCTCTTCATTTTCATTTATTTGATCCTTCAATAGTTCCTCTACCCTTTTGGCTTCTTCAATTTGGGTCTTGAGATGGACAATAGTTTCAAAACTTTTGCTAATCTCATCATCTACCTTCATATCTTGTTTTTCATTCTTTAGTCTTGTGATCTCTTCTTCCTTTTCTTCTAATTGAGTCTTATTTCTCTCTTCTTGTTCTTTGAGCATTCCCTTTAACTTCAATATGTACCTTTGACTCCTGCTAAGAAACTTCTTAGTATTATTCGAAAGATAGTTATTGTGTGTATAATAATGATCACTCCTATATCTATATAAACCCTCTTCAATTTCCTTTTGAAGTTCTAATAGATTTTCTTCTATTCTTTCCATGGGATAACTACCATCAAAGTTTACACAAACTATTTCTAGATCTTCTTCTTCACTTGAGAAAAATTAAACATCATCACATTTTGAATCATTGCAATCAAGAGTCTTTGGATATTCTTTACCTTCATTTGAAATACTTTTGAGATCTTCCTTTGTGCTATCTTCACTTGAAATGTTTTCAAGATCACATTTTGAACTAATACAATCAAGGGTTTTTGACAATTCTTTACCTTTGATAATCTTGATGAAGTGGTCTTCATTATCTTCCTTTTCCTTCTCACTTTGATATGTCTCCTCTAGCTTTAGCCATAGATCCTTGGTGGAAGTGCATTGTCCCATGCTCTCTTTGATAGGGCTTGAGAGTCCACTAAGAATGGTCTTGAGAGCCAATGCATCATTCTTCTTTCCTTCCCTTTGAGCTGCAAGCTTTGACTTATTCTTCAAAGGAACTAATCCACCAATGGCTTCCTTCCAAATCGATGCTCCCATTGTCTTCAAATGTACTCTCATCTCTATTCTCTAAGTAGAATAGTTTTCCTCATCAAGGATTGGAACTTCATCATCAATTTGTGTGTCTATGGATCTCCTTCAAGCTTGTTAAGACTTGTAGTGAAGGCCTGCTATGTTACCAATTGTTGGACACACCTACCACACTTAGAGGGGGGGGGGTGTGAATGAGTGTGGGGCTCTTTTTACCAACACTTCCCTCTTACACAAAACTCCTTAGTTAACATTCAACATTTACTCATTACTCATTTCTGTCATTTATAACCAGTTATATGTGAACATATATCAACAACATATATCAGAAATATATCATCAACAAATCATCTCCACAAGGAACACAAAGAGAAAAAGATATATGTACAATTTTCTTTTTATTACGGACTTCAATCCTTGGGGTTTTTCAACAACAACTGAATAGAGTACAACTCTACAAGAGCACCAGCTCTATATGTAAGATTCAACTTACATTCTCAGCACCAATTGAGACGAGGTGAGAATCCTCCACATATATCAATCTGTCACAAGTACGCGAACTTTCAATAGTGCATCTCATGTGTGTATGTGCCCTGGCTCACTATAGCCCACATATGTACGCGTCAAGTAGATAAAACAACCTATGTATGCCTTCTGAGCTATTAGGGTTTATCCTTTTCATCACATACTCAGATCCTTTTCAACCTGCAAGCATAATTTCTTCTGTCTTCCACCGTCCAAACTGATCACCAGCCAGTCACAACACATCCAAGCTCTCCAATAGCTTACTCATGCTCCACAACCAATCAATATGAATGCTAACTCAATCATGTATAAGCAACTAGTATACCATAGTAATCATATTACAATTGAATCACAAGAGTATTTATCACTCCATCAACCAGCATAAAGCACATCACAACAGCCATACCAAGAATTCCCTAAGCATTCACAACATAAAAAGCAAAAGTATCTATCAAGACAATCATGTAACCATACCAGAGTCTCGGTGACAGATCTGAGCCCATAGAATGTAGATCTGGAACTTTCTTTAGTCTTCTAGAGCTTGTCATAAGATCAAACACAGATCTCCATGATTTTATCCACTGTACGCACCCTGTCCTCATACATGCCGTGTATGTATGCGCCCTGACCCATTATAACCCACATACACCTCAGAAACTAGAGTTTATGAAGCTCTGAGACTTTTTTCATCAAGATCTCCGATATTGCTAAAACCTTGATGCGTACATGAGATCCTCCTCACGCTCTCTTTCTCAAAATAGATCTTCAATCATGCTCAAGATATATTCAACAAAGATGCTCTCACAAGAATCTCTCCATCAATACTCCAAAAGATATTCTCACAAGAAGCTCTCCATTGATCCACAAAAAGGATATTTTGCAAGAGACCATTGCTATCTTATTTATACTTTCATCCTCTAGGTCACTTAATCCATTTCTAGGTCACTTAACCTATTTTCCTTATTTTAGGGTTAACTACTTTCCATAAATATAAAGTTCTCCATTACTTTAACATTTAAATATTCCTTCTTGACTTTGTCACCTCACTTTATCATTTAAATAATCTTCTTTGATTTTGTCACTTCTCTTTATTATTGAAATAATCTTTCTTGACTTTGTCACTTTAATTTATCATTTAAATAATGTTTTCTTCTTTTCAAGCACTTTGACTTCTTTGACCTTTTGGGGATTCAAGCCTTCATGTGAGGGTCCCTCAACTTCATAAGGCCATAAATCTCAAACCATGAGGAGTTATGTGACATTCCACATACCACCAGACATGGAATGACAAGCAATATATATCTAGGATGGTTTGACCAACAACTTCATTGATCTTGATCTCATTATTCCACATATAAGCATGGGTTCTCCATCCACACTTCAAGGATAACTCAACCGTAAAGTGTCTTCCCATGAGGGATTTCACCATAACGGGACCACTCTGGAGTTCATCCATTTGTCTACCTTATCAACCATGATAATACCATTACATCAATCCAACTATGCATCATGTATCAATGACAACTCATTGATCCATCTTCATCTATGCATTCTTATCAAGGATAATGCATATTACATTTGACATCAATCATCAATCAATCAATCCTTTGACATCAATCAATCACTTGACATTAATGAAACATGATTCAATAATCCAATCAATGACATCAATAAATCAAACCATTGGTATCAATGACAACATGATCCAACAAATATAAGTTCCAAGGCATCACAACAGGATCCTATGAGATCATAAATTCCCATTGAATGGAAAGGATCCTCAAAAAAGGTCATTCGAGAAATATTTCCCAACTCCATTTCATTCAAGCATTGGAGGCACCCTCTATGCATCCTGGCCTCCAATTTGTCCTCTCCAAACACCAAGTTTTTTTTTCCACTCCCCATGGACTTCCCTCTTCCCGTGTTGATCATTATCATTCCATTGTTCTAGTCGCGAACAATCTTCCTCCCAATTTTCACCCTCATCATCATCCCTTTTCCTAGAAGAATGAAATTGAGAAATTGTTCAATAATTGCTCGATGCACGTGTTATTAGTCCTAGTACCAACCCCTATTATTATCCTACCGTCACGGTACTCAAGAAAGAAGGAACTTGGCACATGTGTCCATACCTTTTCACCCTCAACAAAATAACCATCAAAGACAAATTTCCCATTCCTATCATTGATGATCTATTGGATGAATTGAGTGGTGCTTAGTACTTTACTAAACTTGATCTCCATTATGGATACCGCCAAATATTCTTATAGATATATTCCCCTTTACGAGAAGCATTTCCAAATACAAATATACTTCTTTTGGTGGTATATCCATCATTCTTGTGGGTAACCTTGGTTAATTTCCTCCTGTTAGAGATAAGCCTTTGTATGCACGTAAAACAACTAATTTTCTAGTAATGTACTTTGAATGGATTCATATTTATATGTTATATTAAGTATGGATTCATATTAATATGAATTTTATTTGCTAACAATGTCCTTTGTATGCAATTAAAACAACAAGGAACGTTTTTTGGGAAAAGAGTCAACATTCTTGTTAGTTTGGATACAATATTCCTCCAATAAGTAAATGATCTGAAACAATCATCTTTTCATAATATGTTAACTAAAATGAGAAATTCAAAATCATTTCTTGATGATTTGAACATTCTCATGTCACGTGTTGATATGAGTTTTTCTTTTGTGGAAAATATTTTATTTGATTCATCAATTCACTTGTTCCAGCCATCTTCCATCCCATTTGTATTTTCAGGTTGACTCCTATGCTGCCAAGGTCCTGAAAAATATGCCATTGCCTGGAGTTCATACCTCATATGAAAAACCTTCTAACTCGTAAGGTACGACTTCCTCCAATTCCTATCATTTTCAATCCAACCCCTTTTATCGTGATCTGTGTCTTCCAAGAGTAGAGGTGAACAAATTTGATGGCTTAGATCCCACTGGTTGGGTCACTCAAATGGAATATTACTTCTCCTGAATGAAATCATTTATTACTTGGATTAACTTCATTATAGTGTCCTCTATCTGGATCCCGAACGTTGGCAATGCTAGAATTGGCGTAGAAAATCACACCAAGGATATGTTTCTTGGACACAGTTTGTGGCCAAACTTTATGAACACTTTGACACCGACACACAGTCCCTGGGTCTTTTTATCAAATTTAAATAGTATGGTATTGTGGAAGAGTTTATCGCCACATTTGAGCAATTGGATTTTAGAATAAAGGGCATGTCTAATACCTTTTTTGGGGAATTCTTTATTAGTGGCCTCATGGATGAAATTTGAGCCCAGGTCCTCATGACTCACCCCCAAATTTTTTTGGAATGTATTGAACATGTCAAGGAAGCACAATAGGTTGTTTTTTCCCAGCACCACAAGCCCTCTTTTCTTCCTCATCCTCACCCCCCTAATCCTTCCCCTCATCCCACCCCTCTCAAGATCCAAAAATGGTTGAACACCAATTCAAGGGTCTTTGCTATAATTGTGATGAAAAATATTTTCCAGGGCACAAGTGTAACATAAGTTGTTTATGGCCATCTCTGAGGATGTTTCTGACGAAGAGGTAGAGGTTCCTCCTGTGGCGGAGCTCCCTAAGAAAATTGATCTCACTTCTCCATTTGATCCAATAGAAGTTGAACCAATCATTTCATTGAATGACCTCACTAGCTTCTATGTTCCCCAAGCCCTCAAGATAATTGGCTACATTAAAAATTGAAAGGTCGTCATCATAATTGACAGTGGAAACACCCATAATTTTATTCATCCTCGCATTGCTCAATAAAACAATTGATATATAAGTGTCGTCAACAACTTTCAAAACATGATTTCCAATTATAGTTTTATCCAGGTGGATAGCGGTGGCCACCCACCTTTTCCAACTGCCTCAGAACAGTTTTTTGGTAATTTTGGTAATTTACTATTTTTAGTAGTTTTTAACTTTCGGGGCCATTGTGAGGTCCTAAATGAAGGTTTTTTGGGATTGATATTCTCAATGATGGACAAAGGCTCTAGTTGAGCCCCCAAAATGAATCTCCTCGACGATACCTTTCCAATGAGCTATTGTGCGCCCCAAACAGAGATCGTATGCCAAAGTTATGCCCCTGGGAAGTTGATACACCAAACTACCCAAAAACGAGGTCCACAAAACTCTTGGCTTTTCATCTTTCGGGGTTAGGGTTTTGGATTTTCTTTAAGATAAAAATGTCTCTGGAGCCTCATTGTAAAATCATCTTTTTGCGAATGTGAGTAGCGGACACATCTCTTCTCAGAGATAAGCTGCCACCATTCTGGCGAGTCTTTCACTCTGTATTTTTACAACCTTTGTACATTTTTGATCATTAATAGAAAATTGTATATTACTATATCTCTGTGTTTAGGGTAGCATCTCTGATACATTATTGTTATATTATTGGATATTCGCGATATCTATGTACATTGATTTATTATATCTTCGTTCTCATTTCGTGTTGAAAATAATCTGGATCAGTGGTATAGAGAAGGCTACTCTTGATCTTTTTTCAGTGCATGTCCTCGACGAGGTCCGGGTATAGAAAGTTGGGTCTCGATCTTTTCTCTCTTGAGGAAAATTTCTCTTGTACACCCAAGAAACCCTCCATGGCGGAAGAAAATAAAAATGACGGAGTAGAAGATTATATTAATATGTTGCTTGAGCAAGCTCTCACACGACAGAAGGATGAAATGATGGAGAATTTTCCTCACATCCTTCAACATCTGTCAATAACAACAGGCGTGTTTTCATCAAGAAGACACTTTGTAGGCACCTTTCCTTTCAAGGTAGAGGTTAATTTTGATATTCCCATATTTGAAGGTCAGATAGATGTGGATGCCCTAGAAAAATGGTTAAATCTGCTAGAAGATTATTTCTTTGTTCACCATTTTTATGACAGGGAAAAGATCACCTTCACACTCCTTAAGTCTCTCCTCCATGTCAAACATTGATGGGAAAATTACTGGGAGAAAATTTCCATAGAGGAGTCCTAAATATATGGGGTTGATCCCACTTGGGATTTTTTTGTGGATGTGGTCAAGGAACAATATTACCCTCTTAGAAAATATGAAGACCAGTACATGAGATGGACCACATTGCCCCAAGAGAGGGGACAAGTAGTGCCATATTTCACTAATACCTTCCATACCTTGCGCACCAAGCTGGGTATCAAAGACTCTGAGTGACATTTGGTTCTCAAATATCGTGGGGCCCTACACAGATACATCCAAACTGAAATGAATTTTTTGGATATCTCATCACTTGGTGTTGCATATCGATATGTTGTTAAAATCGAGCATAAATTTAGGTACCAGAACAAACAGGAGTTATGATTTGCAAATCCACAACAACCAAAGTATGAGAAATATGACCCTAACAAACAACTTCCTGAAAACCAGTCTAAGCCATAGGAAAATTAGGGTCATGGGAAGACGAAGAAGGACACTGGAAATGGTGTGATTTCCACGAAAGCCTCTAGCACAACACCGATGAATGTCACTCAAAACAGTCATTGGTGGGTGAGATCAAAGAAATGGATCCAAACCTTGATTAAGAATTTGATTATGAAAATACTACTAAAATATAGATCATCGACGCAGAGCCCACTGTTATTGTCATGACTGCAAAAATTCAACCAGAAGAACCAACAGATCCTGAAGAGGTAGAGCTCCTTTTTCATTCACATATGTGGGTGAAGGGGACCCCACTGCATTTTATTATTGATAGCGAAATCCAAAAGAACCTCATCTCAGTAGAGGTTTTCAAATAGTTGGGATTGTCGACAACACCACATTCGCAACCATACAACATCGAGTGGCTTCACTAGGGACGAGATCTTTGTGTCAGCCAATAGTGTCAATTGTCATACAACATCTGACCCTTCAAGGATGAGGTATTATGTGATTTTTCCCCACTAGATGTCTATGATGTTCTCTTGGGCCAGCCATATATGTGGAAGTGCCATGTTGTTTATCAGTCTCGACCCCGTAGTGTCATTGTTAATTTGGGGGGTCATCTCTATAGAATATCAGAGGTATTTCCAAATACTATCCCACCTAAACAATTCTGCAAGGTAGTATCTAATACTACAAAATTCAACTTCTTCACAATCTGTTCAAAAGGTGAACAGATGGATATTGCAACCACTACAGTCTCGGACCAAGCACCTTCTATCCAATGGAAGTAGGTTGATAATATTACAACAAAGAACAAAGATTCCTTTTGCACACATGCATCTCATGCATCCAGACTGGTTAAAAAGGTCCAACCCTTCCAGCCACAGGTTTGTGACAACCTTCAACAAGCTAAGCAGTGCAACTTCTCCAACAAGACAAGCAACTCATCAAGATGCAAATTCAGCAAACGCTTTTCCCTCTCCCCTGGGTAGTCAACGCAATGGAGACCATTAATTCCTAAGGAGGGAGGATTGATCCAGGTGGATATCAATGGCCACCCACCTTTTCCAACTGGATCAAAACAATTTTCTGGTAATTTTGGTCATTTACTATTTTTAGCAGTTTTTAACTTCTGGGGCCATTTTGAGGGCCTAAATGAAGGCTTTTCGAGATCGATATTTTCAATTATTGCCAAAGGATTTGATTGATCTCCCAAAATGAGTCTCCTCGATGATACCTTTCCAACAAGATATTGTGCGCCCCAAACAGAGATCATATGCCAAAGTCATGCCCCCGAGAAGTTGATACACCAAACTGCCCAAAACGGGGTCCACAAAATTGTTGGCTTTTCATCTTCCGGGGTTATGGTTTTGTATTTTGTTTATGATAAAAATGTCTTTGGATCCTCATTGTAAAATCATCTTCTTGTGAATGCGAGTAGCGGACACATCTCTTCTCAGAGATAAGCTGCCACCATTCTAGTGAGTCTTTCACTCTGTATTTTTACAGTCTTTGTACATTTTTGCTCATTAATAGAAGATTGTGTATTATTGTATCTATGTGTTTAGGGTTGCATCTCTGATACATTTTTTTTATATTATTGGATATCCGAGATATCTATGTACATTACTTTATTATATCTTCTCTCTCATTTCATGCTAAAAATAATCTAGATCATAGTTCCATGAAATGCGGGGGGCATTGTGAAAATGTGTGTCTCCAGATTGGTTAGTACAACCTGAAATCTCATATGTTTTCTATCTACATGGGTGGTTGTGACATTGTGCTAGGTGTGTAATGGTTACACACTCTTGGTCCCATCCTCATGGATTTTAAGGAATTAACCACAAAATTCCAACAGGAAGGCCAGTGGTATAAGTTCCAAGGCATCACAACAAGCTTCCCTAAGATCATCAGTTTCCATCGAATGGAAAAGCTCCTAAAAAAAAATTCAATCGGGAATTATTGCCAAAATCCATGCCATTCAAGCAGTTGACACACCCTATATGCATCATTAACTCCAATCTATCCTCTCCAAACACTAAACTATTTTTTCCACTCCCCATGGACTTTCCCTTTCCTACAGTTTTCATGATCATTCCATTCCTCCATTTTTGGACAGTCTTCCTCCAATTGTTTTCCCTTATCATTATCCCTTTTCCTAGAAGAATGAAATTGAGAAAATTGTTCAAGAATTGCTCGAAGTGGGTGTCATATGCCCTAGCACTAGCCCCTATTCTTCTTCTATGGTCATCGTCCTCAAGAAAGAAGGCACATGGCACATATGTCTATACATTCGTGCCCTCAACAAACTCACCATCAAATACAAGTTTTCAGTTCATGTCATCAATGATCTATTGGATGAATTGAGTGGTGTTCAATACTTCACTAAACTTGATCTTTGTTTCAGCTACCACCAGATACGTAAGAAAGAGGAAGACATTCCCAAGATTGCATTTCAAACTCATGAGGGTCATGATGAGTTCTTGGTTATGCCCATGGGTCTGTGTAATGCCCCCTCCACTTTCCAAAGTCTCATGAATTATGTCTTCCATATTTTTATCCATGATTTTTTCTTAGTTTTCTTTGATGATATTCTCATATATAGTCAAACATGGAAAAACCATCTTGCCCATGTGGATAAAGTTCTCCATCTAATTTCTCAGCACCAACTTTTCCTCAAAAAATATAAATGTGCCTTTGGTGCCTTGAAAGTGGAGTACTTGGGTCATATTGTTAGCAAGGATGGTATAAGGGTGGATCCTAAGAAAATTCAATCTATACAGGATTTGCCTCGCCCCAAAAATCTCAAGAGCTTGCTTGTTTTTTTGGGTTTAATGGGATTTTATCGCAAGTTTGTTCAGAATTATGGAAAAATTATATCCCCTCTCACTTATCTTCTTAAAAGGAATTCTTTCACTTGGAATCCAACAACTGATCAATACTTCCACACCTTGAAAGAGGCTATGTGAACAACTCTTGTCCTAGCCCTTCCTGTTTTCAAGAATAATTTTGTCCTAGAATGTGCTGCTTCTGGGAAAGGAATTGGAGCAATCCTCGTGCAGGAAGGACAACCTTTTGTCTTCACTAGAAAACAAATTTCAGAGTGAAATTTGGGCCAATCCATATATGAAAAGGATATTTTGTCTATTCTTCATTTCATGGATTTTTGATGTCCTTATCTATATGGTCAATGCTTCCAAACAAAAATAGACCACCGAAGCCTTAAGCATTTTATAGAAAAATGAATTTCATCCCTGAAGCAAAAACAAATGGGTGACCAATCTATTTGGATATGATTATGAGATCATTTACAAGAAGGGAAAATAAAATTTGGTTGTTGACGCTCTTTCCAGGAAGTATGAAGATGAAGGCCCCCTATTTTCTCTCTCCTTCCTTGTACCAGATTGGCTCCAAGTTGTTTGCCAGGAATGGCTGCAAGACCCAAAAATTTCATGGCATAATGAAAAGATTTTCTATAAAGGTTGTATGGATTTAAGAAAATGGTTTCAACTTAAATCTACGATGCTTTCAGAGCTTCATGCTTCCCCCACAGCCAGTCATTCAAGGTTTACCAAAACCTATGAAAGGGTCAAACGTTTTTTTTTTTCTGGGATGGTATGAAATAGGATGTTTGCACCTTTGTGGGTGAATGTGATGTTTGTCAACACAACAAGGGAGAATTAGTAAAGGCCCGAGGCACACTAAAACTACTCTTGATTCCACCGACTATTTGACAAGATATTTCTATGGATTTCATTGTTGGATTACCTAAATCAGGCAATAAGTCAGTCATCATGGTGGTAGTTGATAATCTTTCCAAATATTCTCATTTATGTGCTCTTCAACACCCATTCACTGCATCCATAGTGGCTCAAATTTTCATGGATAATATATTCAAGCTTCATGGCATGCCTCATTATATTGTCTCTGACAGAGATCCCACTTTCACCAGCCATTTTTGGAAAGAGTTGTTTAGGCTCCAAGGAATCCAATTTCATTGCAACACTCCTTATCATCCTTAGACTGATGGCCAAACTAAAGTTGTCTATAATTTTTTGGAAACATATTTGAGGTGTTTTCAATTTGATAGACAAAATAAGTGGGCTCAATGGTTACCCCTAGCTGAATGGTGGTACAACACATCTTACCATATAGCTACTCGAATGAATCCTTTTGAAGAAGTATATGGAAAAAATCCACCATCATATCTCTCATACATAGCAGGTGTCTCAAAGGTTCAAAACATTGATAAAAATATTACAGTCCACGAGGCCATTCTCCATACCCTCAAAGAAAATTTGGCCATGGCTAAAAATTGCATGAAGCAACAAGCAGATCAAGGGCATCCTAAATGACAATTTGTTGAAAGGGACCAAGTATTTATTCTCTACAAACTTATAATATGAATTCACTCAAATTTGACCACTATCAGAAACTTGCTCAAAAGTTTTACATTCCTTATGCAATTTTCAAGCAAGTGTGGACTGTGGCCTACTAGTTAGATTTTCCTAGTCATTATAAGCTCCATCTTGTTTTTCATGTTGCATGCTTAAAGAAGGTGATTGGAACTAAGTTCCAAACTCAAACTAGTATCCCTGAGTTGGATGAAGAAGGTTCCATTTGGTTGCATCCAAAAACAAAATTAGTCCAGCGTGAGCATCATCTCTGTGAGTGCACCATCAAGGAAGTGTTAATGCAGTGGAAAGATACAAATCCAGAGGATGACACCTAGGAGTGGGCCACCATTCTGCAATAGTTTCCTCTCATCTCAAACCTTGAGGACAAGGCTATTATTCAAGGGGGAGGGTATGTTAGGGACCTAACCTCCCTAACTCCTCACATAGGTAGAATAATATATTCCCATGTAATAAAGGTCAACATTAGTTAATAAGGAATATTTAATAAATGTGAACAAGTCACTGTAAGAAAACCTAATAGAAGCTTCCACTTCTATACGGATTTTTTTCTAAAATGATATTCCTCTAGAATGATCTTTGGAAGACAGAATTAGTATAAATAAGAGTATGAGGCATGAGAATTCTTTGTCTCAAGAATTATATGTAATAGAGAACTACTTTGTTGGAGGTTGCCTACTTGAAGAGGACCAAGTGCATCAAGCAACCAATCAATTTCCTGTAGATGGTGGGATTCACCTTCTCTGACTCAGAGGTGTTCAATTTCTTGAGATTTGTAATCATGGGAGTGGCCATAGTTTTGCAGTCCTCCATCCCAAATCTTTTAAGAATTTCAATTGTATATTTTCCTTGACCAAGGAAAATATCACCCTCTCATTGCCAATATTCTAAGACAAGAAAACAATGCATTAGCCCAAAATATTTCATCTCAAATTATTTGGCTAAGTTGTTCTTGAAACTTGTAATTAGATTTTTTGTACCTGTTAAGAACAAGTCATCAACACATAGAACAAGAATGAGAACATCAATTTTATCTCTGAGTAGGTAAAAATTTGAATCTGCATTGTGTTTGACAAACCCAATGTTTTGGAGATAGTTGTCAATTCTGGAATACCACACCCTAGGTTCCTACTTGAGTCCATAAAGAGCCTTTTTTAATCGACAAACATGACTCCCTCTATCATGAACCTCAAATCCCTGTGGTTGTTCCAAATAGACTTCTTCCTCAATATTCCCATTGAAAAATGTTGTCTTGACATCCATCTGATGAATCGTCCACCCCATCTAAGTGGCAATGGACACTATTGCTCGAATGGAGGTATAACGAGCTACAGGAGAAAATTTCTCATCATAGTCTACTCCTTCCTATTGAGAGAAACCATGAGCTATAAATCTAGATTTGTATTTTTCAATGCTTCCATATGTTTCATGCTTGGTCTTGAAGATCCACTTGGAGCTTACCACAAAATTTCCTTTCGGTCTTGGAACAATTTCCCATACTTAATTTTTCATTATTGAGGCATATTATTCTACCATAACATCTTTCCATACCTACTTCTTAACAGATTCCTCAAAGTTGGTAGGTTCAAACTCAATAATATCACTCATAAGTGAAACATATCCCGAGTATCTCTGAGGAAGTTTACTTGTTTTGACTGAAGTCCTTGGGGATTTTACTTGTTCACTAGCTTCTTTCAATAATTGTTTTGCCCACTTTGGTTTTATTTTCTTGGAGGATTCTGATTGATCTTCCACATGTTCTTGATTATGTCCCTCAGTAGGAGATTTTGTAGACTAAGGAGATGATGCTTCCTTCTTTCCACTGTTTTCCTAGTAGATGGAATGTACACTGTGTAGGCTTTGGAATTTTCATTGTACCCAACAAGAATCCCTCTCTCTATCATGGGATCCAACTTAGTCTATTTCTGTGCAGGAAAATGACAAAAGACAAGACGTCCAAAGATACATAGATGTCTGATGTCGGGTTCTTCCTGGTGAAGGATTCTTCTAGAGTTACATTTCCTAATACTCTGTGAGGAATCCTATTTTGAAGATATACTGCAGTGTTACAAGATTTTTCCCAAAGGAACCTTGGAAAATTCTGATCATGCAACATTTCCTTTGTTGCCCCTACAATTTGTATGTTATTCCTTTCTGACACTCCATTTTGCTGAGGATTGTATGGAATTGTTAACTCCCTCTAAATTCCTTCTTTTGCAAAAAATTTCTTGAAGGCATGAGGCGTGTATTCTCCTCCATTGTCTAATCTGAGGACTTTTATCTTATTCCTAGTTTGATTTTCAACAATAGCTTTAAACTCTTGAAACCTTCTGAGAACCTCTTTTGAGGTTTTTCATTTTAGAAAATAAATCCAGGTTTTTATTGAGAAGTCATCAATGAAACTAATGCAATATATAAACTTTCTCCATATAGAGAGATATGACATGGGGCCACATATATTAGAATGGATCAAATCCAAAATTCCTTTGGAATTATGATTACTTTTAGGAAATGGTGCTCTCGTATATTTTCCTAGAGAACATCTTTTACATACTGCATGACCATATGTACTGAATGGAGGGATTTTTGTCAGAATATCGCCCAAAATATTAAGGGACCCATGACCAATATTAGCCATCCTCTTGTGCCATAGTCCACTCTATATACTACCACTGCTACTAGCTAGAGCATAATGTGAGTCAAAATGAAGCTTGTACAATTTATCTTTTCTTACCCCAATGACTTGCTCAGATTATTTGCTCATATTCTTAGGCTTGATATAATCCCTTCGCTCCTTGAAGGATACTTCATATCCCTTGTCTTCTAAGACAAGAAAGAAATGCATTAGACCCAAATATTTTATCTCAAATTCTTTGGCTATGTTGTTCTTGAAACTTGTAATTAGATTTTTTTTACATGCCAAGAACAGGTCATCAACACATAGAACAAGAATGAGAACATCACTTTTATCTCTGAGTAGGTACAAATTTGAATATGCATTGAGTTTGAAAAACCCAATGCTCTGGAGATAGTTGTCAATTATGGAATACCACACCCTAGGTTCCTACTTGAGTCCATTAAGTGCCTTTTTTAATCGACAGACATGACTTCCTCTATCATGAACCTCAAATCCCCGTGGTTGTTCCAAATGTACTTCTTCCTCAATATTCCCATTGAGAAATGTTTTCTTGACATCCATATGATGAATCTTCCACCCCATCTAAGTGGCAATGGACATTATTTCTTGAATGGAGGTATAACGAGCTACAAGACAAAATTTCTCATCATAGTCTACTCCTTCCTACTGAGAGAAACCACGAGCTATAAATATAGCTTTCTATTTTTCAATGCTGCCATCTGTTTCATGCTTGGTCTTGAAGATCCACTGGGAGTTTACCACAAACTTTACTTTCGGTCTTGGAACAATTTCCCATACTTCATTTTTCATTATTGAGGCATATTATTCTACCATAGCATCTTTCCATACCTACTTATTAAAAAAATTCTCAAAGTTGGTAGGTTCAAACTCAATAATATCACTCATAAGTGCAACATATCCTAAGTATCTCTGAGGAGGTTTACTTGTTCTAACTGAAGTCCTTGCGGATTTTACTTGTTCACTAGCTTCTTTCAATAATTGTTCTACCCACTTTGGTTTTATTTTCTTGGAGGATTCTGACTGATCTTCCACATGTTCTTGATTATGTCCCTTAGTAGGAGATTTTGTAGACTGAGGAGATGATGCTTCCTTCTTTCCACTATTTTCCTTGCAGAAGGAATGTACACCATGTAGGCTTTGGAAGTTTCACTGTACCCAACAAGAATCCTTATCTCTATCATGGGA
This sequence comes from Picea engelmannii, assembly GCA_009831015.1. Taxonomy (NCBI): domain Eukaryota; kingdom Viridiplantae; phylum Streptophyta; class Pinopsida; order Pinales; family Pinaceae; genus Picea; species Picea engelmannii. The sequence goes on along the minus strand of ML785194.1, from coordinate 816,666 downwards.
TCCAATGATGCATCCACCCTACCCTCCTTGGGTTCTGCGACCTCCCAGTATAGGATATTTCTAACTGCAGAGTCAAATCGACTCCTCAGGTTCCTCTTTGAACCCAAATCAAATATACACAGGCCCCTTTTTCTCCTTTAGGAATAGGTCCTATGATCCCCGCACCCTTTGTCTACGCGCTCTTCAATTTGTGGGCACTAGCTCCCTTTCACTAGCCCCTTCCTACATATGTCCTTGGCCTATGACCTTGTAGAATTATGCGATTGTGGGTGCGGGCAAGAGTGGGTTTAGACCAACCCTCTTTTCTCCCCATAATCCACCTCCAGTTGACATGTATCTCCTTGTCAAAACCGTGGTTGAAATTGCGGCCCGCTCAAGGAAAATTAACGTCCGAGCATGTCCTAGACCTACAATCCTTCCCATCCGTCGATCTCTTTCACCTCGGTGATGATCCATGATCAATGGTTGTGATTTATCCTCATTTTTATTCCTTATTTCCTCCTTCCATGCATGATCTCAGATCTCCGTGATCTGTCGACATGTAGCTCCCTTCCAAATCAACAGCTGTGGCTGATTCCAGCTTTCCAACCTTCAGGAGTTTCAACTCTCAACCTTTTCTTTTCCCTATGTGACAATATTCCAGAGTAGAAGATCTATCGACACATGTCCCCCTTAATATATAGCCACAATATCCTTCACAAGTTTGACCTTCGAGACTTTCAATTTTCAGACCTCCGCTACCTCTGACTAGGTATCTTCCGAAGTGGAAGATATGCTGACGCATGTCTCCCCAATCGACCATTGTTCTCCCACTTTGGGACTTGGGCCTCCTCAACCAGATAGACGGTCCTTCCGCTCCCTCCTCGATCAACGATCGAGATCTTCTCCGGGTCTTCGTACCTTCTCCTCCTCCGCTTTCCTTCGGAGATCTAGATCTGGCACCACGTGTCCCCCTTCGCATCGACGACTCTCATCATTTCTGGGACTTCGGCCTTCTGCGTTCTCAAATCTCAACAACCATAAATCTCCGAAGTGAATCCTTCTAGAGTGTCAAGTCCTCTAACACATGTCCTCCCTGATCCGATGATTATCCAACAGAATGAATCTCCATCCTCCATGTGTCCCCTCATAGATCAACGATCCACGTTTATCCTTTGGGATTGACGACCCTGAATTCTTTAGGCTTCGACGCTTCGAAACTTTTCAAAACACAACTTCTCAAAAACCCCAGAGTATGATCCTCTAAAGTTCACGATCTAGTGACACCTGTCCAACCCAGATCAACGACTATCGTCCACTTTCGTATTTCAGCCTTCAACAATATCAAATTTTAGTTTCTCTTCGCTCGGTCCTCCTCCGAATGTTTTACCCAGAGTCCACGATCCAATGACACCTGTCCTCCTATGGATCGATGACTCCCATCTATTTTGGATTTTTGGGCTTCGACGATTTCAAACATTCATCCTTCACGCCCTCCCAAAGTGATTTCATTGGGAGTCCACAATATTTTGCCATGTGTCATTTCTAGATCTGACGGTCCAGAATTCTCTGTGGTTTCTTGGGCACTTTGGGCTTCAGAAGTTTCAAACTTTTGTACGCTCATTCCTCTTGGAGCGTTCCACCTGAAATTGATGGATTTCATGCATGTGTCCTCCTAGATGATGGACGGTCCCAAATGACTTCGAGACTTCATGACTTTTAGCAAGTCCACTCTCCTATGCACATATAAGAGTTAATGTTTGTGCACTTTACCTTGGATTAGACAACTGTTGATCCTTTGCACTCAGATCCAAAAGATGGGATCTTTTCTCCTCCTCTGTGCTCTCCATGGCTCACTAGAAGTAGTTATGATGGTCCAGGCTCCTTCCCACAACCAATCTGATGGATTTTATCGCTCCTCCTCCTAAACTTTAGACTTCTCCCGACTTGGGATATTTAGTCAGTGTTCAAAGTTTTCGTCCTTTGAAATTTCTCCTGCGAACCCAACTATCTTGGGTCTCGCTCACGCTCTTGCAAGCGTTATCTCTTTTGAGCTTTTGGACTTAGTGTAAGTCCGACTCCTACACACACCTTGCGTTATCTCTTCTGATCTTTTTGATTTACTCAGTATCGTAAGGGTCTCAACCCTTCTGTTTCCTTTCAAAGAAAAACTTTGTGCCCTCCTGACAACCTTCTGCTCAATGCACGCCTTGCAGAGCTTTTCTACAGAGTGTTCAACAACTCTGTGAGTATCTTCCTCTGATACTCCTCTCCCTGAATTCAACAAAGATTTCTCTCTGTTCACTTCTTGCACGCACTCAATTCCCATCTAGAGTTCTTAGTGACTCTGTTTCTCTCTAAACTCAACACAGAGTTCTTCCCGTGCACTCCTTGCACGTCTACTGATGAAGGTCCAATGGTATCTCTCCTGATCTTTCCTGAGGTTAACTTACCTCTGTCAATGCACTCTTTGTGGACAATGTGCACTCCGTGCACTCGAAACTCACGGGTGAGAAACAATTGAAACTTATACACTACTTCACCAGTTCATACATTCAAAACCCGAATGACATATAAAATCATAACAATAAACATAAATACATGAACACAACATATGCAAGAAAAACTAATTTTCTATTATCTTTGTGTGTCTATACAGATGTTTACAAAAACTGGACTGCAACAGAATCCCAGTTCTCTCAAATTCTCCTAATCTAACTCTATTCTGAGTTCTTCTTCTCTATCAGACCTCTCTCAAGTTTTTATTCTCCTATCTGACATCTCTTGAGTTATGCTTCTCCTATTCGACCTCTCTCAAGTTTGGATTCTCCTATCCAACCTATCTACAAATATCTCTCCCTCTCTTTACAAAATGAGGGCTCTACGTGCTTGTCCTCTTCACCTAACCTCAACTATTACATTGAATTTTCATAAATGGCCATCTAGTCTAAATTGAACCTAGAGCCATCAACCTGTTAGCCATTAAGGGCAACCTTATATTCTGTCAGTTCATAGATATGGCTTGTTTTTCACTCAATCTTACAACATGAATCCGTATAGGATTATATTTCAAATTTAAAAATGGGAGGGTCAGAGCCTCTCCCTCTCTGAAATGCACGCTGATGTGTTGGAATGTTGGGGCATTGTTGAGGTGGAGCGATGCTCCTGCATCATACTCCTCTGCTGGGAAAATCATGAGCTCCTGCTCATGAGTTCCTCTTCTCCAGTGTTGAAATCCTCCTGGATCCCAAACTCTTTCTTGGAGTTGTCCCCTTCTCCTCTGCTTTGCTGTTGTGGCTACTGCTGCTGCTACTTCTTCTTCTCCTTCATCCCTATTGTTGTTTCAGGTTCTCCCCTATTCATATCCCCTTTGCTGACTTCTTCTGCTGACCTCAACATCAACCTCCTTATCTCCTCTATAACCCTCTCTAGCTGCTCCAGTGGTTGGCACTTCTTATGGAGTCTTCTCTACTGCATTTCCTTCTCCTTTCCATACTTATCAGTAGGTATACCTATTCGATCTCCCATGTTGTGTTTACTTCCTCCTGTGGTGATAAGTTTCCACACTTCAGTTTTGCAGTCCCATCACCAAGCTACTGATTAGTTTTCTCCTCTGACAGAATAGCTCCTGTCAGCTGCTCTTCTATTGGCATATCTCCAACTCCCTCCAACCATTCCTTTGGTTGGTACACTCCTCCATCTGCTTTCGAATTGACCTATCGTATGTGAAAGATTTGCACCATTACCCTTCTCTCTAAGGCTTTCAATTCCTCATACAACTCAGCAAAATCAATGCTATCTGTTTCTCCTTCTACTGCAAGCTCCAATGCTGCAGTCATCTCCTGTTCAACTTCTTGGCTGAAAATTTTGAGCCATTCTTTTGAATGCTCATCTTCTTCTGTTGGGTTAGACATCAGTGGCTAATCTATTTCTTCCTCTTTGACAATTTATGTTGGTTGTCCTTCCTCTTTTGCTACACTTTCATCATGTGCACTAGGCTCTACTTGGCTATTTGGTAGGAATGACTTGATCCCTCCAATAATCAGAATGCTCCTTTGATCCTCCTCTTTGATGTTGAAAGTATTTAAATTCTCACCATATTCATTCACATGGTTTGAAAATCCACATGAATCTTCATCCATCAGCACTCCTTGCTGGCTTGAACCCAGTTTTGAGCTCTTGAGACTTTTCGATAGTCTCATTTCTTTCCCCCTGTCCACCTGGAAATTTGGGACTTCTCTTCTACCCACTTTCCAGTCCATGAGATCAACCGATTCCATCTCATCACTCACTTGGAAATTTGAAATTTTAGTACTGCTCCTCTCGCAGTATATTGTTGGGTATGTGTTATATTCTTTGCATGTGTGTGTGTGTGGGTGCGTTAGATACGACAACTATGTTTGACGATCCCTTCACCTAGAGATCTGCCGTGTGCGCCGGGCACTTTCCTAGGGGGGTCCCAGGGGGGGGTAGGTATGCCCCCCCCTAGTTACACACAACGTTCGGCAACGGGCGATAGCCTGGGGCAGTGCCCCGAATTTTTTTTTGGGCGGTTTTTGCTATTTTTAACGGATTTGTAAATTAATCCCGGATTAAGGGATTATGGTTTTGGTATCTACGGAATACCTAAAAACATTGTATATATTGTATGGAGAATGGTGAAATTTGATATAATGAAAATAAGAAAGGTTTTCCCGGTTGAGGGTTTCCGGTATAAAATCTCTGTGTACTCTGTGTATGAGCCATTGATTAATTTCTGTATTGCTTAAGAATCTATATGCATTACTTTACTTCACAGGTTTAAAACTTACATATATGATACCTTCCACTGATCTCTTTCCATTTCCCACCCGGCAACTCGAAATTCCATTTCTGCCTACCTGGTAGTTCATGAGATCTTCCTCTGATCTCACCTCCTCTTCATCACTGAGGTGTCTCCCAGTTTTTGGTTCACATATGTGAATTAGTTCCTCCTTTGTGTCACTGAGGTTTTCAGCATGCCTCATCCACCTTTTCGACAACTGTTGTTTTTCCATGGCCTCCATTATCCATTTCCACCTTCTACCTGCCCTACTAGAAAGCCTACGGATCACTCTACATTCGAGAGCATCTCCATATTCCCTCACAACTCATTTGGTTGTTTAAATTTTTGTTGCTACTATTCATGTGCAACAACCTTCTCACAGAGCATCAATACCCTGCTTCCTTCACTTGCTATCTACAGGAAAACTTTAACTTTTGATACCACTTGATGTTATCAGATCATATCCTTTCACCTCCTTCTTGTTTTTTGTCTGCAAAAAAAAATTAGATCTTCCCCTCTTTCTCTTTCGCCTAAAATCTACAGATGAAAATTCAAGCTCTATATCCTTTTGCCTAAAATCTACAAACAAAAATATCATCTCTGATACCACCTGGCATCAGAGTATCTCCTTTCTCTTCTCTCTGCTGCCGAAATAAACAATCTGAGCTTTGATACCGCTTGATGTAGCCACCCTACCCTCCTGGGGTTCTGCAACCTCCCGGTCTAGGATCTTTCTAACTGCAGAGTTGAATCGACTCCTCGAGTTCCTTTTTGAACCCATATCAAATATACACAGGCCCCTTTTTCTCCTTTAGGTGCAGGTCCTGTGATTCCCGCACCCTTTGTCTGCGCGCTCTTGGCGCTCTTCAATTTGCGAGCGCTAGCTCCCTTTCACTAGCCCCTTCCTACATATGTCCCTGGGCTATGACCCTGTAGAGTTGTGCGATTGCGTGCGTGGGCAAGAGTGGTTTTAGAGCAACCTACTTTTCACTCCATAATCCACCTCCAGCTACCACATGTATCCTTGTCAAAACTGTGGTTGAAATTGTGGCCCACTGAAGGAAAATTAACGTCTGAGAATGTCCTAGACCCGCAATACTTCCCGTCTGTCGATCTCTTTCACCTCAGTGATGATCTGTGATCAACGATTGCGATTTATCCTCCTTTTCTTGCCTTCTTTCCTCCTTCAACGCGCGATCTCAAATCTCTGCGATCTATCGACACATAGCTCCCCTCCAAATCAGCGACTATGGCTGATTCTGGCTTTACGACCTTCGAAAGTTTCAACTCTCAACCTTTTCTTTTCCCCGTGTGACAATCTTCCAGAGTAGAATATCTATCGACACCTATCCCCCATAATCTACGACCATAATATCCTCTATGATTCTGGCCTATGGGACTTTCAATTTTCAGATCTCCGCTACCTCTGAATGGGTATCTTCTGAACTGGAAGATCTGCTGATGCGTGTCTCCCCAATCGATGGTTGTGCTCCCACTTCAGGACTTTGGCTTCCTCAACCAGATCGATTGTCCTTCCGCTCCCTCCTCGATCAACTATCAAGATCTTCTCTGAGTCTTCAGACCTTCTCCTCCTTCACTTTCCTCCGAAGATCTAGATATGACGCCGCATGTCCACCTTTGCATCGACGACTCTCGTCATTTTCAGGACTTCGGACTTCGACGTTCTCAAATATCAACAACCACAAATCTCTGAAGTAAATTCTTCCAGAGTTTCGGATCCTTTGACACCTATACTCCTTGATCGAACGGTTATCCAACGGAATGAATCTCTGTCCTCCATGTGTCCCCTCACATATCAATGATCCACATTTATCCTTTGGGATTAATGACCCTAAATGCTTCGGGATTTGGCACTTCAAAACTTTATGAAACTCAACTTCTCAAAAATCTCAGAGCACGATCCTCCAAAGTTCACGATCTAGTGACACATGTCCAACCCAGATCAACGACTATCGTCTGCTTCGGGACTTTGGCCTTCGACAATCTCAAATTTTAGTTTCTCTTCTCTCGGTCCTCCTCCAAACATTTTACCCGGAGTCCATGATCCAATGACACCTGTCCTCCTGTGGATCTATGGCTCCCAGCTGTTTCATCTCTTTGGGCATTGACGATTTCAAACTTTCATCCTTCGTGCTCTCGCGGAGTGATTTCACCTGGATTCCATGATATTTCGCCACATATCCTTTCTGGATATGATGGTCCAGACTTCTCTGTGGTTTCTTCGGCACTTCGGGATTTGGAAGTTTCAAACTTTTGTACGCTCATTCCTCCCAGAGCGTTCCACCCAAAATTGATGGATTTCCACCATGCATCGTCCCAGATGATGGACGGTCCCAAATGACTTCGGGACTTCAGTATTTTTATCAAGTCCACTCTCCTATGCACATATAAGAGTTAATGTTTGTGCACTTTACCTTGGATCGGACGACTGTCGATCCTCTACACTCAAATCCAACATATGGGATATGTTCTCCTCCTCTGTGCTCTCCTTGGCTCACTAGACGTAGATCTGATGGTCTAGGCTCCTTCCCACAACCAATATGATGTCTGTTATCGCTCCTCCTCCTAAGATTTAGACTTCTCTCGACTTGGGAGATTTAGTCAGTGTTCAAAGGTTTCATCCTTTGAAATTTCTCTTGTGAACCTGACTATCTTGGGTCTCGCTTATGCTCTTGCAAGTGTTATCTCTTCTGAGCTTTTGGAATTAGTGTATTTCTGACTCCTACACACACCTTGCATTATATCTTCTGAGCTTTTCAATTTACTCAGTATCTTAAGGGTCTCGACCCTTCTGTTTCCTTTCAAAGGAAAAATTCATGCCCTCCTGGCAACCTTCCGCTTAATGCACACCTTGCAGAGATTTTCTACATAGTGTTCAACAACTCTGTGAGTATCTTCCTCTGATACTCCTCTCCATGAATTCAAAACAGAGTTCTCTCTGTGCACTTCTTGCACCTGCTCGATGCCCGCCTAGCAGAGCTCTATAGAGTTCTCAGTGACCCTGTTTCTCTCTAAACTCAACACAGAGTTCTTCCCACACACTCCTTCAACGTCTGCTGATGAAGGTACAACGATATCTCTCCTGAGATTTCCTGAGGTTAACTTACCTCTGTCAACACACTCTTTGTGGACAATGTGCACTCCTTGCACTCAAAACTCACAGGTGAGAAACAATTGAAACTTATACACTACTTCACCAGTTCATACATTCAAAACCTAAATGACATATAAAAGCATAACAATAAACATAAATGCATGAACACACCATATGAAGGAAAAACTATTTTTTTATTATCTTTGTGTGTCTATACATATGTTTACAAAAACTGGACTACAACAGAGTCCCAGTTCTCTCAATTTCTCTTAATCTAACTCTATTCTGAGTTTTTCTTCTCTATCAGACCTCTCTTGAGTTCTGTTTCTCCTATCCGACCTCTCTCAAGTTCTTCTTCTCCTATCAGACCTCTCTCAAGTTCTGCTTCTCCTATCTGACCTCTCTCGATTTATGCTTCTCGTATCTGACCTCTCTCGAGTTCTACTTCTCCTATCTGACCTCTCTCAAGTTTTGCTTCTCCTATATGACCTCTCTACAAAGATCTCTCCCTTTCTTTACAAAAAGAGGGCTCTACGAGCTTATCCTCTTCACCTAACCTCAACTATGACATTGAATTTTCATAAATGGCCATCTAGTCTGAATTGAATCTAGAGCCATCAAACTATCAACCATTAAAGGAAACCTTATCTTCTGTCTGTTTAGAGATGTGGCTTGGTTTTCACTCAAGATTACAACATGAATCTGTATAGGATTATATTTCAAATTTAAAAATGGGAGGGTCGGTGCCTCTCCCTCTCTGAAATGCATGTTGATGTGTTGGAATGTTGGCGCGTTTCTGAGGTGGAGCGATGCTCTTTCATGATCCAACTTGGTCCCTTTCTGTGCAAGAATATGACAAAATACAAGACATCCAATGATACGTAGATGTCTGATGTTGGTTTCTTCCCAGTGAAGGATTCTTCTAGAGTTAATTTTCCTAATACTCTGTGAGGACTCCTATTTTGAATATATACTGCAATGTTACAAGATTTTTCCCAAAGGAACCTTGGAAAATCCTGATCATGCAACATTGCCTTTGTTTCCCCTACAATTGCTATGTTATTCCTTTTTGACACTCCATTCTACTGAGGATTGTTTGGAACTGTTAACTCCCTCTTAATTCCTTCTTTTTCAAAACATTTATTGAAGGAATGAGATGTGTATTCTCCTCCATTGTCTGATCTGAGGACTTTTATCTTCTTCCTAGTTTGATTTTCAACAATAGCTTTAAACTCTTGAAACCTTTTGAGAACCTCTTCTGAGGTTTTTCCTTTTAGAAAATAAATCCAGGTTTTTCTTGAGAAGTCATCTATGAAGCTAATGTCATCTATGATTTTTACCCATCTGACTTCTTCTAGTCAAATTATTTAATTTTGAGAATAATAGTATAGGGCATAAGATCTCTTATATCAGATCTTAAATAATCATCCTTAATTATTTTTATGCATGTAAAAATCAACCCTAGATCTCTCCATATATACATATCGAGTCCCTTCTTCTTCTTGACAATACGAATCAACAATACTTTCTCTTCTACTATACAAATCAGTCTGTACCCCTCGCTAGCTGAGTGAATCAGACGTATTCTTCTTCTGGATGTACACATTGGGTTGTACTACTTGTATATTGTATGGGTCTTTCCCCTGTATGTCGAGATCTCAGCCCTAGATCAACCTCTCCTCTTCAGTCTTGGCCCTAACTCGAATGACATTTAGAAAATAAATTATTTCCCTTGAAAAAATGATTCATTGCCCAGTAGAAATCTCAAACATCTTTTTATACTTGAAGTTGATCCATGTGAAAGAACGAGAAATAATCTTAGCCATTAAATCTACATCATGATCTATGGATGGGACTTAATCTCTTGATGAGACAAATTAAATGTACTTTTTGAGTTCTCACAACTTAGAGAACCTTTCTTCACTATAATATTCTAACAAACCAAAGCACTAAACTTCATTAACCCGATGTTTTCTTCCAAAAAGAAAACTACTTCGACGGCTTGGAGTAGTTTGAGAAGTCTTTGTAGTCCTTGAAGTATGATTCCTTTGATTCTTGTTGGATGTATTCTGGTCCATGTCTTTCATTCTCCTTCAAAGTCTTCTTTATCAATGATGGTGTATCATATTGAAAAGGTTCATTCTAGGTATTATGAACATCAGGCCTATTATAATGCCACTTTGGCCTTGACTGATGGAGGTTCTCGGAAAAATCAACCTTTTTTCGCCTTTTACGATCATTCACTTAAAATCGCAATCCCATCAATTGAGCCCACCTTGAGAAGGGAATGTTGGATTTTGTCAATTGTTGGTGGATTTGTAAGGAATATAAATAATTCAACCAAAACAGGAGAAAACAATTCCAATTTGTGAAAGGATACGTTGAACTTGGAACATGTGGGCAGTTTTTGCTTCAAACTTTACCCCATAACAAGCTCTAACTATGTTACCTACTTCCTATTTGAGAAATGGTTCCCTCAAAGCCTCCCACTCAAGTGGGTGGAAACCCAACAGTTTGGCATGCAACTCTACTTCGCACAAACTCTAGCCTTTTGGGAGGAGGACAAGAAATTGGTGCTCCATCCCAACATGGATACCCTTCTCTTGTATTCCTATGGAATTTTTCATATTTATGATAAATAATCTGCATATTACTCAAACTAAAACATGCCATAGAATAAATATTATCTTAAAATTTTCCTCCAAACCATGTATATTGTTCTTCATGCAATTATGTGAATTAACCATATTGATTGATTGTTATATATATATATATATATATATATCAAAGCCTCCCACTCAAGTGGGTGGAAACCCAATAGTTTGGCACGCAACTCTACTTCGCACAAACTCTAGCCTTTTGGGAGGAGGACAAGAAATGGGTGCTCCATCCCAACATGGATACCCTTCTCTTGTATTCCTATGGAATTTTTCATATGTATGATAAATAATCTGCATATTACTCAAACTAAAACATGCCATAGAATAAATATTATCTTAAAATTTTCCTCCAAACCATGTATATTGTTCTTCATGCAATGATGTGAATTAACCATATTGATTGATATAT
>ML785194.1:788614-805615 GCA_009831015.1 Picea engelmannii | reverse complement strand
TGATACTAATTAAAACATATAAATACTCATCCATGCATAGTTATATACATAATCATAACATAAATATACATGTAGCATAAATAGGATAAAATCATGAAAGAAAATTCATAATTATTACTGCAACACATGATTTAACACACAATTGACACTTATCTTTGATTAAAGGACACCAACTACGTGTAGACCTTCCACGTTCCTCCAGGCCTTAGACCACACTGCTCCTAAGCCTTAGCAGTGGGTCACCCTCGAGCTGGGGATAAAATCCACATGGGTAAGGTCTCATAACTAGACTGAAGTATTTCATTCAATAGGAACCTCAATCATAGGTAACTCAGTCACATGTGACTCAACCACAGGAAACTCCATCACAGGTGCTAATTCATATTGACAGCCTACAGTTCCTCATTCCCCACATGCATGTCCCACCCTAGGAAGTGTGTCTCTTATCTTCTCAATAGTCCTTCAGCTTCCCCACTTCTCTTCCAGGGATTCAACAACAGGTTGAACAGGAAGTCTCAGAGCCCTGTCACTACAGTTTGGCACCTCGGGAAATAATTCCCAGAAATTCTCTCACCTAGAGAGAATGCAATGTCCTATGAGCCTGACAACCCGCCTCTTCAGTCCAACTCTCCAAGCTAATCAATGTACATATATATGTGACAGTAATAGTAGGGCTCGATGACAGTAACAATAGGCTCATAACCATCCCTTGATGATCAAATCATGATCCCCCAAAATGTACTAAGTCCAAACTATATGAATACATGTCCCAACTTGACACTTGTCAGGTTGAGAACTGCCTTCAGTCCACATGTCACCCTCCTTCAGACTTTAGATTAAATAATATCCATACTTTATACTTTAAGGAATATTAATATAATATTCCTTTTTTGGGTTTAATCCCCCTTAACCTCAACTAGTGGCTTTCTCCCCCCAATACTCTTTTATGTGGTTGGTTTTCTGCTGTTATGTATTTTCATTATATTTTACATATGATTACATTTACAATTTCAATACAACAATACCAGTCTTTTGTATCTAGGCTCACCAGCATCAAAATATAAAGATCTTGCACTAAACTGGTGTGCGCAAAACTTTTCGGATGTGCGCACTCTTCTTTCAGTGCACCACCCTCATGCACTTACACAGGTGTGTGTCACAACATGACGTATATACAAAAGTCTCTCTGGCTTCCAAAATTGTGCACTAAACCAATGTGCATTGAATCCTGGAATGTGTGCATTCTTCTTTTTAGTGCGCCACCCTTATGCACTTACACCAGTGCGCGTTGTGTACATGGAGTTGTTCCTCATTTAGTGCATCATTCCTGCGCACTTACAGAAGTGTGCAATGTGTACATGGATTTGTTCCTCATTTAGTGTGTCATTCCTGTGGTCTTACATAGGTGAACGCTGTGTACATTAAACTTCACGATATATTCATTTAAACTCTGCGCACTCCTTTTGGTGTGAGATTCACGTGCACTAACTCAATGGATGTAGTACAAAACCAAGATATTGTTCCTTAAACTCACCAACGTATATGTAAATTACAATTACATTTATATGTACACTTGGGGTTCAGCCTAGGGGTATTACATTCCCCTCCCCTTATTTATGCATTGTCCTCAGTGTAGTATATACACATAAATAACCAAAATTTCAAAAGTATTAAAAAATAAGTGGGTATTTTGCCCGGATAGCATCCTCATGCTCCCAAGTTGCATATTTAAGTATGTACCAGGTCCCTTGGACCTTTAGTAGCCCTATGACTCGATTCCGGAGCTAATGTATCTTTCGATTCAATATGCACACTAGATGCACTTGAAAACTGCCTTCTTGCTCCACCTGAATCACATTCCAATCAACAACATGATTAGTATAAGGTACATACCTTTTAAGAAATGATACATGGAATACATTATGAATGCACATTGATGCAGGAAAGGCAAGCATGTTTGTTATAGGCCCAATCCTTTCCATGATTTGAAATGGACCACAAAAATGAGCTGCCATCTTTGAGAAATTTCCCAACTTCAGGGAACTTTTGTTGGCCTTTAATTTCAAGAACACATGGTCACCCACATTAAATTTCTTGTGATTTCTTCCCCTATCGGCATAGATTTTATGCTTGTCTTGGGCAACATTTAAATTCTGTTTTATTTTCATCATCTTCTCTTCCATTTCCCTGAGTAGTTCTAGCCCAACCATTGCATGGTCTATTGGGTTTTCCCATCTCACTAGCGTGCTACATTTTCTACCATAAAGTGCCTTAAATGGTGTCATCTTCAGGGATTCTTGGTACCCATTGTGGTAATAAAACTCTACCAAGTGCAAATAATCCTCCCATTTGGATGGTTTACCCATCACATACATCCTCAACATATCTTTTGTCACCTGATTTACCCTTTCTATCTGCCCATTATACTATTGATGATAAGTTGTGCTAAAATGAAGATTTTTTCCAAATACCTTGAATAATCTTTTCCAAAATTTTGAAGTAAATTTGGATCTCTATCAGACACAATTGTCTTGGGTATTCCATGTAATCCAACTATTTCTTTCAGATAAATATTAGCTATGTTAACTACCTTGTGAGTGAGCTTTACTAGAATAAAATGGGTAGATTTGGTAAGATTATCAACCACTACCATGATAGAATCATGCTACTTTCTAGTTCTTGGTAGTTTATGTGAAAATTCCTCTTAAAACCCAACACTTAACATTTTATTAATTTTCGATTCTTTAATAACTGAATCATCTAGGTAATTTTATTCACAAAACTTAAATATGCAACATAAATAATAACTAGGCTCTAACAATAAAGAAAAAACAACAATCACACAAAATTACACAGGATTGTTTGGACAATAGTCCCTGGAAAAACCCAAAATGGGAAAACTAATACAACATATTTGAAGTTTTTGTTTTTACAGCAGCAGGAAAAATATAGATATCTCTTACGAGATGAGTCGACCTCCTCAAGAACTAAGAAAAATATCGGCGTTACAATTTTATAGGCTTAGTATATACTTTCTCCAGTCTTTGGAACATAAACTCTTTAGATCAGATGGCTGGGTCACCCACAACATCTCCCTCAAATAGTGACCCGTGTAACCCATGTCCTCTCCTCAACGTCCCCTTTTACAGTAGTCTTCAGATTGGGAAAATAGCCTCTGCAACACCTAGAATGTGGTCACCCTATGCTCAAGACATCCTCTGTCTTCTTGCAATTCACTAGTTCAAACCCTATCTCAATCCCTCTCTCTAAGTGCTAGATCGAGCCTCCAACTCAACTGGTGCACCCCTCCTCCTAGTCAACCTCCTATTATGATAATGAGCAAGTGGAAACCATAACTCATTAATGAGATATATGGATGAGATCTAATATTTGCCTCTCAAAGAAATGGATGCTCTAGATTAAAAGATCCATCACTTAAATTTTTCACTTTTTAACTTTAGAAAAGAACTCAATAAGTCAACATTAAATTAAAACATCTAATGTGAATCTTTCATAAGTTATACTTTAGGAAAATCATTAATACATCAACTATAAAGTTTCATTGTCCTATCCTAGGCTGGAACATAAGCCAAGAAGAAGAATTTTGTCTCTACACTCTTCTCAACACTCCCTCTTAGCGAGGAAGGGATTATGTCTCAACCCCATCTGATCTCTAAACTTCTCAAACTTTTGTCTACTCAGTGCCTTGGTAAAGATGTCTACCATTTGCTCATCAGTCTATATATAATCAAGCCTCATGGATCCTCTTTGTACACAATCCCAGATGAAGTGATACCTAATATCGATGTGCTTGCTACGATAATGAAACATCAGATTCTCAAAGAGATTGATGCAACTCTGATTGTCATAGTGAATCACAATAGCTTCTAGCTCTTTCCTGAACAAGCCCAAAAGTAACTTCCTTAGCCATAGTGCCTCACATGCTGCCAAAATGGCTGCCATGTACTCTGCCCCAGCAGAGCTCAATGCCATTAATATTTTCTTCCTACTGAACCCGGAAATGATGCCCAATCCAATGTTGAAGCAACAACCTGGAGTAGACTTCTTGTCCTCCGCACATCCTGCCCAATCAACATTTGTAAAACCTGTTAATTTCACTCCACCATAATGCTCATAAAATAGCTCGTACTCCACTGCCCCTCTGAGATAGAGATGCACATGCTTCACAACAATACAATGTACTCTTCAAGGGCCCACCATGAATTGACTCAAAGAGTTTACTGCAAAGCTGATATATGGTTGAGTATTGAATAGATACATGAGAGATCCAATCAATTGAAGATAGACAATGGGGTCTACTGTCTTCGAATCTGATGCATGTTGACGCCCAGGAGCGCAACATAATACCCTTGCCTGCAAATGGGTTGCAGTGCCTATTTATTTATATGCATATACTTAACAATATACTAGATAGGTGGGACCCCCTTGTAGATCATGGTGAAAAAGAAACGCTTCTCTAAATTGCATTCATGACAAATTTACAAAGAATATTACAGTTTGAGAAAAAACACAAGGAATTAAAATAATTTTTCATATGAAATCAATGATGATAAAGGCTAGCAATTTTAAAAGATGAAAATAAGTGACAAACACTTTAGTTATAACTGATATACATCTATTTTGACATATGGTTTAAAAATTGTACTTCAACTCACACTCACATTGGTTATAATATATTGCATTCATGGTATATTGTGGAGAATAGTTATGGTTTATGCAATTGTTCGAGGTCAATCGATCCTTGCATAGTGGAACTTGTTAGAAATATGGGACATATTATATAATTGATGCTGGTATAAAACTATGGTATAGAGGTTTTTCGTTTCAATTTGGCAAAAGGAAGTGACATGTTGTATTTGAATTAAACTTTATTAATCCAAATGATGAAGTTTGGATGCACTCCACCCTAGTTATGGTTGATGGAAATCAATGAGTGGGTGGATAAGTGACGTGCATTTATTGTATGTCATTCTTACCCACCTTGAGCTCACCACCCTCACCTTGTCACACATTTTGGTTTCTCTTGTCAGTTTGCCTTCATTTCACTCGGTCGTTGGAGAATAGTGGTGGTCCTTGGCTTTTTTCAGCGCTTTCCTCATAGGTATGGTAAATCTCGCCCTTCCAGTCATCATTCTAGCCTCGCTCTAGATAAAATTTTTGTGTTGGCTCTTAGAATTTGTATGTAGAGTGCTTCCTTTCTTACAGATATGGTGGATGGATGTGTATTTTGTCTATGCAAATGATATTGGTTGGTGTTTCGAATGTTTCAAATTGGAATTTGTTTAAATGCTCCTTCATGTTGAAAGTATTTGGTTATGGTTTCACCCGAGGTGGATGACTAGTTATTATTGCTCCTTGTTGTTGATAAAGTTATGGCATTTTTTGTTTTTTACAGCCCACGTCCCGAGATAGAATTATGGAGGGTTTTTATGATAAACAAATGAGATGGTCAGTTTTGGCTTCTTTCAATGTAGTATTATTACCTCCTTCTCTACTCATGAGGCATTGTTTCCCTGTCAAGTTGCCATTTTTACAGTTCGAATGTATACAAAGTTTGGTTCTACCTGGAGGCCACCTTTGAAATGATTGTGTCAATCTTTGTTGGATATTTTGGTTTCATGTTACGACTCGGTTCTCCTTTGTAGTGATTATTGCGAGCTTGAAAATGAATTGTGAATTGGTTATGTGTTAACCTGATAGTGAAATGATTCAATACTTGCATATATCTTTGGTCCATCGGATGATTACCTACAGGATGTTTGGTCATTTTCGAAGACTGTATAGTGAATAAAAGAAAACAATGCCAGGGTTCTGAACCCAACCCGTCACATAGAAATACTGGAAGTGTTTACCAACCTCATATGTTGAGTATGTTTTGGTCTATGTTACACTCCATTGCGCACTGGATGTGGTTTATGTTGGCCCTTGACCAAGTTTTGAGGATTCTTGGTCCTATTTGACCTATTTTTGGGACTTCAACAGGCTGTCGAAGGCGAAGCGCAAGACAAAGTGGAGATCGCGGGATCTCAGCCCCTTCTAAGGGATTTTTGGGTTTTGGGCTTATGTAATGGGTATGGGAATGTTGGCCCATGGGTTTATGCATGTATAGGCCCTTTTTGTAATGCTTAAATAAAATTCTAGGTGATGTAAGACTTGCTAAGTGTGGAGAACAAGTCAGTTGTAAGTGGTGCTAAGTGCTAGTGTTTGATCTAGGTGAACAAGACTTGTAAGTGCTTTGTGCATATTGTGAAAGGCTTGGTGCTGTACGCTAGCTCGAAGAAGGAAGATCTGGTGGAGTGCGCGTAGATATCCTGTCTTCTACGGAGTAGGATTTTGATGCTATGTGCCTGTAAGAAGCTTGACCGAAGATAATAAAGAAGAGAAGAGTTGGTGGACGTAGCCCCAGGGTGGGGGTGAACCACGTACATGTTGTGTTGCTATGCTTTGTGTGATGTGTTGATGTGTTTATGTGTTTACTTGCTTAGTGATTGAATATAGATGAATGATAGATAGATCTGTTGATGCTTTATGCTTAATGATGTGGACGAATGTTAGATATGAATTATATAAGTATTCTTAGTGCTTAAACACCTTAGATATGAATGAATACTATGATGCTATGTAGTTTAGGGGTTATCTGCGCTGAGAGTAGGATTTCACTACACTATAACTAAGAACTGGATATCGATGAATGTTAAGTGCTAAGTGCTTTGTTAAGTGTTAGAATCAAAGATCTGTGTCCCAAATAAGGTTACAAACATCTGAGTCCTACAACCACCCCTACCTCTACCTTGGGTGAGACTTCATCTACTTCATAGGTGTTACTGAAAGGGCTGCTAGTTAGGGTTTTGTTGGTGCATTGTTCTAGCGTTGAACCCTGGGTCTGCCCCTGTGCCAACAAATGGTTCCGTTGCCGGGACCTGAAACTGTGATTGTTGGGAACTAAGGAAGAGAAGCTTTGTGCAGAGATCCAACCTGAAACTATGATTACTGGGAACTAAGGAAGAGAAGCTTTGTGCAGAGATCCGACCTGAAACTGTGAAAGATCCGTGCGTAGGTATGTTTCCCTAGTGCACAACATTCTACTTGATCTGTGAAGCTCTGTGCCAAGAAGAAGGGTCAGATCTGAAAAAAATATGTAAGATATGGGAGCTTTGTGCCTTGATAAAGGTGAGAGTGAGACTAAAGAGGTAATATCTGTAAGCTTTGTGCTCTATAGAAGTAAGATAAGTGGATTTTTTTTTTTATACAGTACGGATCTAGGTCTAGTTGATAGATTCTATCCCAGCTTGAAAACTAGAGAACTCATAGATGAAAGACGATTTGATATAAATAGATCTGATAAGAATAGTGAAAGATATGTTATACCTATGCATAGAGAGAATGTTTGGACTAACACATGGATGTAAGACCCTAGAAATAATTCATTGCAGGTTAGCTACTATGATCCTAGCACGTAGTATAGGAAAGGTTGGGGATCATTTAAAAGAAAGAGAGGATTAACCCTTTGTTACAGTTGCAGAAAACCAGGACATCTTGCTAAGGAATGACCTCGAAGGAGACCTAGTTTCCTCTGTTGCAATGTTATGGACCATTAAGTATTAGATTGCCCTAGAATGATTACTAAGGTTGAAAGGATGAATATGAGACAAGAAGACCATGAGAAATATCAACCAACTGAAACCAGGATAGAACCCCAGAAAGAATTAGAGAAAGTATTGCTACAGATGAAAGAAACCCTAAATGACCACTGACATGACAGCTTATCAGAGATCTTCAAACAAAAAGAATGCATTGAAGAAAAAATAGGAGACTTCAACATTGACTGTGTTCTGGATGAGGAAACACAGGTGAATATTATGATATAAAGAACTTGGGAAAATTTAGGGTATCCTGCTATGATTCCTTCATTGGGAGAAATAGGATTATTCAGAGGAAAGATGATAAACCTATGTGGAAAGATCACCCAGATATCTATGAGTACCAAGGGAACTTCGACAGAGGAAGAATTTGAAGTTGTTAAATTTATTGAGAGCAACGCTCCATTTTCTATATTACTAGGAAAAACTTGGGTTGAAAGAGATCAAACCAGAAGGAAGGAAGAAGAAATCTTAGAACAAAAGAAACAAGAGTTAAAAGATTTCATGACTAGGAGGATCGCACACTTGATTGAAGCACAGGAAAATAGATCGAAGTTGTTTAATGCCAGAGATGGGGATGTCAAAGCTGGAAGAACACTAGAAGACCCACAAAATACTGAAGTGCCTATTCCAGATACAAATGAAGTATTACCCTTGATTTCTAGGAAAGAATCTCAACAGTGCGAAGTTACTATGCCAAGTGTTATAGCAAGATTTGCCTCACCATTGCTATCTTGCACAGAGGGCCTTTTCCCATTTCTCTATGCAAACTTATCATCCCTTTTTGATGAATCCAGAACCAAAAATACACATTTTTCACATATACGCTCCCTATCTGCTATACAAGATGCATATACGCAGGCTGCTCCACTACAACCCACGTACATCAGAATTTGTGCCAGAAAATAAAAAAAATAGAGTTGGGTTTCCATGTCACGACCGGAGATCTCTGATCCTTGGCCTTCCATATACTAGAAACGTTCCAACTCGGCCCTTCAATTACATTATGAAGGCTATAAGAGCACAATTTCGAGCTATGGAAAAGAGGAGAAAACATTCAACTTTGAGAGCAAAGTTACTCTGGAGAAATTAGTTCATATTGAGTCTGCATCCCTTTGTCCCTCAAGTTTTAACACAGTGTTCAAACCCCAAGATCTTTCCCTATTCTTGAGAGGACCTCATTGCCTCTTTCCTATGAGCTTGCCTTTGGTGGAGGATTGAAGTGGTGGAGACCGAGTTGGAAGGAACTTGGTTTCTTGGTTTCGAACCATGCCAACACGGAAGTCTATAATGTTGTCACTTTTGCTGATCAATTATTAATAGAAATACTTCTTTCTCGTCCTATTGGTATCGTGCAAATATATGATTATTATCTATGGGCATGTTTGTAATGTTTATTAATGGATTATGTTATCTGATGTGCTAACCTCTTTATATTATCACTATGTACTTTCTCTGCTTGTTTGTTGAGAACTCATTGCAGGTATAAAGCTTTGGGTCAAAGTGCTCAACAGTGGAACATTATCGAACGTTGGATCGAGGTAGGCCTCTTTCTTATCTTGCACATTAGTTTGTATAGAATATGTTGGAATTGAGTTGATTTCTGCAATCATACTTGTCTGTTGTGGTTTACCCTTGGCCATAGAGAGTTTTTCCCTCGTAATAGAATTGGCGACTCCACTGGGGAGAGATCTTCCTTCTAAGGGTTGAAGTACTTTTTCCTCTTACATTTCTCTTTTTCCTTTGTGTTTCTTGTCGTATCACTACTTGATGGATTTTGTTCACTCTGGGTCTGATTTTTCAGCCTTTTTTCCCTTGTCTGGCCTTATTTTAAAGCCTATACGCTCCTTTTGCCTTGATAGTCGTGTATACACACTTGCTGTCTCACTGCAAGCTGTGTATATGCACTTTGTTCTCCTGAACAATCGCATATACCACTTTCCCTTGCTTGTTTGCTTGGTTTAGTGACTGCTGGGTGGGATTTGAAGATTTTCGAGCCTTCATAGTCTCTGTAGTGCTTGTTGAGATTCTCTGGGATGACAAGAAACCTATTTGGAGTTGAATTTTGGGTGTAGTCCTTCTCTTTGTTTTTCATTTTTAATTTGTCCTTGTTCTCTGGGTTGTTTGCTTTTCTTGTTCGTATTCTGCTTGAGTTATTGCTTTTATACGCAGTAGAATTTATATATCAGGTTGCTTTTCAGTCCATGCATTTTTTCTTTAATATATTGAAAATACAAAAAAATAGGCATTTTGTGTTCGGTGACTGTTGAGATACCAGAGGCGTGGGGCTCACCCAAAATCCCTTCGGATTCTGAGGCATCCATGGTTTCTCCTTACACCACTTCTCCTTTTATGGTCTCGGTGGTTCCACTACCATGACCCCCCCCGGGACCTCACCCCCTTTGTCAAGGGTGAAGTGTCTCTTGCCACTGTTACTATGCATCCTCTTCAACCTATAATTGAATAAGTGGCCACACCAGTGCAATCCTTGGTCAATCCTACTCTCCCTAAAGAGAGTGATACACCTTTCAGTCATGTCATCAACATTCCAAATCCTCCCCCTTCTGAATGAAAGAGATTTATTCTCCCTCCGAATGTTATCCCTCCAAGTCCCAACGAGGTTCCCTTCGATTGGGACGACCTGATGGGGTATCTCATACACCCACCTATGTCTTTTCCATTAAGAGACATTATTTGAACCATCAAAGAGACTGTATCCTCCGTTATCACTTTCTCCTCCTCGACTTGGAGAGATTTGGGTTTTTCCAAGCTTTTGTCAGATATCCATAAAGTACTGAATTTCAGAAGAAGACCGGGACGGGAGCCTTGGCCTCCCCCTTTACATGTTGATTAGAACAGAAAAATGAATCTTAGTTAAGCTCTTTTCTGACTCGTCTAAAAACTAAAAAGATTGTTGAGTGATTTTTCCCTTTCACACTCATTAAAATTGGATTTGAAAGGTCATGAGTCTTAGTTAAGTTCTTTTCCGACTCATTATCAAAAATAGAAAATATTGCTGAGTGAACTTGTCTTTTTCACACTCGTAAATTGGATTTGAAAATATGTCTATTTGGCACAAGTTTACCCATTTTTCACACCAAGTAGACTAAAAGACATAAAAAAGGATATTTTTTGGTGTCAAGTTGTGGTTGCACCTCATGCCCTCACTTGCAGTATTGAGCCTTTAGACGGTTCTCGCTTTGCATTATAAACCGTTGCCTAAGTAGTTTTGCATCCTCAAACAAGTAGAGCCTTGTTTATATCCTTCGAAATTTGACACCCTATACACTGGAGGGAACATCACCCCAAGTGTCCATCTCTTGCATTCATTTCCTTGCATTGAGCATAGGTACGTTCCACTGTTGGAACTATTTTTTCTTACTTGCGACACTTGTTTCCTCCTTTGTATCATAGCATTCATTTGTTATGAAAAAAAAAAAATATGGGTGGGAAGGGAGTACTATATTATAATTTGCAGCAGTTGTGTTGCCTTTGAACAGAGAACAAATTTATTGAGTCCTTGTGTCATCATAATTTTGGGTTTAGCATGGCCTTAGAAATATGATCTCGTTACAGAGTTTTCTCTACCGGCTGGTTACTTTTCCAGTCCTTATAGAGAACGTTATTGATGCCTCCTGCATCTAATAGTCACATTATTGGGTCTATGCTGTCGGATTACACCATATGTCTCATTCTCTTGTTCAGAGGAATTCTATCAACCTATGTCGACCACTCCTTAAAAATATTGACTTTGCATGTCGGCCATACCCTCAGTTTGTCTCAGAATCACATGATAATATGGTCTTATCATACACCCTGGCTCTACTTTCATCATTGGTAGGTCAATTTGAACCCAAAAATCGACATCTCATCATTGGTCGTTGACTGGGTGGTTTCCCTTATGTTCGACGGAAAGACATCTATTCACACTTTGGGATTCGTGCAGTGTCTTGGATGCCATTATCCTTATTGGTGGTTTCCTTGCCTTTGTCAGAAGTTTTCATCATTGGCTGCTATTCAAAGGGTCTTTTTCATGTACCGCTTGCATTTGGTACACGCGAAAGATGCACAGGGTCGTTGGTTCATGAACATGTTCTTCGTCCGATCTCCACCAAATCATGAAGATCCTACTTTGTTCCTTGTGCTAACTGATGATAAATTCCTTGATGCTCTCCTTTCAGTGGGTCTCTTTCCATCAACTTAAGCTCATTTATTCTGGATATGGGACCTAGAGTTTTATGAGTACCTTGAGGCTTGCAGTCATTAGTGGCAGGCTCTCTCACCATTGACAGATGGGAATACATTAATGTCTCCTGATCAATGGATTCCTGAAGTGTTTGACACTGACTCCTTTGTTCGCACTTGTAGAAATGTACTCGGTGCCTTCATACCTACTTTCATTATTGGTAGGATGTCTCACATTTGTTAACGGTATACCTTAATGACCGATAATAAAATGATGTCTCATTATGTTCGACCTCAACTCTTTTATTCACATGATGTAGACTTGCACCCTTGGAGGATAACGTAGAAGACTTGAAGACATCACTATGTGGTCGCAGCTTTCCTGAGTTGTTGCTTCCCTTTTATTGGACCAACACCTATTTGAATTCAGTGATCATGGGAGATCAGATTGTACTCCATGGTATGCATATATCTTTAGATTGATTTTGAGACTCATTTCACTAGGCCTTGTTCGTGACTATGACAAGTTTTGGCATATAACCGCATTTGTATTTGCCTATTCATGGCCATGGACAGTTATTTGGTATATTTTCCACATGGATTTGCATTGTATTCTTGACAACCATGTATGGAAAGTCAGTACAAAATGTAATGAGAAATCGAATTCAACCAGCTGGTTCTCTACCACTCCACTCTTGGGTTACCTATAATGTATTTCGTCCATCGCAGATACTCCTTTGATATCACACATTAGGGGGCATCTGTTATAGCAAAATTTGCCTCACCATTGCTATCTTGCACAGAGGGCCTTTTTCCATTTCCCTATGCAGACGTATCATCCCTTTTTGATGAATCCAAAACCAAAAATACACATTTTTCCACATATACGCTCCCTATATGCTATACAAGATGCGTATACACAGGCTGCTCCACTAAAGCCTGCGTACATCAGGATTTGTGCCAGAAAATACAAAAATGGAGTCAGGTTTCGATGTCACGATAGGATATCTCTGATCCTTGGCCTTCCATATACTAGAAACGTTCCGACTTGGCCCTTCAGTTGCATTCTGAAGGCTATAAGAGCACAATTCCGAGCTATGGAAAAGAGGAGAAAGAATTCAACTTTGAGAGAAAAGTTACTCTGGAGAAATTACTTCATATTGATTCTGCATCCCTTTGTCCCTCAAGTCTGAACACAGTGTTCATCCCCCAAGCTCTTTCCCTATTGTTGAGAGGACCTCATTGCCCCTTTCTTATGAGCTTGCCTTTGGTGGAGGATTGAAGTGGTGGAGACCCAGTTGGAAGGAACTTGGTTTCTTGGTTTTGAACCATCCCGACACGGAAGTCTGTAATGTTGTCACTTCTACTGATCAATTATTAATAGAAATACTCCTTTCCCATACTATTGGTATTGTGCAAATATATGATTATTATTCATGGGCATGTTTGTAATGTTTATTAATGGATTATGCTATCTGATGTGCTAACCCCTTTATATTATCACTATGTACTTGCTCTGCTTGTTTGTTGAGAACTCATTATAGGTATAAATCTTTGGGTCAAAGTTCTCAACGGTGGAACATCATCGAACGTTGGATCAAGGTAGGCCTCTTTCTTATCTTGCACATAAGTTTGTATAGAATATGTTGGAATTGAGTTGATTTTTGTAGTCATACCTGTCTGTTGTGGTTTACCCTTGGCCATAAAGAGTTTTTCCCTCATAACACCAAGAGGAGATAAGAATTAGAATGGAAAAAGGAATACCGAGTCGAAACTCTTTGGGAAAAAGGATAGAAAGCTGAGTAAGAAGAGACCTAAGATTGAAAAGTTACGGAAGGTTCCAGAGGGAACTTCGCAGAAGGAAAATTTGAAAAAATGGAACTTCGTCGGGATATCAGAACAACATCACATGGAACTTCGCCATGGCGAAGCGATATAGCCTTTGGGAACAGTATAACCATTAGATTGACGCCCTGAATGGGAAGAAAGGAATTTATGGTCAGATAGCTCACCACCAGACCATTGGGACCACTCCATAATGGACAAAACTGAGTTAATGAAGGATTCTCACCCATTGTAAGAGATCCATTACCAAGTTATCTATTTATCCCTTCGCTCCATGCACCGAGAACACTTTTTCTAACCATGATTATATGAACTCGCATAATAGTTGATTCCGCACAGTGATCATCGTGCTATTGTCGTCCATCCCATTGCATTGACTAGTTGCACAGTCGAAGAGTCTGTGAAGGAAGTACTCATCGATCTCATGATTGATATTGTCATATCTAAGAGAGTAATGTCTGTGGGTGTACAAGCGTCATCGATGAGAGGAGTGCAAGCCTCCCCATCAACTTCTCACAGAGCCGAACCATCATGACCATCAACGGAAAAGAAAACCAAACACAGAGATGAATTAGCCAATGCGAAGTTGATCCCGACCATATTTCCCGACTACATCCCTCTTCTGGCCAACGCGTTGAGTCGTGATAGTGTGCCAAGAGATTTCGAGTACATCATGGTTACTGCATACCTCCTGAAGGGGATATGCACAGTTCGAGCACAACAGGACAAGATTGCAGTGTTGAAGTTCAATGACTTAAACCTTGGAGATCGCAAGAACCATAGCATGCTCACCCTGTACAAATAGCTGACCAGGACGAAGGGGAAGAACTCAAAGATAATCCCCCAGCCGTGGATGATGAACCTTGCAGAGTCCACCTTGTTAAATGTTATGAAAATCCCACACTTTAGAAGGCACCAGGAATTCAACGCTTATGTCAAGCTGCTACTGTCATGTTACCATGGTGGCTACTTATGGCTAGACTGTCGTATTACAGTCGATCCGACACTGAATGCTGGCAAATGTTTAACAGATAGCGTATGCTTGTCATTGATGGAAAGTACAACATTGAAGATGGCAGGATCAGAATGTGCATTGATGGACAAACAGGAACAATGTAGGCTCAGGAGGAATTAGTGCAGAGTCAAAATTCTTCCAAGTAAGAAGGATGTGTAAGCTTGGAGGATAAGTGTCGCTGATCGTTGGATCCCATCCAAAATTCCCGACAGCTTGAGGGTCGTCAGATCTGAATAAAAACAAGAAGAGCGCACACTGAAGAGAAGGATATATCTCAGGCATTAGATATGAGTGAACTCGGAAGCTCGTGAGTGGAAGAGCCGAGGATTTGGTGTTAAAGGTCGCGCGAGGTCGCAAAGCGGCGAAGTGGCGAGAAGATCAGGATCATCCATCTGGGAAGGACGCGTGGCAGAGATAAGAGAGATCTCGTGAACTCGGGGGTTCGCAGGCTAAAGGCCCAAGTATTGGGTGTTCAAAGTCGCGAGGTGGCGAGAAGATCAGGACCATCCATATGGGAAGGATGCGTGGCAAAGATCGAAGAGATCTTGCGAACTCGGGGGTTTGCAGGATAAAGGCCCAAGTATTGGGTGTTCAAAGTCGTGAGGCGACGAAGTGGCGAGAGATTTATAGTCGTCCATCTGGGGGGACAGGTGGCAAGAGATTGAGAGATTTCACGAACTCGGGAGTTCGTAGGTTGAGAGTCCAAACATTGGGTACTCCAAGTCACGAGGTCGCAAGGTAGCAAGAGAAGGACAGCCGTCAGATTCGGATCATAGGAGGACCGTTGGATTTGCGCGGGGGATCACACGTGGCGAGAGATCGTCATCTCGCTGACTGGAAAGTCAAAGGAACGACGAGATTCGAGATCGCGATTTAATTGTGGTCCATTGGATCAAGAGGACACATGGCGAAAGATAGTCATCTCGCTGACTGGAAAGTCAAAGAAACAACGAGATGCGAGATCACGATTTAATCAAGGACTGTTGGATCAAGAGGACGCGTGGTGAACGATCAGAGCACCATAAAGCTCCATCTCGGAGTTTTGCCTATCGCGACTTGGAGTGACAAAAATATCCATCTTAGGATCAGTGAGATGCGAGATCACGAAATGATCCTGACCGTCAATACACCAAAAGATGTGGACCATTGATCTGAGCTCAACTATCACAGAGAAGATGAAGAGTCTCAACTGCCAGAGAGGCTGAGGAATCTCAGTATAACCTCCAGTAATGCTGAATGCGCGGGGCGAACCACCAGAGAAGCTGAAGAGTCACGATGATGATCAGATAGAGCACTCGAGAGATGGAGGATAATGACGCAGAGTCTGCATGCAGAGGGATGGCGAACATTGCATGCACAAGGTGCACAAAAGCTATAAATACACGGTACAGAGAAGAGATGGTGTTGCTATTGTTATTCGAGTGATGATAGTTGTTGATGTGGAAAGTGATTCATGTGTGAAGAAGGAGGAGAGTGCAGCAGCTGAATTGCACAGAAGAGGATCTGTGCAGTGAATGGACATGGCGCACAGAGCATAAAAAGCAGAAGAACAGATAGCGCAAGTCATGTGTGCAGGGAGGCAATGAGGCAGATAGAGCAACGAGATGCAACAGAACAGTGATAAGTCGGGTAAGCCATTGTTGAACATTATATCACTGTAATAAGTTTTAGAAGAAAAGATTTATATTTCAGGGTGGTTGGGAGGTGCTAGGGAGGACTGTTGTCCTTAGAGGTTCAAGTGGGTGCTTGAACACAGGGAGTTGGTGCTTCCTTCTAGTTGGTGCTAGAGAAACACAGGGAGTTGGTGCTTCCTTCTAGTTGGTGCTAGAGAAACCAGGGAGTCGGTGCTTCCTTCTAGTTGGTGCTAGAGAAAACAGAGAGTTGGTGCTCTCAGCAAGTTGCAGCTTGCAAATATGAGGTTGTAGCCTCATTATGAGTTGATTCTCATATGTATGATACTGTAAAGAATGTAACCATTACTTATCATATAAAAGAAAAGAGGTTTTTACCCTGCATGGGTTTCCTCGAAAAATATCTGTCTCTGTGTTTCTCATATATGTGACTGATGCTGAATGTGCCTATGTTTATTTCTCTGCATTATTGTGATCATCATTCTATGTTTCTGCAAATAGTTTTAAAAAGAAGCATAATTGTTTAAGCTCAGTAACAATTGATTCACCCCCCCCCCTCTCAGTTGTCCAACAATTGGTATCAGAGTTGGCCCCCTTTTATCTAAGGGTATATCCTAGAGCTTAAACATGTCAAGCCATGAAGGAAATTCAATCAATAAGGCCC
>ML785194.1:766042-788514 GCA_009831015.1 Picea engelmannii | reverse complement strand
AGTTGTCCAACACTGATCCATAGGATCACAGGGTTGAGTATGCAAGGACCTGACTCACAAGAGTTTTATCCAAGAAAATCCATAGATTGTGCACTAGCACAGAGGATCAAGGATACATATGATGATATCGAGAAGGGGATGCGAGGCTACAAGGTAGAATCCATCCAGAATGGTGCAGTGCTCCTAACATGTCAGTTGATAGATGGAAAGATGGTATAAAAGAACAAACCCACATAGGTCATGGTATTTGTCGTTGACCTCGCACGGAAGTGTGTAGAAGGTCTACATATGAACTGGTCGAAGTACCTAGTCAATCAGCTTGAACTAGACTGCCGCGAAGTGTAGGATCAGGGCTACGAGTTTCACTTCAGTTGGCTTCTGATCCTCATCGCGTTTGTTGCCTAGGAAATGCAGGAAGGTGAGACCTTCTCGGACATCGATCTGTTCGAGTCGCTTGCTGCAAAGTTCACCACACTCTCGTATTCGAGTGATATGAACAAACAGTGGCAGTCGAACGTTTTTTTTCATACATATTACCTTCAGATGAAGAGAGCCATCGAAGCTGAACCTTACATGACTCCAAACACCTTACAGAGATTCCGACCCCTGATGAAGTTCAACGCAGATCGACATTTCATCTACATTACTACATGATCCGATGAACATAAGGAGCAGCTCCAGTCGTACTATAAACTCATGGAAGAGGACCTTGAGGAGATCACTAAGGACTGGTCCATAGACCTCCTTATCCCTTCTGACCCTGAAACAGATAGCCCGAAGGCCACTCACAAAGAATAGAACACACCTGGAACCAGCAGAAGGAAGAAGATTGAAGAGGACTAATATTTAAGCAGCACCTCAGAAAAGACTGCTTCAGTATCACCTGACTGAGGGGGTGTTGACGAAGTATAAGATGAATATAAGGAATACAAAGTAACACTACCTAGAGATGAGGTTGAACCCTTGAAGAAGAGGAAGATTTCTCCCCCAAAACCTTCCTCCTGGAAGAAATCGAGAGCCACCGTGACCAAGATGCAGACTGTACTAACCACTGATGATTTTGACTTCATCATAGCATCTCTGAACGACGCTTCACTGGAAATCACAGAGAAACAAGAAGCCAAGCAGGAGGAAATGTATGATAGAATTGAGGTTGAACTTCGAGGGGTACAACATGCCCTTCAGTCCAGTCGCGCAGTCTCCACTATGCCCCTACCATCAGGAGAACAAGAGTTGGAGGATGAGCTAGCCCAACTTCGCCGACTAGTAGATGCAACCGAATATTTCTTTCAACGAGCACAAGAAGAAACAGAACAAGCCACCTAGGCCTTGAAGCAAGTGCAAGGAGTACTTATAGAACAACGTCGAGTTGTGCATAAGGAGAAGGTTGGTCTTCAGGCAAAGTTTGACGAAGAGAAAGCACAGATGCAACAAGGAAAAGAACAATTTCTCTCGGAGCAACTCGAAGTGAAAGAATCAGTCAACAGTGCACTTCACTCTGTGACAAGATTAGAGCCACAAGAAGAAGAATGAGTCATGCATCAAGTAGAGCAGCTCGCAGAAGCTATCCAACAACTAAAGTAAAGAATAACATACTTAGAGCTCCGCACAGTACCTGACACACTGCAATATGTAAGGGATCAAAGAGAAGCAACTGCCCGGAGCACACTTGAGAGAATAAAGGCCCTTGCCATGGAATGCAAGCAACTGAGTGATCGTAGTTCCCAGATGTATGAGCGACTCACTGAAAACCCAAAACTGAAGGCACTAGAGTCACAACTCTAGGAAGCGAAGTAGTAAGAAGACACAATAGAGGTGCAGTTGAAGCCCTTGTTAGCTGTGGAAAGAATGAAGCGATCCCAGGAGCAGTGCACTACCCAGCTGCAGGTCCACACTATCTAGAGAAGAGTCATGGAAGTGTCTTAGAGGCTCCAACCTGTACAAGATGAGGCTTGCCAATTGTTCGCAAAGATCAAATACCAAGGAGTAGAACTGGAGCAGGTCGTCACTACAGCTGAAAAACACCTAGAGGGACCTGTCAACGAAGTAGTCATCCAAGAGTTCGCTGAATAGTACGCCGTGGCACAACAACAAGTCGAAGCAGCTCAAGCCAAGCTCGAGGATTTTGAAGCAGAACTACCTAGACCATATTGACTCGAGATGAGTCACATGTGAGTGTTGGGGGCTTGTTGGCCCTTGACCAAGTTTTGAAGATTCTTGGTCATATTTGACCTATTTTTGGGACTTCGATAGGCTGTCGAAGGCGGAGTGCAAGACGAAGCAGAGATCATGGGACCTCAACCCCTTCTTAGGGATTTTTGGGTTTTGGGCTTATGTAACAGGTATGGGAATGTCATCCCATGGGTTTACTCGTGTATAGGCCCTTTTTGTAATGTATAAATAGAAGTCTAGGTGATGTAAGACTTGTTAAGTGTGGAGAGCAAGTCAGTTGTAAGTGGTGCTAAGTGCTAGTGTTTGATCTAGGTGATCAAGAGTTGTAAGTGCTTTGTGCATACTTTGAAAGGCTTGGTGTTGTACCCTAGTTTGAAGAAGGAGGATCTGGCGGAGTGTGCGCAGATCTCCTGTCTTCTGCGGAGTAGGATTTTGATGCTATGTGCCTGTAAGAATCTTGACGAAAGATAATAAAAAAGAGAAGAGTTGGTGGAAATAGCCCCAGGGTGGGGGTGAACCACGTACATGTTGCGTTTCTATGCTTTGTGCGATGTGTTGATGTGTTTACTTGCTTAGTGATTTAATATAGATGAATGATAGATAGATATGTTTATGCTTTGTGCTTAATGATGTGGATGGATGTTAGATATTACTTATATAAGTATGCTTAATGCTTAAATACCTTAGATCTGAATGAATACTGTGATGCTCTGTAGTTTAGGGTTTATTTGCACTGAGAGTAGGATTTCACTGCGTTGTAAATACGAACTGGATATCGATGAATGTTAACTGCTAAGTGCTCTGTTAAGTTTTAGAATCACATATTTGTGTCTCAACTAAGGTTGCAAACATCTAAGTCCTACAACCACCCCTGCCTCTACCTCGGGTGAGACTTCATCTGCTTCACAAGTGTTGCCGAAAGGGCCAGTAGTTAGGATTTTGTTGGTGCGTTGTTGTAGCGTTGAACCCTAGGTCTTCCCCTATGCCAACAATTTATTTTAATTAATGGAATGTTTATGTTGGTAGTCTATCATGTGAAAAGAACTCTCCAAATAAAATAAATAAATTGTACAGTGGGAAGGAATTGATTATAGTTGTTTTGGCTCAGTGATGTTTGGAGTCATTTGATTTTTAGAAAAAGGAAAAGCAACCACCTAATAAAATAAAGGGTCTGAAACCCAATCTATTGTACATAAATTAAATTTGGTTGATGTAAATGTTAAAGTTAAATGACATGTTCATTTTATCGGCCTCCCATGTCTTCTCTAAGCGCTATGCATATGATCGTTGATAGTTGGAATTATGGACAGTCTACATATAAATTATGTTGTTGCTCGAAGAAGAAAGATAGGAAATGACTGGATGATTTTGATAGTCTTGGAGTTTTTCTTTGGGTTTGATATAGAAGTTTTTGTGTCTTTAACTTTGAGATTGCCTACAATTTAAGATGTTTTTTTTACAGTTAGGGGTATCTTGTTTTAAAAGAAAAAATGTTATTTCATTTAATGGAACAATGTCCATTTCATTTCTCATTCATTATACCATTTTTCACTCCTTACAAGCCCACCATCTTCCCAGATTCATTTTTAATTCCCTGTTCTATTATTGTAAATGACATTTCAAAAGAAATAATGAAAATGAGAAGGAAGTGATTAATGTTTAAATTGGTAATGGAAGTGTTGTTTTGATATGGAAGTTGCATCTATGTTGCTTGAAAAGTATCTATTTGTGGTCCCCGTCCATGCTACCACTTTTCATTCATTACCAAACCTTCATCTTCCCAATAAACCTATCATTCTCTGTTCAATAGCAATTAATTATTGATTTGAGTAATACAATGAATGGATTGATTGCATGTGCTTATGTTAAGGATGATAGATCCAACCTTTGATTTTATTTACGTAGGGTTGATGCATGGACTATCAAGAGTTTTCATAACTAATTGGAACATTGCTTAAGGATGAGCTTTTTCAGCAGAAGCAGTGATGTCAAAGGTAATATAGGCAGGGGAAATTGGCATAGGGCTCATAGGGCTCATAGGGGAATATCTTGCAGAGCCAAGTGACAACATTTTGTGGTAAGTTGATCCAGATCTTTAGCTCTGGTTTTCTTCTTGTTTTCTGAGTCTTTTTGTATGGTGCCCACTGGAGGCTTCTAAATTTGACTTTGGTCCCTACCCTTGCAGGGGTTTATAGAGAGAACTCAGTTTTTGTATCTTAGAATGAAATAAATGAAAAATCATATTATTGTTTCAGCCTCACACATGTGTTTTAATGATCCGATTCATTCTTTTTCTTTTATCTCCATGTACACATTTGTATAATTTCTGTACACATTCATGTAACTTTGTTTAAGTTTATTTCTTTTACATTGTTATATTTACACATAAAACTATCCTTGATCCTTTGTACTTAATACTTGTGGACTGAGTGATTTTTTTTGAGGCTATAAACCCCAGGTAACATTCCTAACTATCTTTTCTTAGCCCGGAAAGATCTGAAAATGTTTGAGTAAGGTTTTCCATACCTTTTCCTCAACATTTATTTGGTGACCATACTGGGGAGATCTTCCATATCTCTCTAGTTGATTATATTCACGGTTATCTTCAAATTTTTATGTTTTTTCTAAGTACTCCTTGACTGATTTCTTTTCCATGATAGTACCTATTACAAGAAAACCCAATATTGGAAACGGTCTTAACGACCAAGCTAGCATTGCTTTCACCTTATTCAACATTATTTTAGAAACCTCTAGTAGTCGTGTTGAACATGAACGCTCTTGGGAAGTAATTGAAAGAGATATAAGTATCTGTGAACACTGGGAAGCCAGGAAAAGGCATCCCATAAACCAACAATAACCTGTCTTTTACTAAATCCTTGGTTTTCCTTTCATGTCCTCAAATCCTTGCATCTCTCTCTTGAAGAGGATTGGCCCCTAAAGCTACTCCTATTTTTGAAATAGGAAGGAGCAAAATTGTTCTGTCAACGCAAGAAAGTGCTCTAAGAAGAACTTTGTCTGATTCTTCTAGTTCACCTTCATCACCTATATCGATTACCTTCAACATGACATATTCAGGTAGTGGTAGTGGAACTAGAAGAGCCTCTTCCTCCCAACCTTCTTCTTTGTCAATAATTGGTAGTATATATAGCCATCAGGTCCCTATTTAATCCACCACTAATCAAACCAAAGTGATAAATAAATATGGGATTTTTCAGTTTGAAGAAGATGCTATGACTACCCCATGGAACGTGTCCTCTACCTTGAATCTGACACCTGCTACACACCCATTCCCAAATTTTAAGGAAAATTTACCTTAAATTTTGGGCAATAATACCATCACCACTAATCAACACTTAGACTCTAGTAGCATTTTATAATGATTTTCATAACATAGGGGCCAATGATAATGACACTTGCATGCATCTATTTGTCAAATCCCTCGAAGGGAAAGATGCGACATATTTTTTTTACCTCCCTCCCAAAATTCTTTCCACGTGGGAAGAGTTGGTTTATTTGTTCAAGTCCACTTATTCACAATCCAAGAGTCCAGTTGAGCAGTTAAGGGAATATAAAAACATTTCTTATAAATATGGTGAAACCATTAAGTATTTTAACCTCTGCTTCACCAAATTATGTAATCAGATCTCTGAACTAATATGTCCACAAACTCAAGCTGCTTTCATGCATTATTACAATGCGCTAGCTTCCCCTTATCATCATAGACTTGAAGAAAAGGATATTGAAAATCTTGGTTTCGCTCTTTATACTTGTTTAGAATAAGAGGAGAAACATGAAAGAACGAGTCTCCCTAAAGGGGACTCGGTCAAGAAAACAAATATGTTCACCCTCCTACAACTCGTGCAAGATATGGACAATAGGATGATAGACTATGAATGAAAGGGAAGTGTTTCTTCACCCGCCCCTAGGGAATCTTCTTCTTCCTCAGCACCTTTTAGGAATCCTAATGAAAATACTTTTCATCCAAAGGCCATTTTGTCATGCAGTTGGTGTAACTTCTATGAAGAAAATCATGAAGAAAGTACTTGTAAAGTTAAGAAAAATGCCATAGATAAGATTTTTGGCAAAAGGCTCGATACCACAATCACGGTTCTAGATTAGGTTGAACCTAAGGATGTTATGGTAATCAATAGCAGGAACAAAAATTACACTGCCAAGGGAAAATATGACCCTCCTCGTACTTCTTCCTCCCCAAGCTCATCTTTGCAAAGTGTTGGTGCACAAGTTGTCAAAACTCTGGAAAATCAAAGAGTGCCTTCCCCTCTTCCCTCTTCTAAATACAACATCCTTAACCAATTGGATAATATCAAGGGTTATGCTACTCTATTGGACATGCTTTTCGTCCCTGAATAACAAAAGCATCTCAAGAATTTTATCGAAGGTAAATTTTCTACCATAGACAATATTTTTGAAGAGTCAAAAGAAGAGGATTCAACTGTAAATAAAACAGGTGTAAATAATTTTAGGAACCCTTTAAAAAACCCCCCTTTTTATATTTCTATAAAAAATTATAGATAAAATAGCTCATTGTTGCCTAATTGATGGTGGGTCTGGTCCAAGTGTCATGTCAAAAATTATCATGGAAGAGCTTGGCTTATCGTGCACTAATGAAATTTCTAGAAGCATGCTCTCTTATAACAGTCTGCAACAATTAACTATATGTGAAATCAAGAATGTAACCTTAGTTTTGTGCACGCATTCTGAAATAATAACAACCCTCAGTATCCAGGTAATTGACATGCCAGTAAGAAATTATTCAATTAATTTAGGAAGAGACTGGAAAGCCTTAACGAGTGGATATCTTTCACTTGATGGAACATATATGTCTATCCCTAAGAATGGAAAGAACATTATAGTACTCCGGGAAGGAATAATTTCACCATACATAGAGAGTGTTCCCCAGCCTAATGTAAATTATCTTGAGGAATATTTGGGAGTATACTCTATCTTCGCTGATGAGGGTGACACTATCCTTGAACCAATTGATTTTGATGATGGCATGTGGCACATGAATTTCGACCACTCATACTCAAACGAAGGTAATGGAGCCGACATTATTCTATGTTCTCTTATAGGTAAAATCCACAATTTTTCTTATAGGTTAGAATTTGCTTGCACAAATAACGTCACTGAGTTTGAGGCCTTATTGTTAGGCATTGAAAATGCATATAACCTTGGTTGTGACCACCTTACAGTCTTTGGTGATTCCGAAATTTTTGTGAACCTTGTACATAAGATTTATTTACCTATAAATAAGTTGCTTAAACACTATGCCCAAGTTGTTTGGATGCTCATTTCAAACCTATTATCATTTAACAACACTCATGTTAATATGGAACTCAATTAGATGGCTGATAGGCTAGTTGTGTTTGCGACATCCCCTACTTGACAACTTTTGCCTCAAATACCTGATTATATGTTTCAATCTCTATATTTTCCCCATATACCTGATAACGTGGAATCCTCTGAGGTGTTCCCGAGTGATGAAGGAATTTTCGCTTTCATACAAAATGAACCGTTTAAGCCCAAGGAAATCATATCCATTGAAGATGATAAATTTCCTAAAGTATTGACTACTCTCGAAAGTTCATTTTCATTGAGTGATGTAGGAAACAAAGAGACACATAAGGAAGATGAGTCGAAAAGGAAAGTGGGTGATACCATTTCCTTGAACCTTGGGACACCCGAATCTCCAAAGATTGTTAAACTAGGTGCCCAATGTTCTGATGAAGAAAAAGTGAAATTCACAGAACTACTTCATGAATTTCAAGATATTTTTGCATGGTCATATGAGGATCTTCGTGGCTTTGATCCTTCTCTCATACATCATGCCATTCCTATCAAGGAAGGAGTAAAACCAGTTACAAAAAAAAAATACCTATTAACCTTGTGCTTGAAGCTACTATTAGGAAAGAATTGGAAAAATTATTGAAAGTTGGTATAATATTTCCAGTTAAGTATTCTGAGTGGGTTTCAAATATGGTCCCTGTTCGAAAGACTACTGGCTAGATCATATTATGTGTCAATTTTTCATGCTCTAAACAGAGCAAGTGTCAAAGATAATTTTCCTCTTCCTAATATGGAAATGATTCTACAACAGGTTGTAGGGTCACAAATGATGTCCTTACTTGATGGATTTTTTGGATATAATAAAATGAAGGTAAAAAGGAATGATAGATATTAAACCACATTTACTACACATTGGGGCACATTTTATTATGAATGTATGCCTTTTGTCTTGTCTAATGTAGGTGCCACCTTTCAAAGAGATAGGTAGATATTTTTTGACGATCTGATCGGTAAAATTATCCAATTTTATCTTGATGATTTGACTGTCTATTCAAAGAACTAGTTGGATCATTTTGGTCATCTTAGAAGAGTTTTGATTCATTGCAGAAAATTTGGCATTTCTTTAAATCCTTCCAAATCCATTTTTGGTGTCACTAACGGAAAAATCCTCGGTCATATTGTTTCTAATTCAGGAATAAGCATTGATTTCGAAAGAATTATTGTGATTCTAAACCTTCCTTCTCCCACCTCCAAGAAAGAAGTCCAATTTTTCATGGGCATTATAATTTTTTTCCATAGGTTTGTTCCTGATTTTTTTTTCATGGTTAAACCAATTCATAATCTTTTGAAGCATGATCATTCTTTTTCTTTCCTTAGGATTAAGAAAGCAATCAATTCTGCACCGGTTTTGGCAAAATCAGATTTTGAGAAAGATTTTATCATATATACCAATGCCACTGAGGAAGCAATTTCTGCTATGCTCTTACAAAACGATGATCAAAACAACGAAAAACCTGTAGCAAACATGAGCCAGAGTTTATTAGATGGTGAAATTAGGTACTCTTATATTGAAAAACATGCTTTGTCTCTTGTTAAGGCTATAGAAAATTTTCTCCACTTTATTTTAGGCAAACATACGCAGGTAAGAGTCCCTTTACCTGCTATCAAGTTTCTTCTCTCACAAACTTATATTTTAGGAAAACTTGCACATTGGCTTGCCAAAATTTAGGAGCATAATTTAACCATCATGACTTTAAAAATGATCAAGGGATGAGACTTAACCCTTGACTTAGCTCAACACCTTGAACCAAGTGAAGAACTTGATGATCATGATAATCCTCTTTCAGCTCTATTCTATATTGAAAATCAAAATATTTCTATAGTTGAACATCCTTGGTATAGAAATCTGGTGTATTACTTGCAGCATAAAAAATTACCAGATAACTTGGATCCTCAACAGAGAAGGAGACTCTGCTTGAAATCTTCCAGGTATATCGTTTTAGGAGACTTTTGTTTAGAAGGTATGTTGATGTTTTATTACTTTGATGCGTGAATGATGAAAAGCCACATACATTGTTACATGAAATTCATGGATCATCAGTTTATGTCATTCACATTGGTGGCCATTTTTCTACTAAAGATATTGCCTTTAAAATCATAAGAAATGGTTAATATTATCCTTCAATATTTCGATATTCCTATAAATTCACAAGATCTTGTGATAAGTGCCAAAACCTTGTTGGGAAATAACATCTTTCTTCCATGCCTTTACGACCTATCCTCTTAGATTTCCCTTTTCCTAAATGGGGCCTAGACTTTATTGGTCCTATCAATCATTAATCTTTCGCAAGGAATATTTTTATTTTGACAACCACTGATTACTTTACTAAGTGCACTAAGGTTGTCCCTCTTAAGCATGCACAGGATGAGAAGGTAATTTATTTCTTAGAAACTAATATCTTTTCCAGATTTGGCATCCCATTAGAGATCATTACAGACAATGGCCCAACCTTCATTTCTGCGAACTTAACCCAGTTTGTGGTTAAATTAGGGGTCAAACATTTCACTTCATCATCCTATTACACCTAAGTAAACGGGAAAGATGAGCCCACTAACAAGAATCTGGTTAGGATCATTAATAGGACCATAGAGGATAAACCTCTCCAGTGGCACACACTTCTCACTTAGACTCTCTGGGCAGATCGAACAACCACCAAGGAAAGCATAGGTTGTACTCCCTTTCAGCTTGTATATGTTCAAGAGGTTATTCTGCCTATTGAGTTGGAGCTTTCCTTCTTATGGATGACGTTATAGATTGAAGAATTAATTTCTTCCAATTTTACCCAAAGGATAAATGCAATGTTATCCCTGGAATAACAAAGGAATTTTTCCTTGGAGAACATAAAAATAAGGCAACAAACTGTGAAAAAGTATTTTAACAAACGATCAAAATCTGTTGAATTCAAGATTGATGAGAAAGTCCTACTATGGGACTCAACTCATGCTAAGAGAGGAAGACACTCAAAGTTCCAGAAACTATGGCTTGGTCCTTTTAAAATCAGTTTTGTCCTTGGTACAAACTCATACCTTCTAAAGGATTTAGAAGAGCAATTGTTCTCTTACAACACTAATGGTTCCCACTTGAAACATTATGTGGAACCAGACTGATAATTAATGCTTGTTTAAAATGACTTATGTATATAGTCCTTTGTTTTACTGTTTTTTTTTTTTTTTTTNNNTTTTACTTTGGTTGGTTGAGTTTTTAATTTCTGTTGTTTTTTTTTTCAATTTATTAGAAATAAAGTCTGGATCAATTTATCCATATTAATGTCATTATGTAAATATTGTTGATCAACAGAAAATAAGATACACATAGTTGTCACGATGTCCTCCTTTTAGACATCGTTGAAATTTCTTTTTGCTTTCAACATTGTTTTAGGATAGTTGATTTTGTCTTCTTCCCTGTTTCTGTTATCCCTTTCTTCCCTCCATCCTGAGATCCAAAGAGAAAATTAGAAACATTCTCCTTGAAACTAAAGAAGTATTGTATGTTACATATTGTTTGAATGTTATGCATATAGGACCAACGCACTCATATGTACCACTTTCCATGAGTTATTCCCAAAGTCCCGTCTCATTATTTCCCTTAAGCCATCTTTTTCCCCCTGTTGCATAACTATTATTTTCAGCAGTTTTTTTAATCATCTACTTCTACTCGTCTATGAAACTAGACATACTGAGTTCTGAATCTATTAGAAACATATTTTCCTATGGAGTCACCAGTTTTTTGACGCTCAAGAGTGCAACATAATACCCCTTCCTGCAAATGGGTTGCAATGCCTATTTATTTATATACATATACTTAATAATATACTAGATAGGTGGGACCCCCTTGTAGATCATGGTGAAAAATAAACACTTCTCTGAATTACATTCATGACAAATTTACAAATCATATTAAAGTTTGAGAAACAGAAAAGGAATTTGAATAAAT
This sequence comes from Picea engelmannii, assembly GCA_009831015.1. Lineage (NCBI taxonomy): Eukaryota > Viridiplantae > Streptophyta > Pinopsida > Pinales > Pinaceae > Picea > Picea engelmannii. The sequence goes on along the minus strand of ML785194.1, from coordinate 777,041 downwards.
TTTCATATGCAATCAATGATGATAAAGGTTGGAAATTTTAAAAGACGAAAGAAAGTGACAAACACTTTAGTTATAATTGTTATACATCTGCTTTGACATATGGTTTAAAATTTGGAATTCAACTCACATTCACATTGGTTATCATATATTTCAATCATGGTATATTGTGGACAATAGTTATGGTTTATGCAATTGTTCGAGGTCAATCGATCCTTGCAAAGTGGAACTTGTTAGAAATATGGGACATATTGTATAATTGATGCTGGTATAAAACTATGGTATAGAGGGTTTTCATTTCAATTTGGAAAAAGGAAATGACATGTTGGATTTCAATTAAACTTGATTAATGAAAATGACGAAGTTTGGATGCACTCCACCCTAGATATGGTTGATGGAAATTAATGAGTGGGTGGAGAAGCGACGTGCATTTACTGCACGTTGTTCTTACCCACCTCGACCTCACCTTGTCACACATTTTGGTTTCTCTTGTTAGTTTACCTCGGTTTTGCTCAGTCGTTGGAGAATAGTGGTGGTCCTTGGTTCATTTTGGCACTTTCCTCGTAGGTATGGTAACTCTCTCCTTTCCATTCATCATTCTAGCCTTGCTATGGATAGAATCTTTGTGTTGGCTCTTAGAATTCGTATGTAGAGTGCTTGCTTTCTGAAAGATATGGTGGCTGGATGTGTATTATGTTTGTGCAAATGATATTGGTTGGTGTTTCAAATGTTGCAAATTGGAATTTGTTTAAATTCTCCTTCAAGTTGAAATTATTCGTTTATGGTTGCACATGGGGTGAATGACTAGTTATTATTGCTCCTTATTGTTGATAGAGTTATGGAAATTTTTGTTTGTTATCATCCATGTCTTGAGATAGAATTCTAGAGGGTTTTTATGATAAACAAATGAGATGGTTGGTTTTGGGTTCTTTCAATGTAGTATTATTACCTCCTCCTGTAGTCACGAGGCCTTCTTTCCCTGTCAAGTTTCCATTTTTACAGTTCGAATGTATGCAAAGTTTGGTTCTACCTGGCGGCCACCTTTGAAATGATTGTGTCAAACCTTGTTGGATATTTTGGTTTCATGTTACGACCTGGTTCTCCTTTGAAATGATTGTGTTAAACCTTGTTGGATATTTTGGTTTAATGTTACAAACCTTGCTTACCGAGTTGTCTCACTCACCTGTTGTTTAGACCCAATTCTCCTTGAACTTGAATTTTGAATTGGTTATGTGTTAACCCGACAGTGAAAGGATTCATTACTTTCATATCTCTTTGGTCCATGGGATGATTACCTACATGCGTTTTGGTCATTTTTGAAAACTGTATAGTGAATACAAGAAAAGAATGCCAGGGTTTCAAATCCATCCCGTCACACAGAAATACTGGAAGTAGTTACTAGCCTTATATGTTGAGTATTTTTTGGCCTATGTTGTTACAGAGAAACCCCCCTGCAGACAAGCGAATTCCCTCTTGGGCTCTAGTCTCCTAAGACCAAGACAGAAAAGGTGCTAACACTAGTCACTGACATCCTTTTAAACCTAGCTAAACTAATGTATAAAGAAGAGGAAGAAAGGTGTACCTTTTTAACGATGTTTTTCCTCGCATAGTTTGAGTTGAGCCTTGATCCCCAAGCTCCTTGACAAGTCCTACAATCCAATCAAAGACAAAACAATCTTCCTATTCTACTAAGATTAGCTTGAAGCCAGATATATCTAATAGAGACACGTTCATGTAGAATAAACACAACCTTGAAAGAAACAGGCCAAGAACATATATATATATATATATATATATATATATATATTAATGAGAACAATAGAGAATAATTACAGACATTTGATGAATGTGCAAAAACCTCTCCCAAATCTCCTTGTCCAACCCTTTGCTCGAGTAATCCACACACAAACTGATTATGCTGCAATGATATCTCCATTATGAGATCATAAGTTTGATGCCTTCAATGTCTCTCCTTTTCACCATGAGGAGGCCTCCTTATATAGGCGGGATAGGTTGAGGATCCTTCTCCTTCAGTTGTGGATCTTCCCTAAGATCAAGCCTTGACCTCATATTCAAATCCAACCAACTCTAGAGATGAAGGGGATTTTTTTTCTGATTTTCCTCAATAGCCCAAGATTTGATCTATAGGCCAACACTCCTCCAAAAGGGTGCACAGAGCATTACAATGCTCCCCCAAAGCAGGGTATAGAGCACTAGCACTCCTTGACAGTGTATAGGGGAGCGCTTCCCTTTAAAAATGATTTTTGAGTGGTTTTTTCCATGGCAAAATACTTGTACTCTTTGTCAAATGATTTCTCTTCTTTAAAACCAGTCTTTTGAGGTGTCTTTTAAGTGTTCTTGATAATGTCATTCGAGACATGACATAGGCAAGATGAAAATATGATATTTGTGAAACTTGTGGCCAAAATGCAACACTTGCGACATTGGTGATGATGACAATAGGTCATCGTTGTAATGAGTAATTTTCATGTGTAACAGATTGCCCCCCAAAGTGAGAAGTTAGAAGATAGGAATTGATGACTGAAGTACTTTGTAGACTTTTTCGAGCAAGGGTATGGACTCAGAGAAACTAGAAGAAGATGCACACAACTATCAAACAAATGACATGTTTCAAACCCAAGGTAGACATACCTATGCTTGAGTGATAAAGACTTTCAAGGTATGGCCACCATAAAATACACTGTGGATCCATAATTATATTGACAAAAAGGTATAATCACTGAAGATACACTGTGGATCTATACTCCCATGACCTGAACTGATCGTAGCCATGAAAAATACATAGTGGGTCTACGAGACGACAAGACATAGCCAGGACCAATACAAAGTGGATCTATGTGACAGTATATGTGTCAATGTTCAAGAGAAAATCCATCGCAACCTGGGTAAAGTACATATTTAGAGTGATTACTCAACCCAAGGTCTTCTTACTGATCCCGATGTAGTATGAATCTAACCATGTGAATAGATGTCCTGATGTCGAACATGACATAAACCACTTGATTACCGTTCAATGAGGTAAATCGTTAACAAGTATGAGGGAGATTACCATTGATGTCAATGATTCCCAAGGTACCCTAGTACATTCCATTGAATGTGAATAGATGAGCTGAAGTCGAACATCCATGGAATCATCCGATCGGAGGTCAATGATGTAAACCCATTATCGGATGCGAGGAGGCCTACCATTAAGGCACCCAAGGTACTAATTGGTTTCTAAGTCTAGTTCCTGGATAATGTGCTAAAGTTGACAGGAATAGACTTGTCAAAGGAGGGCCTTGATGTATCCCCCATCAACGACACAAAACTGACATAGAGATATGAATTGGTGAATCAAAAGAACATGGACTGACACGGGTATTGAAACAAAAATTTGTGATGGTTGACTCTTGAGGCAGATACTTCCCTTGAACATTGAGGCACGATATCAGAAACATGACATGGACCAAAGCATGATAATGCAGTGGATACTATGACTTTCGTTCGGTGACCCAAAGGAGTAAGGAAAATCAAAGGATTGGTTAAGTGCAGAGGTTCAGTGGATAAAAATGTGCACAAAGACAAAGTGCCATGTTCAAGGGCGACTGGTGATGTTCTCAAAAACTGCTTGGCTTGCTTCTTTCAAATTGTTTCCCCCATCTAGATAGACGAGCACCTCTTTTTTATTTAATGAGCTCGAGGAGGGTAACACATGCTCCATATAACTCACCTTCGGTAAGTCCCTCTTCCTTTTTAATGAACTGGAAGAAGTAAGGGTTCGGTCCCATATGCGCCCTTCAATGCATGATGGTTTAACGAGTCCAGAGAAGGTAAACGTGATGGTTTTTCATATTTAGAGAGTCTGAAAATGACTTAAAGACGACTCCATTTTTGTCATTTTTCGTAATGTTAGTCTCACGAGGCCGAAAAAAAGATAAATTACAACTCGAAAGATGCACTTTCAAACCTTTTAACGAGTGGGAAAGGAAGCAAGATCACTCGGCAATATTTTCACGTTTAGAGAGTCTGAAAAGAGATTAAAGACGACTTTAGGGGGTTCCTTTTTCGTGTATCCATGTGAGTCTGAAAAAGAGATAAAAGTTTAGTCGGTGCGTTCTTATGTTTTTTCAAGTGTGAGAACGAACTAAGACTATGCTTGTTAATGTGACAAGATGAAAAATCAAACAGAATTTCTCTAAAATATGCCAATAATGTCAAAACTACATGCTAGTGTATTAATAATGCCTCCAAAATATTTCTCAAAACCCAAAATAACTATGTCTTTGGCAAAAATGAAATTTTATAATAGTAAAATGGGGTAAAAAAGTCTTTTACCATTTCATTTGTGCAAAGATTTGTAGCAGTGGAGAAATTGATCTTTGGAGGGTGATTCTTGCATTTGTTGGTGCCAGAGCTACGGTCAGCTATTTTTGTCACCATCTGGACCAGGTTGGTGCTCTTCTTTCTTTCTTTAATATGCATGGTTTATATTTTGTTTTTAGGCAATAATTGGGTTCAAAAAATGATTCCCTGGGATGACACAAGCGCTCAAAAGGGCTCAATGATCCTCTAGATCGTTAGGGGGAGTTCTGCCCAATTTTTTTAGCGCTCCTCCAAGATTAATGGCATGGTGCTAGCACTTTTATGTAAGAGTGAAGGGGGCACTTCCCAAAACACACAAAAAATGCCCAAAAACTACCAGCGCTCCTCCAAAAGGTAAAGGGGAGCATTCTTCCAAAGGGATAACGCCCTGGTGGCCCTTTTAAGGGAGTGTTGGCACCCTGGTGTGAGTATAAAGGGGGCATTGGACTCCTAAAAAGAGCACAATTTTTTTTAGGTTTTTATTGCCCAACAATTGCCGAAAAAGCATGACTAATGAATTTTGATTTTTTGATGATTGTAGGTAAATTTGATGAAAGTCATGATCGAGTGGAAATAAAGAGAGCATGAGATCAATGATGTGGCCACTTTGCAGAGTCCCTGATCAAGGGCCACATTGAGGAATTGCGGTCTCCTCAAGTTCTTTAAGATGCAAAAGATGAGGAAAGAGGTTCTTCTTCTCGAGTATATGATCGGGCTATGGAACATCGCGGAGAAGGGATTCCAAATTAAAACACAACTTCTTACCATTGAGTTGGAAGATGTGTATTTCTTGATCAACCTCTCAAAGAGAGGGGCCCCCGTTATTTTATCCAGATAGAGGGCACTTCCCGTGCCTGTAGAGGAGTACTTGGAAAACCATTGCATCTGAGGATCAAGACTGGTGGGAGGCAGGATCACGATCAAAGACATCAAGGATCTACCTCTTTGATCCATTCTATTTGCCATCAAAAGTATAGTGGGAAGTACCAGCTTGCACTTAGTTTCAATATCACAGGTGGCCTATGGTTTACAGTGTCTAGAGCCAACATTGTTTAACTGGAGTGCAGGATTCCATTAGAATGTGAAGGAGAAGATTACGAGATGAAGAGTAGGGCAATAGAAGTAGTTCATATACAGTTCATTCTCAGTTTCATTCTTCCTAAAACGCATTCCTCAGATGCATCCTTAGTTTGCATTAGTAGTATGAAAGGCGGGAGAACCACGTATGGAGCGATGGACTAGTCTATCTCTAAGGTTAGGATCAGAGTCAGAGTTCAGGTTTACCGATGATTTATTTTCTTGGCTGAGACACCAATTGATCTTGATAGAAGACTACCCATATGCCTGAGTGGATTTTCGGGGGAGCATGGACCTGGTTCTTTCAGAAGGGGAGGACTGGGATGTGTTAGGTGAGAAACCAAAACAATCTTGTCAAGTGTTTTTTGATTTTAAAATTTATATTATTTTTTTGGGTACATAGAAGAGTTTCTAACAGATGTATCTTTTCATCATGCAGACAGAGGAGAAACACATCCGACAGAGATACTGACACTAGGGCATCATGGGGATGCTCAGATAGTGGTAGATCAAGGGGTAGTAGCAGGAGGTCTCCAGGAGGTTGAAAGAAACCTCCAAGGCCTCATGATGGGTATCCCTCCTCTTAGGAGGCGGGAAGTTCCCTACATCTACAAAGACACACCGTGGGAGTGGGTGAGAGTCTAAACTCCTTACTGAGGCGAGTAGCCCGCGTAGTGATGTGCTACTCAGAGAACAATGTGATGTAGGAAGATTAGAGTCTTATTGATGATTGTATAGTTTGTATGACAATGCTTATGTAATATACCAGATATAAAAAGTACGTAGAACAAAAATAAAATGCTAGAAATGGCAGAATAACAGTTATATAACCAGCATAATCTCCACAATAACACAGAAATGATATAAGAACAACAACATAAATAACACTTTGATTCAGAAATCAATGTTCATGGGCCTCTTTGAGGGGGCAACCTCCAGTCGAGCAACACTCTATTACAATAATCTCCAAGATAGGGTTCTCATACCCTCGACTCCTATTTATACTAAATATGTCTATCAAAAGAAGCATCTAGAGGAAGATCCTTCTAGAAGCGGAAGCTTTTATTAGGTCTTCTTACATCTGTCTTATTCTATTTTATTGAAAGGCCTTATTAATATTGACCTTTATTACATCCGAATATATTTTTCTACCTATGTTTTGGTTAGGACCCTAACATGTCCTCCCCACTAAAAACAGCCTTGTCCTCAAGGCTTGAGATGTGGAAATTGTTGCAGAGTGGTAGTTGGTTCCCAAGTGGCATCGACTGGAGTTGTATCTTTCCACTGGACTACCACTTCCTTGATTGTTCTCTGATGCAGGTGATGCTCATGCTGGTCCAAAACTACTTCTGGATGTAGCCAAATGGATCCTTCTTTAGCTAACTCAGGAAGGTTGGTTTGAATTTGGGACCTAGTTCGAATCACCTTCTTTAAGCATGAAGCATGAAAAACAGGATGTAGCTTTGAATGACTGGGAAGAGCTAACTGATAGGCTACCTGTCCCACATGCTTGAGAACTATATAAGGGCCATAAAATTTGGGCGCTAGCTTTTGAAAATGCTTAGCCTTGAGGAAAGTTTTCTTGTAAGGTTGCAGTCACAGAAACACCTGATCCCCTTTTGCAAATTGACGTTCAGAGCGACCTTGATCTGCTTGTTGCTTCATGCGATTTTGTGCCATGACCAAGTTATCTTTGAGGGTACGAAGAATAGCCTCTCGAACTGTAAGTGTTTAGTAATCATGAGAGAATTGAAGGTGGATTATGTCCATATACCGCTTCAAAAGGAGTCATGCGTGTAGCTGTATGGTAGGAAGTGTTGTACCACCATTCATCGAGGGGTAACCTTTGAGCCCACTGATTTTGCTTTTCAGAGGCAAAACACCTCATATATGTTTCCAAACACTTGTTGACAATTTCCATTTGACCATCAGTCTAGGGATGATAAGCTGTGCTGAGATGCAATTGGGTGCCTTGTAGCTTGGACAGTTCTTGCCAAAAATTGCTTGTGAAAGTTGGGTTACAATTAGAAACAATAGAGTGCAACATGCCATGAGTCTTGAACACCTGGTCCATGAAAATTTGAGCCACCGTGGATGATGTAAAAGGGTTTTGAAGAGCACATAAATGAGGATACTTGGAAAGGCGATCAACAACCACCATTATGACTGATTTATTCCCCGATTTGTGTAAGCCGGTAATAAAGTCCATAGAGATATCCTTTCAAATAGCAGGTGGAATTGGAAATGGTTGTAGTGTGCCCAGAGATTTGTCTGTTTCTCCCTTGTTGCGTTGACACACATCACATCCAACAACAAAATTACGGATGTCCCGTTTCATACCATCCCAGAAAAAAGAACGTTTGACCCTGTCATAGGTTTTGGTGAACCCAGAGTGCCCCGCTGTGGGTGTAGCATGAAGCTCAGAAAGTACCGTGGAATTAATCTTTGATTTTTTACTTAAATACAAACAACATTTGTATCGAAGCTCATCATGGAGCCAAGAGTACCCTGGGGGAGCTAGAGCATTGGACTACAATTTGTTGGATCAGATGTGAACTTTTGGGATCTTGTAGCCATTCCTGGAGAACGGCTTGGAGCCAATCTGGTACAATGAAGGAAAGAGAAAAAAGACATCCTTCATCTTCTAATTTTCGATAAAGTGCGTCCGCCACCACATTGTCTTTTCTTTTCTTGTAAATGATCTCATAATCATATCCAAAGAGCTTAGTCACCCATTTTTGTTGCTCCGGGGAGGAAATGCGTTGTTCCAGAAAATACTTGAGGCTTTGATGGTCTGTCTTAATTTGGAAACGTTGCCCCAATAGATAAGGGTGCCATAGATCAACAGCATGCAAAATAGCCAACATTTCCTATTCATAGATGGATTTTCCCAGATTCCTTTCAGATAGCTTCTTGCTAGTAAAGGACAGAGGTTGACCCTCTTGCATAAGGACACCAACAATTCCTTTCCCTGAGGCATCGCATTCCAACACAAAAGTCTTTGTGAAATCAGGAAGGGACAAAACTGGAGTGGCGCACATGGCCATATTCAAGGTTTGAAAAGATTTAGCAGCGGTCGGAGTCCAATTGAAAGAGTTCTTTTTTAGGAGAGCAGTGAGAGGTGCTGCAATCTTTCCATAATTCTTAACAAACTTGTGATAATACCCTGTTAAGCCTAGAAATCCATGCAAGCATTTGAGAGTCTTTGGGTGCGGCCAGTCTTGCATAGATTCAATCTTTTTTGGATCCAACCTGACGCCATCCTTGCCAACCAGATGATCGAAGTATTCTACTTTTGAGGCGCCAAAAGCACATTTAGACTATTTCAGGAAAAGTTTTTGCTGAAAGAGTAGATGGAGAAATCGATCCACATGAGTAATATGGTGTGTCCAGATTTTTCTATAGATGAGGATATCATCAAATAAAACTAAGACAAAATGACAAAGAAAAGGATGGAGGACATGATTCATGAGGCTTTGGAAGGTGGAGGGGGCATTACACAAGCCAAAGGGCATGAACAAAAACTCATAGTGGCCCTCATGAGTTCTAAAGGAAGTCTTGGGAATGTTTGTCTCTTTCATATGTATCTGGTGGTAACCCAAGCGAAGATCAAGTTTAGTAAAGAATTGGTCACCACTCAATTCATCCAGGAGGTCATCAATGACAGGAATAGGAAATTTGTCTTTAATGGTCAGTTGTAACACCCTGTTTCCCCCAGCTTGTAAATATAACTGGACTGGCCAAGAACTATGGCAAGCTCATAAATGAGAATATGTGATGTAAATGGACCTTGAGAAGAGGTCAATGAATGTGAATAACATTATGAATTTATTGCAGGACTGTTGATGAGGGGATGTGCAGAAAAAGAGACCACGATGGCAGTGGAGGGCACCTGAAAAGGTAGCGTTAACTTCCACCGAGAATTAAATACCGTATTTGGACTCCACTGGCCTGGAGAACCAAAAGCGGCTCGCTGGCCCTGAAATTCAATGCCTCGCAGGCTGGTAGGCGGATGGCTTGATGAGGGATGGGATGGTGAACCGCCCATCCGTAGAGCTATCAGGCCTGATCGGTATGAGGGTAATCATGCCACACGCAACCTCGCGAGAGGATGAGGTGTATGGCGGAGACGATTCAAAGGGAAGATGTGAGGGGAACTCTGGATTACGCAGAGTGAGTGATAGCAGAGAGGAAGGATTGCAACCTTCGCTCCTGGTCACTGGTAGACGGAGAGACACAGTCTCAGAGCATCATGGTCTCAGCTCGGGGGTGGCTAGTGGTAAATCCGTTGGGAGTCGCTATGCCTACGGTTGGGTGGAAACGAGCACCCCTCTCAGTAGTTGCACCCACTTTTGAAGTTATTTCTGATAAGTGTTTTGCCTCTGGCATCTGGAAATATATGTATTGTGATAATTATGCTCATAAGCTGTGAAACTGTGAATGTTTTCATTATAAGAAGGTCTATGTGGTATTTTAAACAATACTAGTAGTTGTATATGCTTATAACAGAAAAATCACGCATGGCTTATGATTGATAAATGAATCTAGTTATGCATAAGTTGAACCAAGTCAGATCTCCAGCCCATTCTTGGGAATTTTTCTTCCCTTATTTGTATCCAGAAATGACCCGGAATAGACCTCTTCACGGATATTCCCTCCTTAGAGAGGTTTACCAAGAACCTGGAAAAAGGGTGTGAATGTGCAAGTCTTAACAACCCTGTGCGAAGAGGAATGACCCTCTTGAAATCCCGAAGCAGCAGTGTAAGGATAAGTATTGATCAATGGATGAGATCCTGTCAGGGAATCTACGGTCATTCATGACCGTTAAATAAAAGGAATGAATGAGGGAGTAATTTTCCTTAACCCCTTTTTCCTCTATCTTCGTGAATAGTGAGGAAATCCGAATCGTAGAACCCCAGACTCCATGAGAACATCTGGACCGTTGGTTTGTTCACGTCCAAAGAGCAGTGGGAAAGGGCGCGACATCGGGACTGATATGAACCATCAGATCTTAGCTAGGAAACCCGACAGTCGTTAGATTTATAGGGAGATAAACGAGGGTTAAGCCCTCGTGAATAGGGACAAGAAGATCTGAGCCATCCATCCGAGGAGGACAGGTGGCAGAGATCCAGGGATCTCGCTACCTCAGAGGTTCGCGAGGTAAGAGCCCAAAGTTTGGATGCTCCAAGTCATGAGTGGTGAAGCCACGAGAGGATCTGAGCCGTCCATCCGAGGAGGACAGGTGGCAGAGATCCAGGGATCTCGCTGTTGGTCACTATAATTGCTTAATTAATTTCAAACAACCAAGTGAAACATAAATTATCAACCCAGGGAAGTCTTTTGTTTCAAAGGTAGCTGCGCACTGTATATGCTCAATTCCAAAAGCACTTAGCGTTGTAGTAAATAAATCATTCTATCTAAACTTGCTGAAATGAACTGAAGTTCTGAATTGTATCACAGGAAAGAGATCTCCCTATTGCAATTCTTTTATAGTTCAAATTAAGAATCCTGGATTACATTTTAAAATAACATTGCAATGGGTGAGAACAACTATCTTGTAATC
>ML785194.1:714855-761577 GCA_009831015.1 Picea engelmannii | reverse complement strand
GGATGTCTCAGACATCAGATCCTTTATGGGATTGGCGGGATACTATAGAAGATTTATAAAATATTTCTCCAAGATTGGTTGTCCAATCACTGCCCTCTAGAAGAAGGGAACAAAATTTCTGTGGACACAACAATGTGAAGAAATATTTCAAATCTTGAAACACCTACTAACCCATGCACCTGTGTTAAAAATCATTGACCCAGAAGCTGATTTAATTGTGTGCACGACTGCCTGCAAAGAAGGGCTTGGAGGAGTCCTTATGCAGGAAGGAAAGGTGATCTTCTATGAATCCCGAAATTTGAATGAACATGAGGTCAACTATGTGACTCATGATATATAATTGGCTACCATAGTGCATGCCTTGAAAATGTGGAGGCATTACCTCTTGGGAAGAAAATTTGTGCTTATGACAGATCACTATGGATTACGGTATTTGTTTGATCAACCCAAGCTCAATGCTAGACAAGCTAGATGGATGGCCCTCCTTAGCGAATTTGACTTTGAAATCAAACACATTAAAGGGAAGGAGAATAGGGTGGTCGATGCCCTTAGTAGAAGAATGAGAACAATTCACCTGGCAACGGTGAGTACCTGTGAGACAGATGTCAAGGACATAATAAAAAAGGCACAAGAAACCGATCCCTTCATTCGAAATGTGACCTTGTACCTACAACAAGAACCCACTGGAGTAAAATACGAAGGCTATCAGATGACCGAGGGAGGTCTGCTCACCTACAAAGATAGACTGCACATTCCCAATTGTGACGACTTGAAGAGGTTCATCATGGATGAACTACATAAAATACCCTACACTGGTCACCCGGGATACCAGAAAATGATTACTGCCACCCGGAAACAATTTTATTGGCCGGGATTGAAGAAGGATGTAGCCAAATATTTGGCCCAATGCATAGAATTCCAATAGGTTAAAGTAGAACATCGACACCCAGTAGGACTATTACACCCTTTACCCATCCTAGAATGGAAATGGGAAACCATCTCCATGGATTTTATCACTGGATTACCAACTTCAACCAAACAAAATGACGCCATTATGGTAGTGGTGGATAAACTAAGCAAGTCTGCTCATTTCGTCCCCATCAAATCGACCTGCAAGGCGATAGATATCGCACAGGTATTCATGAAAGAGGTGTTCCGACTGCACGGCATGCCGAGAGAGATAATATCTGACAGAGACACAAAATTCACTTCCAAATTTTGGAAATCACTGATGGCGGGTTTAGAAACCAAATTGTTGTTTAGTACCACCTATCACCCTCAAACCAATGGACAGACAGAGAGAGTAAATCAGATATTAGAAGATATGTTAAGGATGCATGTGATGCATCAACTTAGGAAATGGGAAGACTACCTGCCATTGGTAGAATTTGCCTACAACAACGGCTACCAAGCATCCTTAAAGATGAGTCCCTTCGAGGTCCTCTATGGTAGACAGTGTAATACCCCAGTCAGCTGGAGAAATCCTATAAATAGGATTTCTATTGGACCTGATATGTTGAAAGAAATGGAACAACAAGTGACTCAGATAAAACAAAATCTGAAGGCCACTCAGATCCGACAGAAAATTTATGCTGATCAAAAGAGAACTCCAAGAGAGTTCAAAATGGGAGACCATGTATATCTCAGAATCAATCCCAGAAGGAGTTCCCTGAAAATGGGGGCTTGTGCCAATTTGGCACCCCAGTATTGTGGACCCCTTGAGGTCCTAGACAGAGTGGGACCTGTAGCCTATCAGCTAGCACTTCCTCCCACAATAAAAGCACATAATGTTTTCCATGTTTCATTATTGAAGAAATATGTACATGATGCTAATCATATAATTGACTGGTCTGTGATCTAGGTGGAACCGGAGGGAGAATTTCTACCAGAACCCCAATGCATATTGGACAGAAAGGAAACTCGGCTCCGGAATAGGACCATTGCACAGGTCAAGGTGCAGTGGAAACATTTTGGCCCAGATGAGGCTACATGGGAGATGGAAGATGTCATGAAACAGGCATATCCGATTTTTCTTACTTCTGTACATGCAATTCATGTTAGTAGATAAGAACATCGAGGACAATGTTCCTTTTTAAGGGGGAGAGAATTGTAACACCCTGTTTCCCCCATCTTGTAAATATAACTGGACTGGCCAAGAACTATGGAAATCTCATAAATGAGAATATGTGATGTAAATGGACCTTGAGAGGAGGTCAATGAATGTGAATAACATTCTAAATTTATTGTAGGACTGCTGATGAGGGGATGTGCAGAAAAAGAGACCACAATGGCGGTGGAGGGCACCTGAAAAGGTAGCGTTAACTTCCACCGAGAATTAAATACCGTATTTGGACTCCACTGGCCCGGAGAACCAAAAGCGGCTCGCTGGCCCTGAAATTCAATGCCTCGCAGGTTGGTAGGCGGATGGCTTGATGAGGGATGGGATGGTGAACCGCCCATCCATAGAGCCGTCAGGCCTGATCAGCGCGAGGGTAATCGTGTCACACGCAACCTCGCGAGAGGATAAGGCGTATGGTAGAGACGATTGAAAGGGCAGACGCGAAGGGAACTCTGGATTACGCAGAGTGAGTGATAACAGAGAGGAAGGATTGCAACCTTCGCTCCTGGTCACTGGTAGACGGAGAGACGCAGTCTCAGAGCATCGTGGTCTCAGCTCGGGGGTGGCTAGTGGTAAATCCACTGGGAGTCGCTACGCCTACGGTTGGGTGGAAACAAGCACCCCTCTCAGTAGTTGCACCCACTTCTAAAGTTATTTCTGATAAGTGTTTTGCCTCTGGCATCTGGAAATATATGTATTCTGATAATTATGCTCATAAGCTATGAAACCGTGAATGTTTTCATTATAAGAAGGTCTGTGTGGTATTTTAATCAATATTAGTAGTTGTATATGCTTATAACAGAAAAATCACGCATGGCTTATGATTGATAAATGAATCTAGTTATGCATAAGTTGAATCAAGTTAGATCTCCAGCCCGTTCTCGGGAATTTGTCTTCCCTTATCTGTATCCAGGAATTCCCCAGAATAGACCTCTTCACGGAGATTCCCTCCTTAGAGAGGTTTACCAAGAACTTGGAAAAAGGGTGTGAATGTGAAAGTCTTAACAACCCTGTGCAAAGAGGAATGACCCTCTTGAAATCCCGAAGTAGCAGCGTAAGGATAATTATTGATCAATGGATGAGATCCTGTCGAGGAATCTGCGGTCATTCACTACCATTACATCGAAGGAATGAATGAGGGCGTAATTTTCCTTAACCCATTTTTCCTCTATCTTCGTGAATAGCGAGGAAATCTAAATCGTAGAACCCCAGACTCCATGAGAACATCTGGACCATTGGTTTGTCCATGTCCAAAGAGCGGTGGGAAAGGGTGCGACATCGAGACCGATTTGAACCGTCAGATCTTAGATAGGAAACCCGACAGTCATTAGATCTATAGGGAGATAAACGAGGGTTAAGCCCTCATGAATAGGGACAAGAGGATCCGAGTCGTCCATCCGAGGAGGACAGGTGGCAGAGATCCAGGGATCTCTCTACCTTGGAGGTTCGCGAGGTAAGAGCCCAAAGTTTGGATGCTCCAAGTTGCGAGTGGCGAAGCCACGAGAGGATCCGAGCCGCCCATCTTAGGAGGATAGGTGGCAGAGATCCAGGGATCTCGCTACCTCAAAAGTTTGCGAGGTAAGAGCCCAAAGTTTGGATGCTCCAAGTCGCGAGTGTCGAAGCCACGAGAGGATCAGGACCATCCAACCGAGGAGGACAGGTGGAAGAGATCCAGGGATCTCGCTATCTCAGAGGTTTGTGAGGTAAGAGCCCAAAATTTTGGATGCTCCATGTCGCGAGTGGCGAAGCCACGAGAGGATCTGAGTCGTCCATCCGAGGAGGACAGGTGGCAGAGATCCAGGGATCTCGCTACCTTGGAAGTTTGCGAGGTAAGAGCCCAAAGTTTGGATTCTCCAAGTCGCGAGTGGCGAAGCCATGAGAGGATCAGGACCATCCAACCGAGGAGCACAGGTGGCAGAGATCCAGGGATCTCGCTACCTCGGAGGTTTGCGAGGTAAGAACCCAAAGTTTGGATTCTCCAAGTCGCAAGTGGTGAAGCCACGAGAGGATCCGAGCCATCCATCTGAGGAGGACAGGTGGCAGAGATCCAATGATCTCGCTACCTCGGAGGTTCGCGAGGTAAGAGCCCAATGTTTGGATGCTCCAAGTCGCGAGTGGCGAAGCCACAAGAGGATCAGGACCATCCAACCGAGGAGGATAGGTGGCAGAGATCCAGGGATCTCGCTACCTTAGAGGTTCGCGAGGTAAGAGCCCAAAGGTTGGGTGCTCCAAGTCGTGAATAGCGAAGTGCCGAGAGCCGAGCACGAAAGAACACATGGAAAAACTTCAAGGTGGGGCCCGCGTGATTGACGGGTGGACACACATCACCTAGAGAAGGGAGTCAATGCTCTGTTGACTCCTCGTGTCTCGGGGATTCACAGGAGAAGAGCATGAAATCTCAACACTTGGACTTACGAAGTCACGAGTAGCGAGAACACGAGAGGGAAAATTAAATATCACCTCTCGAGGGTTCATGAAGGGAAGATGCCAAGATTTGACGCTACAACTCACGAAGGGGAAAGTTGTAGGTAGTGCGAAGGGAAGGTCAACCTTCGTTGACTTTCAAGTCTCGGAGGATCGCATAAGGGAGGAGAGAGAGTGAAACCATTGATCTTATTAAGCGGCGAATAGCGAGAGGAGATATATTTTAGCCTAGCCGGTGGTCATGCGTAGAGGACGCTGACAAAAGGAAACTATACCCATTTCGGGATCTTGGGTATCGGTGATTTGTGAAGAAAATTCGAGGGTCTTTGACTCACGACTCGCAAGGTCGCGAGTTGTGAAAGGCGCCTGGTTTGTTTGACCTGTGGTACTAACCCACGATCACAAAGAGGTGAACAGGGAAGAACTACCCTACACTAGACCCCTGTAGGACTTCGAGGGTTCTGTTCCTTGAGGAAGAATGAATTTTTTTATTATTTAGGTAGTGGGTATGTTACATCAGTTTGTTGAGGGCACGGAAGTCAAGACACATTTGCCAAGAACATTCTTTCTTCAATACCATGACTACAGGAGAAGAGTAGGGGCTCGTACAAGGGTGGATAATGCCTGCATTGAGGAGTTCCTAGACCATTTTCTCAATTTCATTTTTTTGTGAAAAGGGGTGGCGATATAGATGGATATTGGGAGTAAGGCTTCCGAGTACAAGGGGAATGGAATGATCATGAACACCATGGGAAGGAGGGAGTCCTTGGGGAGTGGAAAATACCATTTGGTGTTTGGAAAGGAGGGCTTGGAGGTCTTGCAGCACCGAGGGTGTCTTTGTTAGTTGTATGGCATGGAGTTGGGCAATAACAACATAATGAGCATTTTTTAGCATCTTTTCCATGCGATGGGAACTAATGATCTCAGGTGAACCAGCGGTGATGCCTTGTAATTTATATTGGTAGCCCTCCTGGTCGAATTGCATGGTTAATTCCTTAAAATCCATGAGAATGGGACCCAAAGTCCTTAGCCAGTCTGCACCCAACACAATGTCAATAACAAACATATGGTATTTTAGGTGGTAGTCACTGATTTGGAGACGCACATTTTCATAGTGTCCTCCACATTTCATGGAACCACCATTGGCAATCATGATTTGGAAATTGTTGATGGCATGGGTGTAGCAATGAGTTTCTTGGGCAATGCAGTGATGAATAAAATTATGGGTGCTTCCACTATCAACCAGAATGATGACCTTCCGATGCTTCATGTAACTGATTAACTTGAGAGTTTGGGGAGCGGAGAATCCAATGAGAGAATTGAGGGAAATGACCAGTTCTACTTCAGGAGGGTCTGAGGGAGGGGTTATGTCAGTGGTTTCAAGTGACTCAGACACAAGGGGATTTTCAACATCCTCTTCCGAAATATCCTTGGAGATGGCCATAAAAATCTTTTGTTCCTTACACTTTTGGCCCAAGAAATATTTGTCATCACAATTATAACAAAGGCCTTTGAGTTGGCATTCAACCATTTCATCCCTGGTCAATTTTTGGATCTTTAGTGCGGTGGAGGGAGTAGTTGGATTTATGGGTTTAGGGTGAGGGATAAAGGAGGGTTTTCAGTTTTGATAGGATACAACCTGTTGTTCTTCTTTATCCCTTTTAGTAGTCTCCACCCAACTCAAAGGTCGATCCATGAGGACATGGGCACGAATCTCATCCTTGAGGCCGCTGATAAAACACTCTCGAAAAAATGCATCAGTCATGCCCTCTGTTCGAAAATCTAGGCGCTCAAAGGCTCCTGATTATTTCAACTTTGTCAACCAGCCCAAATGGTTGGTGTTAGTGTCAAAGCATTCATAAAGCTTAGCCACAAAGTGTGTCCAAGCAATATACCCTTGACGAGAAGTTTTTCTCCATTGCCACCATTGCCAATGTTCTTGATCTAGATGGAGAACACCATACCAGAGTTTGGCCAAGTCCCACATAAAGAGAAATAATGTTCCATTTGGGTTACCCACCCAGTGGGGTCCGAGCCATCAAATTTGGTCACATCCACCAGTGGACGACGTAGGTCACGTTGAAAGTGATGGTGCTAAAAGTTATGGGAATGAGAGGAATGTTCACCGTCAATATGTGGAGGTGAGTCAGAGGAAGGGTTATCTATAGAGATATTCAGTTTGGTGTAGAGTGATGAAAAGACAGATTCAATTTGGGTGGTCAGTTCTTGTTTGACTTCCTCCATTGAGGACTGCATGGTTGTATTGATGGTTGCAACATTTGCACTGAGTTGTTTCACTTCTTGTTGGGTCTCGGTGAGACTAGATTGCAAGGTATTGAAGAGAGCTTCCAATTCTTGGCTACGGGTATGGGCCATGAGGACGAGGGAACCGAAAAGGGTCGAGTGGGGTCAAAAATTGTTTTGCCAAAAAATTATATGTATAAAGGTGATAAGGGAGAAGAGGTGAATCCAATGGAATAGGTCTCAAATAATGGTGAAAAAAATTCCATATTTTTTATTTATTTTTATTTTACACTTGCAGAGTTATACTTTGGTCTGAAGAATACTGCAGAGATGAAATTACCAAATGCTTAACCAGGAAGAAAAGTGTAGTGATTTGGTAGCCCAAACACAGTTTCACGACAATAGATCTTGTCTGTTATAATTTGTTTATGTTTCTGTCCCCCAAGGGTTAGGTATTCAAGGGTTCTACAGACAAGGGTTTGCCTTGTGCTATAGCTCTCTAATAAATGTGTGGGGTCCAATAGTAGTACTATGCTCAATATCTCAAGGCACTAACTAAGGAGGATAAATCATACCCTTAGCCATACTACCCGACTACCCAGGTACTAGACAGTATCTTCCCAAGTGTTGTTCTCGGTGGAACTATAGCAGTCAGGCGACCGATCGGATTATCTAAAGAGGACTTCAGAAAATCTAGGTCAATCCATACATAGGTGTTATCTGATGTGCTACCACTCAAAGGGGTACCAACATGGGTTACAAGGGTGGCCAACAGATGTGCACTTAAGAACCACTTGTATTTCCTGCATGTATGAATCCCTCAAATGCGATTTTATGCGTGTAACGACAGATCTCTGTGGCTTAAACATGCCAGAATACATCTCTACCCTGAAAAAAAAATTACCCACAATTTTTTCCAAGGAAAGTGCTCTGATACCACTTGTAATATACCAGATATAAAAGGTATGCAGAATAGAAATAAAATGCTAGAAATGGAAAAATAACAGTAATATAACCAGCATAATCTCCACAATAACACATAAATGATATAAGAACAACAACATAAATAACACTTTGATTCAGAAATCAATGTTCACGGGCCTCTTTGAGGGGGAAGCCTCCAGTCGAGCAACACTCTATTACAATAATCTCCAAGCTAGGGTTCTCATACCCTCGACTCCTATTTATACTAAATATGTCTATCAAAAGAAGCATCTAGAGGAAGATCCTTCTAGAAGAGGAAGCTTCTATTAGGTCTTCTTACATCCACCTTATTCTATTTTATTGAAAGGCCTTATTAATATTGACCTTTATTACATTCGAATATATTTTTCTACCTATGTGCGGGTTTGGACCCTAACAGTTTATGGGTGTGAAGACCCAATATTTTTCCCTTCTATGTACTTTTTTTATGTAACCAAACTTTTTCATTACACAATATATATACATATATCCGAGTTTTTATAGTGCCAAATGATGTTTTTAATGTGATGTGTTTTAATTTACATGTGATGTATGATTTATTTCCTTTATGAAATCTTATCTATGTGCGAGATACCGATCTGTTATGTAATTGGCTAACGAATCTGAAATGGTATTGAGTTTTCTTGGTATGTGTTTGTATTCAATAAAATCAAACATTCGTTCAAGACGATGAACTCGTAAGTGGAGACGTAGTAGGATAGGATTGTGGATAGCGTAGATTCGATTAAGTTGACAGACCACAAGTTGAGAGTCTAGGTTAACGATCATACAAGAAACACCTAGGGAGGAGGCTTCAGTTAAAAGTCCGATGACAGTATGATATTCTTCCATGTTGTTAGTTGTCGATCCTAAGAAAATACCTCATAAACTCACCATCTCATCAGAGTGGTAAATGAACCAAGATGAAGAAGCAACATTCTGGGTGTGTCGACTAGTGCCATCTGCAAACCTGACAAAGATAGGAAATGAAGATGTCATCTGCACATGAAAACACAAGACACAGTATAAGCGGCTAAGGAGAAAATGCGAGCCTGAAAAAGAAAAATACACACCAAACTAAAAATACAATAGTGTACAAATCATGCATGCTAGATGATCTAAGCATAGTACTTCTTTAGGTAAAGCCTGTTTCGGGGCTCACCCAGTGAGATTTCGTCATAATCGACTAACTTGTAGGCACCTCTATGTAAAACACGTTTCACGATGTAAGGACCATGCCACAGAGGTTCTAACTTGCTTGTCCCTAACTTATCATGAGCCTGGTCATAGATGAGGACTAGGTCTCCTTCTGCAAAAGTCCGAGGGTGGACTCATTTGTTGTATTGATTCTCGATCCGCTTTTGATACATCTCATTAATGAGAGCAGCATCACAACATGTTTCATCCAACCTGGTCAAATGTAGGAAACATTCTTCTTCAATAGAAGTATGGGGCAAGAGTTCTACTTTAAGTTTCAACGAGGGAATTTCGCACTCGATTGGTAAAACAACTTCTATGCCATATACTAATTGGAAAAGAGTGAATCCAGTAGTGGTTTTCATTGACGTATGATAAGCCCATAGAATGGAGAAAAGTTGTAGATGGAAATATGTCTTGTTCTCCCCTACCATACGTTGAATCATGGTTTTGAGGAACTTGTTGATAGCCTCAACTTGTCCATTTTCTTGAGGATAGTATGGGGACGAGTTCTCATGGCGAAAAATCAACTTGGCATGCAAATTTCTCATCATTTGGTTTTGAAAGTGTGAACCATGATCAGTGACAATGGCGTGTGGAACACATAAGTGAGTGATGATGTGGTTGAAAAAGAAAAGAGTTGTAGTATGACCATTATTCATAAAGGTAGGCATAGCCTCAGCCCATTTGGTAAAGTAATCGACGAAGATGATTATATAACCATGCCCCTCGGATGAGGTAGGCTTACACTGCATGAAATCAATGCCCCATTTGGAAAAGGGGCCGATAGAAATAATGGGATGCAGTAGAGAAGGGTGAGTGCGTGCCTTTTTGTGAAAAACTTAGTAGGGTGGGAATTTTTTGACTGCCTCAATACAGTATTTGAAAATTCAGGGCCAAAAGTAGCCGGCACGTAAAAATTTCTGAGTTGTAGCCATCCCAGAAAGGTGATCACCACATGCTCCAAGATGACAGTCATTCAGAATGCGTTCAACTTCTTCATGAGTGAAACATCGTCGGAGGATAGTATCAATACCATGGTGATAGAAAGTGTCCCTGATGATAAGGTAACGAAAATAATGGTGACAAATACGTCGACGTTCTTCACGATAGATATCAGGCTGAAAACGTTGGGTCTGGAGATAAAGGAGAATATCTCCATACCAATGATCGAACGTGTTGATGAGGAACAAAGTTTCATCGGGGAGAGAATTTCTGGGCTCAGTAACTTCATCAACATGGGGAAGGTTGCAGATAAGCTCCGCAAACACCAAGGCTTTTTGTCTTTGGACTTAGCAAATTCAAGATTGAATTCCTAAAGGATGATGATCCATTTGGAATAATTGCCCCCAAGAACTTGACGTGTCAAAATATGATACACGGGGTTTGAGTCTGAAATAACGGTGGTGGTGTGTACCAAGATGTAGTGGCGAAATCTCGGGATAGCGATGATGACAACCAGATCCAACTTTTCAACATGAGAATATCGAAGTTCAGGACTAGATAGACTTTTTCTCATACAATATATCACATGTTCTTCACCGTTGGGGTCCTCTTGAACTAACACCATAGCAATAGTGGAAGTAGAGGTTGCTAAGTAAAGGATATAGTCCTTCGTATAATCAGGAGGATGAAACAAAGCTGTGTTGGTCAATGCATGCTTAAGAGCATCAAAATATCGTTGAGCAGTGTCATCCCAGATGAAAGGAGTGTCTTTCTACAACAATCGCATAAATCCTTTGGTAATATCAGTGTAGTTACATATAAAATGGTGAAGAAAGTTTTCTTTCCCCTGTAAACCTTGGAGTTGAGTCAAGTTGTTAGGTGAAGTTAAAGAAAGAATATCTTTGATATTTAAGGGATCCACCCGAATCCCAACTTTGGAGACAACGAAACCAAGGAGTCGACCTAATTCGACAACAAATATACACTTATGTGGGTTCAAACGAATACGGTAGAACCGACATCGAAGAAAAATAGCCCGTAGATGACCAAGATGGTCTGATCGATTGGATAAGTGGGAAGATAGATCGTCGAGGTAAGGTTCCAGAATATGTTTGATATCGTGGAAAGCATATGACATGGCCCACTGGAATGTTGCACCAACGTTTTAAGGCCAAACATTAGTTTCCTATAGGCGAAATTTCCCCACGGGAAGATGACGGTTGTCTTATGCTGATTAGTAGGTAAAATGTCAATCTGGTTGTACCCTAAGAATCCATCCATGAAAGAGAAAATCATGCTACCAGCGCAATTATCAATGATCTAGTCGATGAAGGGTCTAGGGTAATTATCTTTCGGACAAGCCTTATTGAGATCCCTATAATCAATGAAGACACGAATGGTCCCTTGTTTCTTGGTGACCGGAACAATGTTGGAAACCCATTCCATTAAGGGGACAGGATAGATGAAGCCACATTTCAATAGTTATCAACTTCTGCCTTTATATCCGTGGTTTTCTTGGGATGAACTGGGCAAATTTTCTATTGAAAAGGTTTAACACCTAGGTAAGTTTTAATTTCATGCACAACGATCGATGCGTCGATCCCTGTCATTTCCTCATAGCTCCAAGCGAAGACATTGCAAAATTCTTTGAATAAGGTGGTATAAGAAACCACCTCCTCGGGCGAAAAATTCACACTGAGATTAACATTTTTCACGATGCCCTTTTTGATCGAAATATCAATAACGACCATGGTAGAAATGTTGCCTAAATTCCCCTCAGAAATAGTATCCTGGGTAAGTATAGGAGATTGCAGAGAATCAACAACATCAGGGGGAAGATAGAGTGTATATCTTCCAGGATTTCTTTGAGAGGTGGAAGAAAAGATGATCGATGGTGGTTATCACCCCAAGGGACTTGATCAATGCTAATAATTTCCATAATAGATTCGTTAGAGGAAAAAATTTAGGAAATGTAGTTGAAAACAGAAGACAAGAGGTTCAACCAAGACGACATCGAGTAGGTGTCGGGTGCCAATAGATGTTGGTCATCCGAGGAAGGAGAGGTGGATTGGATAGCAGCGTATGATGCCTCGGCTGGACTAAGTCGCATGACATCACCTAGTGCATCAAATTACAGAGGAATAGGTATAATCCAAGGGTCAGATGATTCCAAATATTGATAAGTCGTAGTCGAAATCATATTGATGGAGGCAATATGATGTGTGGTAGGTGGAAGTGGTGTAGGGAAGGTACCCATAAGGATATAATTTTTCAGCAAGCCAACACCAATGCTTTCATACGTGATCTTGTGATCTCCCAAGAAAGGAATATTTTTGGTAGCGAGAGTGCGAGCATCGGGTGTACAGAAATCTAACTGATCAACAATGACAATTTTGCCTTGATGAGGAAATTGTACACATCGAAACACCGATGAAGTAATGGCAGTCATAGCATAAAACCAACTTCTTCTGAGTAACAATTTGTAATCGAGGGGAGCATAGACCACCTCGATGTCAACAGAGATGATTTTTTCACCCAACTGAACGACTAAGGACTGGAAGAGCCTGTGAGTATAAAAACCTCGCCCATCAAATGTGCGTAACTTTGTAAGGGATTTGTTAAGTGTGGGTGATTTTAAGCCTTTCCAACAAGCTAAAGACATGACACAAGTAGAGGCTCCCTCATCCAAGATAGTTCGGTGAACTTTTTGATTGTGAACAACAACATCAATTTGAAAATCTAGTTGGTGAGAGAGGTGAAACTTAAAATTATCCAGGTTAAATGAGATATTGTTGGATGACTCAAGATCAAAAGCACCAATAGCAACCAAGAGCATTTTATGTTTACTTGGGAAGTGTTGTAGAACTTATAACGCTGACATAGCACACGGTTCTTGAGCCAAATCTTCAACAATGTTGTAGTTTTGGGCGGCACGTGAACTAGGATTACAAGTAGATTTATGGATAGTGCTCTTAGGAGGGTGTAATATAGAGTCGAGCAAAGGTTTCTCTATCTGAAGTGATCCGTATGGAGGACTAATAGATGGAGGACTAACGGAGGATGCTGATGGATCCAGTAAAGTACCATTAGTGACCTTTTCTTTGACAGGTTTAGCTGGTGTGTCGTATGTCATAGAGTGAGTGGTTAAATAAATCCCATTGAACATATAAATATGGGCACTTGTCGAGGCTTCATCATGAGGAGGGTGGCTAGAACTTCCCCCTGGAGAGGGGGTTTGAGCAACCATGGATTGCTGCTAAGGAAAAGGATGAGTAACCATGGCGGGTTGGGAATTCCCCTTAAAACTTTTGGCCACTTCATCACGATCTGGATAGTCTCGAGTGTAGTGATCATCACCACAAATAAGACATGGGAATTTTGGTTTCCGTTGTGGTTGCTTTTCAGTAGTAGGTGTTGGAGTTTGATTTTTGGGTTGTTCATTGTTATTATTATTATTTGGTTTATTTTTTGTCTTCTTCTTACCTCCAGATTGTTGTGAAGGGGCATATTGAACTTTATTCACCTCAGATATTTGAGTTTGGTGGGAGGTAGAGGAGAGTGAGGTCAAATTGGGAGTGGGTGCCGAAGCAGATTGATTTGCAGTTCCAGTCGACTGGGAAGTGGATTCGGTTTTGACGGAACTGATAACTCCATCCGCATGTGATGTGGATGAAGGTTTAGATGGATTGGTAGTGGCACAGGTACCATTTGGTATCATCTCATACAAAGTACCAGATTGTGAATAAATCAAATCTAAGTACTAAGCCCGAGCAATGGCTTCTTCCTCTGTGACTACACCACCCATGGAGACATCACGAGAAATCGGGGGTAATATGGATTTAGTAAACCATTCCACTAATAACTGGTCAGGAATGATAGCTTTGATCAACCTTCATCATCGTCTCCATTCATGAATATGATTAGAGATATGCACAGAGTTCATCTGACGAAGGGAGGTCAAGAGTTTGGTACCCGTCTCATATCGAATGGGTATTTGAAAGTGCGTGATAAAGGACATGGCAAGGGAGTTGAAATATTGGAAAGAGCCACATGGAAGTTCAATATACCACTTGGCTGCAGAGCCCGTAAGTGTTCACTGGAAAAAACACAAATGTATAGAGTCGTCCATTAAGGAGTTTGATGAATGCCATAAATGGAAAGTCATCACATGGTTATTCAAATCTTCTCCAGGTTTACCATCAAATTTTGGAATATCGGAAGGTAATTTAGCAGGAATCAATGGCCAATAGGAAGAATGTAGTATAGGATCATTGGTCAACTGAGACAAGTCTGGGAGATCCAGAGTCGCAAGAAATGATAGTTGTTGGTTAACCTGAGGGTGATACTAGTGTGGCAGAGGGACACCAGTAGGACCATAAACTAGGTTAGGAGGATAATTGTATCCAGTAGGTCCTCCTACATATGGTTGTTGTTGACCAGTATAACCAGGATTTGATGATGGTTGAGAAGTATTTGCAAAAGGAGGATAACCCGATGGGTTCTGAGGATTGTAATCTGGATAGTTTACTTTCCCATAAGGAGGATGAACATTTTTCCCTTGAGAAGGGTAAGCAGTCAATCCCTGAGGCGGATGCACGTTAGCCCCGTGGGGAAGATAAATATTAGACCCATGAGAATAAGAAGGTTGTTGTTGTCCTTGAGGATTTTGTCCCCTAGAGAAAAGTGGATTGCCCGAAAAAGGAATGTGCCAAGGGTTTGGGGTCACATTCTGTTCATACAATGGGTTATGGACTCCAGTCCGAGTTTTCCCCCCAAGTGGAGGTTGAATCCAAAATGGAGGTTTCCCCCCAGTGGGAGGTTGCCCCCCGAAAGGGGATTGCCCCCTGAAAGGAGGTTTCCCCCCAAATGGAGGTTTCCCCCCAATGGGAGGTTTCCACCCAAATGGAGGTTGCCCCCTAAATGGAGGTTTCCCTCCAAATGGAGGTTGCCCTCCAAATGGAGGTTTCCCTCCAGTGGGAGGTTGAGTGCCTAGAGGGGCCTGAGAACCAGAAAGGAATGAATGACTAGTACCTCCAATTGGATTGGAACCACGAAGACCAACTCCTCCAAATAAAGGTGTAGGTATAGAACCAACAACGACATTATATCCAGGAGGAGAAAAACTTCCAGAAACTCCAGGTGTAACCTGGGTGGTGTTGGAAATGGAAGGATTCAAAGCTCTGTACCCAAGTGAAATTTATGGATTTGGTCTAAGTGGCATTTTGATTGGAGCTTGGAATGGTGTCACATTTCCAGTGGGGATTGTATCAACATGTGGGACCATAGTGGAATGGGCCATTTGGAGAGAAATGGTCGAGCGAGGACCAACTGACTGTGCATCTGGAATGACGATGACACTACTGGATGTAGCCTAAACATGGTCTAAAGGTACTGTGTATGTAGAATATGTTTCAGGCAACTCGGATACGCCAGGTATATCAACACCTGCCCCTGAGCCGAAAAGATCCTCTACCGCGAGAGATGGATTTCTAAAAATGTTAGTATTCCAAAAGGGATTCTCGCCTTCAGGGTTCGTGAGAGGTCTGGTTGGTATTACAGAAGTGTCAACAACAAGTTCTCCAGATGAATTTAGTCTTAGAATACGTCTCTCGTAACTATGAGGAATTCAAAAAAACTCTAAAAAATTGGAAATTCAAAAATTTTCTAAAGAGTTTATTCTTTCCACTTGTGGAGTGGTGGTGTCCTGTACCTGACTTTGTTGAGGAGAGGCCTCTAGCAGATCAATAGGAAAAGGTTGATAACCCTCCGAATATTCTGGGGGTATCCCTTTCATTCTGCGTGAACGACGTGGAGGAATATTGCGTAAACCAAATACTTCACAGAAAAAATCTATGGCCAACTAACGAAAAGAAACAACATACACTAAAAATTGAGGAATCAAACCAAGCAAACAAAACCTTCTCTCGATGACCGTACTAGTTGGTGATGAAATCCAACATCGCGTGATCAAGTCAAGAAGGGGATAGGATATGGTGGAAAAGTTATGATGGCAACCTGCTTAACAGACTTATCCCTTGGTGCAAGCTTCCACACAGTAATTGTGGATTTACCCTCCAAGGAGCCCGAGTGAGTTTGAAAACCGTCTATTCTAGGTACAACGAAGACTTCCCTTCACCGTCACCTTGTGTAAGTACCTAAAGATTATGGCTACTAAGGACACCAACTCACAGTCATCCCCTAGGCGGGTACAGTCGACAGTCCAGTCCGAACATATGGGCAGGATAACAAGTCCGAAATTCTTCGAGAGAACTGAGGACAAGTGGACCAATAGAACTCCATAGGACCCCGAAGAGATTCATAATTCACGAAGCACCGAGACCAAATGAAGATAGTTGAGCCTCAAGAATAACCCCCAAAATATGATCTGACTACTACGAATGGTTGAACCACGGAAGGATAATCTCCGTAACTCTCCCGAACTCGACCTCGTGCGTAACTCTTGTGTGAGAGGGGGATCCTAGAAAGCCTATATGACAATTGGATTTTCTCTCCCTATCGCAAGATGCTAGTGTTTGTTTTGAATGATTTGGAGAGTTGTACTCACAGCCTAATCCGAAGCACTAATCCTAGTCTAATGTTGGTGGAAGATTATAAAAAGAAAATGTTCTAGATCAATTTTAATTAGTGTTAATTTTGCAGCTATTCTTTACTCATGGGTGTATGAAAGTGAAACTTGATGGTATAATGACTCAATTCCCAAAAAATGCATAAGAAATGATAAACAATTTTTTCTTTCAATGAATGTCTATTTAAGGGAAGGAGAAAAATGTTATTTTCACTATCAAACACTAAGATGAATTATCCTAATGCAATTGTTTCTTAATCAAATCCAATATAATGCTAAAATTTTCATAGAATTGTTCTAAGATCCAAAAACCAATCACAAAAATATATCCTTTTGTTTATATGTGAATGCTAATCAATTTGATGTAAAGCTTCTTATGTCAATCAGACTTTAATATCAATGATATTTAGACAATCAGAAGAAAACTTTACATAAACAAAAACACACTCTCATTGTGATTAAACAAGAAACAAAAATAAAAACCAAATTTGCAAAAAAGAACCAAAAAATCTCAAACAAAAGAGAAATGCTGGAAAAATGACCTCAAAGATCAAATGGAATGGTTCATAGATCTCTGAATTTTCTTACCATATCTTTCATTCAGTCAGATAAATGAGAAGAAAACAATAAATTGATTCCAAGTCTTCAAAGGAGAAGAGTGACTCAAAGTAAGGAAAAACGTCAAAAAATCCAAACAAAGTATAATCAATTCTCAGAAAACAAGAAGTTGAAGGCCAAAAAAAAGATACACTGAGGTGATAATAACTTTGAGCAAATGGAAACAACAATAAATAGACTCATATATCAAATCCCTACAAGATTTATATCAAAAAAAGAGAAGCACTCTGGTGTCAAGGGCACCAGAGTGTTACAACACTCTGTGGAAGCGTGCCAGGGAGCACCAGTTCTCTGGTAGTAGAGGCAGGGGAGAGTTAGCCTCTCAAACTTTGGAAAAATGCCCAGAAATCCAAAAACTCAAGCAAACTTAGAAATTCAAAGTGTATGGGATGAAGTAAAGAGCCAATCAACACATCTAAGAATCAGAGACACGAGATGAATAAGATAAAAAGGGAGCAAAGTTTAAAACACAATTTAGGAAGGAAACCAAAACTGAAATCTTCGATTTCCCCAGTGGAGTCGCCAATTTATGTTATAGATAAATCCCCCCGTGGACAAGTGGATTCCCTCTTGGGCTCTAAAATCCTAAGAACAAGACAGAAAGGGTGCTAACGTTGGTCACTGACATCCTTTTAAACCTAGCTAAACTAATGTAAAGAGAAGAGGAAGAAAGGTGTACCTTTTTAACGATGTTTGTCCTTGCACAATCTGAGTTGAGCCTTGATCCCCAAGCTCCTCGACAAGTCCTACAATCCAATCAAAGACATAAGAAGATTCCTATTCTACTAAGATTAGCTTGAAACCATATCTATCTAATAGAGACAAGTTCATGTAGAATAAACACAACCTTGAAAGAAACAGGCCAAACACACACACACACACACACACACACACACACACACACACATATATATATATATATTAATGAGAACAATAGAGAATACTTACAGACCTTTGATGAAGGTGCAACAACCTCTCCCATCTCTCCTTGTCCAACCCTTTTCTCAAGTAATCCACACACAAACTGATTATGCTTCAATGATATCTCCCTTATGAGATCATAAGTTTGATGCCTTCAATGTCTCTTCCTTTCAACATGAGGAGAACTCCTTATATAGGCTTGGAGAGGTCTAACCAATTAATAGATTATTGGGATAGGTTGAGGATATTTCTCCTTCAGTTGTGGATCTTCCCTAAGATCGAGCCTTGACCTCAGATTCGAATCCAACCAACTCCAGAGATGAAGGGGATTCTTTCCTAATTTTCCTCAACAGCCTGAGATTTGCTCAAATAGGCCAACACTCCTTCAAAAGGGTGCACAGAGAATTGCAACGCTCCCCCAAAGGAGGGTACAGAGTGATAGCACTCCTTGAGAGTGTATAGGGGAGAGATTCCCTTTAAAAGTGATTTTTGAGTGTTTTTTCCCATGGAAAAAGACTTGTACTCTTTGTCAAATGATTTCTCTTCTTCAAAACTAATCTTTTGAGGTGTCTTTTAAGTGTTCCTGATAATGTCATTTGAGACACGATATAGGCAAGATGAAAGTATGATATTTGTGACACTTGCAGCCAAAATGCGACACTTGCGACATTGGTGATGACGACAATAGGTCATAATTGTAATGAGTAATTTCGATGTGTAACATATGTTACACTCCATTGCGCATTGGATGTTTTTTATTTTAATTAATGGAATGTTTGTGTTGACAGTCTATCACGTGAAAATAAATCTGCAAATAAAGTAAATAAATTGTATAGTGGGAAAGAATTGGTTATATTTTTTTTGGCTCGATGATGTTTTGATTCATTTGATTTTTAGAAAAAGGAAAAGCAACCAACTAATAAAATAAAGGATCTCGAACCCAGTCTATTGTACAAAAATTTAATTTGGTTGATGTAAATGTTAAATCTCAATGGCATGTTCTTCTTCTCGGACTCCCATGTCTTCTCTAAGTGCTCTGTATATGATCATTTATAGTTGGAATTGTGGATAGTCTATGTATAATTTGTGTTTTTGTTTGAATAAGAAAGATAGGAAATGACTAGCTGAGTTTGAAAGTCCTAGAGTTTTGCTTTGGGTTTGATATAGAAGTTGATGTGTCTTTAATTTTGAGATTGCCTACAATTTAAAATGTTTTTTTAGCAATTAGGGGTGTGTTGTTTTAAAAGAACAAATGTTATTTCATTTAATGGAATAGTGTCCATTTCATTTCACGTTCATTATACCATTTTTCGCTCCTTACAAGCCCACCATCTTCCCAGATTCATTTTGAATTCCATGTTCTGTTATTGTAAATGAAATTTCAAAAGAAATAATAAAAAGGAGAAGGAAGTGACTAGTGTTTAAATTGGAAATGGAAGTGTTGTTTTGATATGGAAGTTGCATCTATGTTGCTTGAACAAGATCCACTGGTGGTCCCCGTCCATGCTACCACTTTGGTTCATTATCAACCCTTCATCTTCCCAATAACCCTATCATTCCTTGTTCAATAGTAATTAATTATTCATTTGAGCAATATGATGAATGGATTGATTGCATGTGCTTTTGTTGAGGATGATAGAGACAATCTTTGATTTTGTTTAGGTAGGGTTGATGCATGGACTGTCAATATTTTTCATAACTAATTGGAACATTGCTTTAGGATAAGATTTTTCAGCAGAGGCAGTAATGGCAGAGGTAATAAAGGCATGGGAAATTGGTAGAGGGGTCATAGAATACCTCGGTTCTCCATACCTTTTGATGTTGACCCTCATAAATTGAATCATATTTTCCAAGACAGGTTCTTTAACCTAGTAGGCCAAGGGATCCTCCAACCCTAACCTGAAATACTGCCCTTCCAAGCACATCAAAACTTCTTCGTCATCTCAGTCCCTCCTCATGTATCAATGCGACCAAAATCTCCTTCCAACGGTGGTTGGAAAGAGATTGTTCAACAAACTATTGTTCATCACCACGATTTTCCTACTTCTTCTTTTCCATTACCCCCTCCACCACCAAAGAATCAAATTTCCCAAGTTAATCATGTTGTCTCACCTGTGCAGTCATCTAATTCCTATAAGAGGTTAAAAACATATGTCCCCAAGCTTGTGCAGGACAAGGGAATAGGAGTAGCCACTCCCTCTAGCTCATGCAAAGAATCTTTTGAATTTGTGTCTTCCCTCCTTCATCTTAAGGATGATTGTTCTCATGTTATCAGTGCAGTTCAACCTCAAGGTTCCAACAATCCAAAAGTTGCCACAAAAAATTTAAATGGGGATAGTAGTGAAAAGAGGCCAAATGCCTCACACAGTAAATATGGTTTTTGACAATGGTTAATGTTAATTTTTATGTTAAAGACAATATTTTTACTTTGACAAATTTATGGATAGGAAGCATATGTTTAGGCATTTTTTTTTGGACAACATAGATATGATACTTTTGGATATGGTCATATTATATTTTTTTGATATTAAAATATTTGATCATAATTATGAAAATGAGAGTTACAAGGAGGATATATTTGAAATCAAATGATTGAGTTTTATATTTGATTATTTGATTATTATTAAAAGAAATAATTGGGAGTCACAAGGGGTCCCACCTACTTAGTTATTATTAATTAAGACCTTTTTTTATATATACTATTATTACTTGTCTCAACTATTTAGTTAAGCTAATTTGACTTAACTAAATAAAGGTAGTTGAACTACCCTAACTTATTGAGAAGGAATAAAATCTCATTGAGATGAGGAGACAAGGGGGAGAGAATAGAAGGGGAACTACAGTGATACATTTTTCTCTATACTAGTGAGATACTTTCAACTTTAATTCATTTTGATTTTATTGGAAAGCTTAATCCTCTTGATGACAACAGGGTCTTATTGAATGCAACAGGATTCAAAAATTGAATCACATATTTCATCAGCTTGTTTTAAAGGTGTATTATTTATCTTTGGTAGTCTTTGTATTTTTGTTTGTGCATGAATTGAATTTCATGACTGATAAAGAATATATTGCATATTCACGTGACAACATTTTGTGGCAAGCTGATCCAAATCTTTAGCTTCGGTTTTCTTCTTGTTGTCATGGTATTTTTGTATGGTGCCCATTGGAGGATTCTAAATATGACTTTGGTCCCTACACTCGCAGGGGTTTGTAGAGAGAACTCAGTTTTTGTATCTTAGAATGAAATAAATGAAAAATCAGAGTATTGTGTCAGTCTCACACATGTGTTTTAATGATCTAGTTCATTCTTTTGCTTTTATCTCCATGTACACATTTGTATAATTTATGTACACATTTATGTAACTTTGTTTAAGTTTATTTTTTTTACACGGTTATATTTACACATAAAACCATCCTTGATCCTTGTTAGTTAATACTTGTGGATTGAGAGATTATTTTTTAGTCTATAAACCCCAGGTAACATTCCCAACTATCTTGTGTTATCTCAACAAGATTTGAAAATGATTGAGTAAGGTTTTCCATACCTTTTAATCCTCAATAATGCATCAATATTCCTCCAATTTGTAACCAGAAATGTGGACATACGCCTACAATCCATGATCTTGAACTTGCAAAAAATATCTACTGCATACTTCCCCTATCCTAGGAAGAAGCTCATATCCATCAACCAAACCTCCAACCCTAGAAAATAGTGCATCAACCCTAGGTCTTTCATTTCAAATTTTGGTGCCAGGTTGACCTTGCAATCTGCTATCAGTTTCTCATGTCCAGTGAGAAATAGGTAATATACACATATTACCATTATAAGAGTCTTATCCCCTGCAAGAAAGTACAATTTTGAATCTGTTTCACTCCGCTGGAATCCCATCTCTCTCAAGTAGCTGTCAATCCTCGATTACCATGCCTGAGGTGCCTATTTGAGCCCATATAAGGCTATGCTCAATCTGCACACGTGTGTCTCTCTGTTTCCAACCTCAAATACCTTTGGTTTCTCCACATATACCTCCTCCTAAATGACTCCATTAAGGAAGGAAGTATTCACGTCCATCTAATGAATACACCAGCCCTTCTATGTTGCTAATGAAATTATTGTTTGGATTGAAGAATACTTGGCCACTAGAGTGAAAGTATCCTTGTAATCAACTACCTCTCACTGTGAAAATCCCTAGGCCACGAATCAAGATTTGTACTTGTCCACACTTCTATCTGCTGCATTCTTAACTTTGTAGATCCACTTGGATCCAACCACGTTTTTATCCTATGGTCTCAGAACTACTCCCATACATCATTTTTCATAATGGAGGCATATTCCTCCTTCATGGCCTCTGGCCACACCTTATATTGTGCAACACTCTCATAAATGGAAGGCTCAAAATCAATGAGTTGAGTCATCAATGCCATATATCAAAGTCTCTCTAGTGGTTTGTTGTGTCAGAAGTCCCTCTCTGGAATCCTTGCCAACCTAGAATCATTTACTGTGGACTTGTACCACTTAGGTCATGGCCTATTAATCTTCCCTTGGGGAACTGCATCATTTTTCTCCTCCTCGTCATCAAATCTCTCATGATGATCATGTCCAATAGTCTCCCTCTGAACACATGTATCATGTGTCTACTCCTGTGATCATGTCTTCTGACTCGGTGCCTCCTGCTCCTGGAATCCTATACTATGTCCCCTGTCGATTCTCTACACTTTCTGGAAAATCCTTTGATCTCCTCAATGCATGTTCCTCCTCGAGATGCACATCTATACACACAATAACATTCTTGTGTGAAGGAATATAGATCCTGTAGGCTTTGGAAGCCTCACTGTAACCAATAAGAAACCCATTCATCATTGTAGATTCCAACTTTGTCCTCTTCTCTGAAGGGAAATGACAATAACATACAATGCCCCAGATGTGAATATGACTCACATTTGGCCTAGTACATGAAAATGTCTCCTCAGGTGTCTTCTTCCCAAAAACTATGTGGGGATTCTTATTCTGCAAATATATTGAATCACTGCTCGCCTCTTCCATTAAGAACAATGGCAGTCTATGATCATGAATCATAGCTCATGTTGCTCCAACCATAGTCTTGTTATTTATCTCGACCACTCCATTTTGTTGAGGATTGTAAGGAACTCTGAGTTCCTTCTTGATCCACATTGTTGTGCAATAATCCTCAAACTCCTTGGAGGTGTACTCTCCCCCATTATTCGATCTTAAGACTTGAATCCTCCTCTCGATATGTTTTTCTACTAGAGCTCTAAACTCATGAAACCTCCCAAAAACCTCATCCTTGGTATTTAGAAAGTAAATTCAGGTCTTCCTAGAGTATTCATCAATAAACAAGACAAAGTATCTGGAGCCACTCACTGACTCCACACTCATCAACCCACATATGTCAAAGTGTATCATATCCAATACTCCCTTGGACATGTGCTCACTAGATGGAAAGGGTTTCCAAACATACTTTCCCAATGCACAACCCTTGCAAGGGTCATGCCTCTCAGTTGTAATATTAGAAAATCCAGTGATTGCCTCCCTCAAATGCCCCAAAGAACCAAAATGAATATGTGTCATCCTCCTATGCCACAACTCACCTATATCCATGGTCAAACTCTCTAATGCTCTCCCTAGATGAACCTGTAACATGTAGACCTTCTCCTCTCGAACCCCAATCATCCTGTCCATATTCTCACCTGACCTACCCAGTCTAATGAACACCTTTCCTTTATGGAAAGTGACCTCATATCCTTTATCCTCGAGATCAGAGATTGAGATTTGGTTCTTGGTCAACCTTGGAACATATAACACATCACTGAAATGGAGTGGTTTCTCGGACTCCCTCTAAAATTAGATTGTGCCAACTCCTTGCACCTTGTAGCACCTGTCATCCCCTAACTCAATGACTAGATTTATGCCTCCCTCCTGCAGCCTAGTAAACCACTCTTTGTGCCTTTTCATATGAAAAGATGCACCATTGTCTACAAACTACATGCCTAAAAAAATTGTACTAGACATACAGGATATGAAGCAGAAATCCTCCTCAAATGACTTGTAAAACTCATTCATTGTTTTTGAAGCTGCCATATGTGGCTTCTTCTTCTTTCTCTCTAGACACTATGATGCAAAGTGACCCATCTTGTGACACTGGAAGCACTTGAATTTTGAGAAGTCAATGTTTTTCTTTCCACCTTTCCTCTTCTTCTTTCCCTTTGCTTTGCCTGTAAGGGCCAAACCTTCTTCTTCCTCTGTATGAGTTGAAGATGATGGTTCTAATTTACCAATCCTAATCTCTTCCTACACAAAATTATCCCACAGTCGCTTCCAATCAAGGATCTTCTCCGAAGCTACGAAACCATGACCAAAAATGTCCCATTACTTAGTAAATTCATCTAGTGCAATATGCACCAGCTCAGGATCTTCAGTCTTTTCACTGAATTCTGCAAGTTCATCCCTAATCCGTGTTATCTTGGTAAGATAAGCTATTACACCCTCACCTTTGGCCATCTTGGTCCCATGCAATTTCTTGCATAGATCCATCACTTTGTTTTCATTTTTCTTTGATAGAGGTCACTTAGGAATTTCCACACATATTTTTCCTCAGCTTTTCCTAAGAGATGTCGGATCACATGGTCTTTTATCCCATCAAGAATCAAGCTCTTAGCCTTAGCCTCACATTTCTTCCAGAGGACCAATTCAGTTGCACCCATGGGAGATATTTCCTTGTCACTGACATGCTCTGACATATCATTGACCTCCATTATCATTGCCATCCTTTATTTCTGGGTGGGGTAATTCTAAGCCCCTTGTAACCTATCTTCTACCCTCAAACTCATGGCCATTTTATCAAAGTGTTATGTTCAAACCCTCAAGTTTCTAACCCTTTCTAAAAAAATTGTACGGCTACCTTGATATGTGCTTGGATCCTCATGATTCACCTATATCTGAACAGATCTATCTATGTGTTGTTTCCTTCATTGTTCCTGCTCTGATACCATGTGAAAATTCCTCCTAAAACCCAACACTTAATAGTTTATTAATTTTTTGTTCTTTAATAACTGAATCAGCTAGGTAATTTTCTTCACAAAACTTAAATATGCAATATAAATAATAACCAGGATCTAACAATAAAGAAACAACAACAATCACAAAATATTACACAAGATGTTTTGGAAAATAATCCTCGAAAAAATCCAAAATAGGAAAATCGATAGAGCAGATTTGAAGTTTTTTTTTTTTTTTACAACAACGGGGAAAATATATATATATCTTACAAGATGAGTCCACCTCCTCAAGAACTTAGAAAAAATCATAGCATTACAATTTTCTAGTCTTAGTATAGCCTTTCTCCATTATTTGGAATATAAATGCTTATGATCAGATGGTTGGGTCACCCACAACGTCTCCCTCAAATAGTGACCTGTGTAACCCATGTCCTCTCCTCAACGTCCCCTTTTGTAATAATATTCATATCTGGAAAATAGCCTCTACAACACCTAGAATGTGGTTTCCATCTACTCAATACATCCTCTATCTTTCCTACAATCCACCACTTCAAAACCTAGCTCAATCCCTCTCTCTAAGTGCTAGATCGAGCCTCCAACTCAACTGGTGTGCCCCTCCTCCTAGTCAACCTCCTATTATGCTATTGATCTAGCAAAAACCCTAACTCATCAATGAGATCTATGATTGAGAGTTAATATTAGCCTCTCAAAGAAATGGATGGTCCAGATTAAAAGAACCATCACTTAAATTTTTCACTTTTTAACTTTAGAAAATAACTCAATAAGCCAACATTAAATTAAAACATATAATTTGAGGTTTTCCTAAGTTATACTTTAGGAAAAGAATTAATACATCAACTAGGCATTTTTATTGTCCTCTCGTAGGCTGGAATGGAAGCCATGAAGAAGACCTTTGTTGCTACACTCTTCTCAACATTTTAGTATCAAAATTCATTGTTACAACTTCCCATTTCCACTCAAGAATGGGAAATGGTTGTAGCAAACCTGTTGGGTGTCTATGATCAGCCTTGACCTTTTTACATTCCAAACACCTGGCAATAAAATCAACAACTTCTTTCTTCTTTCCTAGACAATAATATTGGCTCTTGAGGCTGCAATAGTTTTCTGGTAACCTAGGTGTCCACATAGGGCACCTTATTCATTTCTCCCAATATCAAATTATTCAATTCCCGAGAATTTGGCACATAAATTATAACCTTGTACATGAGAATTTCATCATTTTTCATCTTACAGTCTTCAACTTTCTGCTGTAATT
This sequence comes from Picea engelmannii, assembly GCA_009831015.1. Classification (NCBI taxonomy): domain Eukaryota; kingdom Viridiplantae; phylum Streptophyta; class Pinopsida; order Pinales; family Pinaceae; genus Picea; species Picea engelmannii. The sequence continues at coordinate 735,267 of ML785194.1, read as the reverse complement.
TACCTTGCTGAAGTTTTTCCCTTACCTCCATGTATTTCTGATCTAATTTTGCAGGCTCTAGAATTCTATCTGTCAATTCTGATTGGTACATGCTAATGGTTCTAGCGTGCATCTCATGCACCCTCCTGCAGAGTGCATCAGCCACCTTTCTCTTTTTACCTTTGATATGTTTAATATCAAAATCATATTCATTGAGGAAATCTAACCACTGGCTTTTCCTGACATTTATAGTTGGTTTTCCGAACAAGTATTTCATACCACTATGATCTATCCTCAACTCGAATCTTGTTCCCATGAGGTAGTGCCTCCACATCTTCAAGGCATGCATTATGGTTTCTAACTTCAAATCATGATTTTCATAGTGCCTTTCATGCTCCTTCAACTTCCTTGATTCATAGCACACCACATATCCATTCTGACTAAGGACTCCCACAAGTCCTTTGCATGCATCAATGCATACAATGAAATTATTCATTTGGGTTAGCAATCCTTAGTATTGGAGCACTTATTAATAAATGCTTTAAGTGTTGGAAACTCCTTTCACAATCCAATGTCCACTCAAACTTCACACCTTTCTTCTGTAAATAAGTAATTGGGTGTGCAATTTTAGAGAATCCTTCAATAAATATCCTATAGTAACCTGAAAGGCCCACAAATGATCTTACTTTTGATACATTTCTTGGTGTTGGCCATCCTTCAATGGACTTTATCTTTTCTAGATATACTATTATTCCTTCCTATGAAATTATATGGCCCAAATAATGAATTTGCTTCTGATAAAATGAGCACTTGCTCAATTTGGCATACAACTAACGCTCCCTCGATGCCTGTAACACCATTTTCAAGTGTTTCTCATGCTCTTCTTCAGACTTAGAATATATCAAAATATCATCCAAGAAGACAATGACAAACTTGTACAAGTAATTCTTGAATATACAATTCATGAGATACATGAAGACAGTTGATGCATTCGTTAACCCAAATGGAACCACTGTGAACTCATAATGGCCATACCTTGTTATGAAATCAGTCTTGTTGATGTCTTCTTCTTTAATTCTTACATGATGATAGCCCAACCTAAGATCAATATTCGAGAATATTTTTTCATATTTTAGCTGATCAAAGAGGTCATCAATCCTTGGAAAAGGATACTTGTTCTTCACAATTACCTTGTTCAACTTCCTGAAGTCTATGCAAAGTATCAAAGTTCCATCATTTTTCTTCACAAATAATACTAGGGCACCCCAAGGTGACACACTTGGGTGTATATACCCCTTCTTTATAAGCTCTTCTAGTTGCATGTGTAATTCATTCAGTTCAAGTGTACTTATCCTATAACGGGTTTTATATACTAGAGCTTCTCCAAGAATCAGATTGATAGAGAAATCAATATCTCTTTTGGGTGGCAATCCTGGTATTTCCTTGAATACATCTTCAAACTCCTTTAGGACTTCATAATCTTCAATATTTGGCACCTTATCTTTAGGTGTCTCTTTCATATGCGTTGAAAATATTTGACACCTTTTCCTGTAACTTTTCTTCAGCTACAAGGCTGAACGTTCTCCGACAGTTATTGCTTTGGAAATTCCTTGTACTATTCTTAAGTTTCCTTCCTCATCCAATCAAGTAAATGCCTTATTATAACAATCTAGGACAACATGATGTTGGTCTAACCAATCCATACCAATTAGGTAGTCATAGGAACCTAAAGGTATGATGTTAAAATATGCCCTAGTGTTCAGTCCATTCATGTTCATTGGACATACCTTAACCATCTCATTAAGTTTTCTTCTATCTCTTGTAGCTAGCTGCATCATCCAAGGTTTTCCAAGATTGCTTCTTGGAAATTGAAACCTCTCCACCAACTTAGGATCTAGATAAATATGACTAGCTCCCGAATCAATTAAAATAGAAATGGTTTGGTTATTAATCTTACCTTATACTTTAATCATATGTGATTGGAACTCAACTTTCTTGTTGTCCAGGGCTGCATAGATCTTAGGTACATTTCTTCCCATGTCATCCATTTTTTCATCCTGTTTTATATTGTGAGCAGTCCTCACTTTTTCACTTTTGTGAGGGAAATCTATGTACATGTGATCTCCCTTACAACCCCAACATTGGATAGGTGGTTTCCTTGGTCTTCGTCCCAATGTCTCTGTCATTCTGGATTCTTTATTGGTTGGTTTTCCCTTATATTTATTTATGAAGAATGGTGGCTTAATCCCCTTCTTCGTCTGCTCCATATTTCTTTTCTTCTTGTCTTCCCAATATTTTTGGTAAGTTATTTTCCCTTTATGTTGATTATAAAGGCACTTGTCCCTTCTTACAATTTCCTCCAATGTCTTGTAATCATCGTATTGTATCATGTCACTGATAAATGATGGCACCCCACTCAAAAATCTATGAATCTTAACTTGCTCATCCTTGATGAAGGAAACTTATTTCAATAGCTCTAAAAACATCTTTTCCTACTCATCTATGGTCATACTCCAAAGCTTGAGTTCAAATAATTCCTTCATTCTCTTATCATAGTATATCTTAGTCAAGTATTTTCTTTGAAAATACCTCTTGAATTCTCTCCAAGTCACCTTTTTCTCATCAATGTGTTGTACCTACACAAATTGGTCCCATCACATTGATGCTTTTCCCTTGAGCTCATAAATAACAATTCTACCTTCTACCCGTGAAGAGTAATTATGCAATTGAAAATACTTCCTCATGTTTAGAAACCATGTCTCTGCTTCATCATCCTTCTTGCATTCACCATCAAAAGTAGGAGGCTTGATTTTGTTTGTTTCCCCCTATAGCTCATCCACCCTAGACTTCTTCTTATGCTTCTTGACATGACATGAAATGTTGTGTGATCTCCTAGTGGAATGCCTTGGAGAGTGATGGTGCTTCATGAAGACACTTCTTGTTCTCCTTCTCTTATCATGAGACTTATGGCTCCCTAATCTGATTGACTTTGTCTCCTTATCCATCTTCTTCTCTATTTTGTCCAAGCTCTGCATTAACTTGATGTTGAAGTCTTCCTTCTTCTCCTTGGCTTTCATAAACGTTCCATTATGAACTTTATAACTCAAGACATCCTTTTGCAAAATTTTTATGGTTTTTACCAAGTTCATGCTTTCTTCCTTACCTTCTCCATGTCCATTTTAATTTATACCTTGATTACCCATACAGACAAACATTCCTATGAGGTCTTCTTCATGGTTGTAAACTCCCTACACATCTTCCATGATTCTAAACTTTTGTTGATCGTGTTCTGATCTAATGTTGTTAACTCTATATCTAGTGTGCATAATTTTCTATCTCACGCCAATACTCTATGCTCATTGCAAGCACTACACCACACAACTCCAGGGTTTAGTGTATTCACATTGAGTGCCAATATTCAGTCACACACCAATATCTACTGAGCACAAATTTTGTGTTGTGCACATATATTCTACGTGCATTGAAAGAAATACACCACACAACGACAAGGTTTAGTGTGTTCATATTGCACACCAATATTCACTATGAACTAATATTTTGTCGTGTACCAATATCTACTGAACAAAACTTTTGTTTCTCGTACATATATTCTATGTGCACCACAAGCACAACGTTGCACGCACACCAACAAATCGTACTATGATTTACCAACATTCCAAGCGCACACCTTACACATCGCATTATTAATCATGCACCACAAACTCTGCACCCTACGATGCCAAACTTTAGTGTGATTTTTCATGCACCCATAATCTGCACACGCCACCAACTATATATAGCGCAGTATCAAAAATAAGTGTACATACCTTGTGTACCATTGTTTTCTATGCAACCCCAAATGTTTAGTGCGTACACCTACACAACATTATTTTTTCCACGTCACCAGATCTACATGGTGCAATACCCCATTTTAATGCACACTCATGTGCACCTTTATTTTTCTGCACATCACTACTACTTAGTGTGCACAATATTTTCAATGCTTAATTGATTTTTTCATAAATTTTGATGCAAAAGTTGGGACTTTTGCCTGATTTTCACCCAATTTCTACCATGGACATTCTGCAATCATGAAAGTTTCTCAATTTCACTGCAATATACTCAAATTCAACCTATACAACAACAATGTTTTGTGTGTGATGTTGGTTTATATTCTAGGTGTGAGTTTTCCAATTCATTCATGAATTGAGAATTTTATTCAAACAATTCCACTCAATATATCGTGGCTTCTCTGTAACTTCAAATTCAACCAATCCTTGTCTGAATTTTTTTAAACATGGATTAAAATTAAGAATATCTCATCATTTAACCAAATTTCCCCAAATTCTCCATGAATTTAATAACATAGATTGGGGTTTTTTACCCAGTTCCACTCAATTGCTTCCAGTTTCCGTCCTGGACGCACTATAACTTGAAATTTGGCTACTCTCAAATTCAATTCTTTGTGAGAATATGCTTAAACATTATGCTAACTTGGCCTGTCCAGGCTCAATGTTGAAAACTAATCTCTAATACCACCTTGTAACATACCCAACCACCCTTGTTGGGTCACGTCATGCAAAACTCTCTTGTCATCAGTTCTAAGACCACTTTGTAACATGCCTAGCCACCAACTTGGCTATGCCACTTAAAATTTATAAACTTTGATACCTTATTTTAATATCTCCATTACCAACAACTCAACAAAATTGCTCTGATACTAATTAAAACATATAAATACTCTGCAATGCACAGTTATATACATAATCATAACAGAAATATACATCCAATGTAAATAGGATAAACCCATGAAATAAAATGCATAATTATTACAACAACACATGATTTAACACATAATTGACACTTATCTTTGATTAAAGGACACCAATTGTCTGCAAACCTTCCACATTCCTCCCAGCCTTATACTGCACTGCTCATAACTCTTAGCAGTGGGTCACCCCCGAGTTGGGGATAAACTCCACTTGGGTAAGGTCTCCTAACCAGGCTAAATAATCTCGTTCAATAGGAAACTTGGTCACATGTAACTTTTTCATAGGTGACTCAGTCACAAGAAACTTCGTCACGGGTGCCAATTCATACTTACAACGTCCCTCATTCTCCACATGCATGTCCCACCCCAGGAAGTGTTCCCCTTCTCTGCTAAAAAATCCTTCGGCTGGCCCACTTCCCTTCCAGGGCTTCAACAACAGGCCAGACAAGAAGTCTCATAGCCCTGTCGCTGTAGTCTGGCACCTTGAGAAACAATTCGTAGCAATTCTTTCACTTGGAGAGAATGCAATGTCCTATGGGCCTGACTACCCACCTCTTTAGTCCATCTGTCCAAGATAATCAATGTACAGATATCTTTGATAGGAATAACGGGGTTCGATGATAGTAACAATAGGCTCATAACCATCCCTTGATGATCGAAGCATGATCCCACAAGATGTACTAAGTCCAAACTATATGAATGCATGTTCCCAACTTGACACTTGTCATGTTGAGAAATTCCTTCGGTCCACATGTCCCCCTCCTTCATACTTAGGATAAAATAATATCCATACTTAATAGTTTAAGGAATATTTAATATAATATTCCTTTTTTGGGTTTAAGCCCCCTTAACCTCAACTAGTGAATTTTTCCCCCATACTCTGTTACATGGTTGGTCTATCGTAGTGATGTATTTTCATTATATTTTCATATGATTACATTTACAATTTTAGTACAACAATACTGTTCTTTTGCATCCAGGCTCACTAGCCTCAAAATACAAAGATCTCACACTAAACTAGTGTTTGAAGAACTTCTAGGATGCACACACTCTTCTTTTAGTGTGCCACCCTCATGCACTTACACAGGTGAGCGTTACAACATGACATATATACAAGAGGCTCTCTGACCTCCAAAATTGCACACTAAGTTGATGTGCGCTAAATCTTGGAATGTGCACAATCTTATTTTTAGTGCGCCACCCTTGTGTACTTACACCAATGAGCGTTGTGTACATGGAGTTGTTCCTCATTTAGTGTGCCATTCCTACACACTTATGCCCATGAGCATTTTATCCAGGTGAGAGAATTGTTGGGAATTGATTTCCTGAGGTGCCAAACTACAAATATAGGATTAGAGACTTCATGTTTGGCCTATTGTTGAAGCCACAGAAGGGAAGTGTAGCGGCTAAGGAACTGTCGAGAAAAGAAGGGACACACTTCCTGGGGTGGGACATACATGTGGGGTATGAGGGACTATAGGCTGTTAGTTTAATTTGGAACCTAAGTATGAGATTTTGTTGTTCAAGAGACCTTATTCCGGGTTATATTCCCCTACCTAGGTGGAGTTTGAGCCCCAACTCGGGGGTGACCGCTGTTGAGAGTTCATTAGTAGCATGTCTAAGGCTAGGAGGAACATGGAAGGTCTGCATGCAGTTGGTGTTATTTTCATGAGATAAGTGTTCTTCATGAGATTATTTTATTTACTGTATGTATAATTATGGGTTTTTTGTTATGGAATTTATGTTATGATTGTGTTTATAAATTATTATTGTTATTCTGCTTAACTCTATTCATATGCAGAACATAACAGTAAAAAAAAAATTAATGGTATAAAAATTCGTAATTCGAATGTGGCATTTCCCAGTGGGGAGTTAGGGAGGTGAGAGATTTTTTGTGTGATGTAGTCCATTATGGGTGGTTGGGTTCATTACAAAGTGGTATCAGAGCTTGGGTTTTCAACACTGAGCCTGGATGGGCCAATTAGTGAAATGTAGAAGTGAAAAGTAAAGACTATGCAATAAAACTATTTGATGAAATGATGGAAAAAGGATGTATGAAATTCATTTGTTGGGATTATGGCATTGAGATTGAGATAAATTTCATGGGTAATGTGAAGAATTGAGCTGCTTTAAAAAAAATGAACATAAGCAAATCATAATTGTTTTGGGGGAATTTGTGTTAAATTCTTGTGTTGTACTTTTTTATTTATGTAATTAATTTCATGGGTTTCTCATGTGTGAGATGCATGTACTTTTTTGTTATTATTGGGTATAAATCTATGTGACTGTAGGATATTTGATGAATTAAATCAGTATCAAAGAGTGGAAATTTTGCTAGTATGACCCATCAGGTAGCTGGGAATGCTACAATATGGTATCAGAGCTATTCAAGAGAGATTTTTTGTGTGACATGCCCATCCTGGGTGGCTGGGTATGCTACAAAGTGGTATCAGAGATTACGTTTTCAACACTAAGCCTGGATGGGCCAATTAGTGGGATGTAGAAGTAAAACGTACAGACAATGCAGGAAAATTGCTTGACGAAATTCCAAAAAAAGGATGTCTGAAATTCGTTTGTTGAAATTACGGTAGTGAGATTGAGAGAAATTTCATGGGTAATGTGAAGAATTGAGCCTCTTTAAAAAAAAAAAAAAAATTGAACATGAGAAAATCAGAAAAAAAAAAATTGGGTATTTTTTTGTACGATGATGTCGGCATGGCATGGAGGCCACATGTCAGAGGACATGGTAGAATAAATACATGTGCTTCCACGATGGTAGGTACATGTTGGATGGGATTACAGTTGGAAGGTATGATGTGGAGCCATGTGGCAGGCTAAGTGTCAGTTACAGGAAACTGCGGTAAGATCTTGGATAAGGATTAAGTGTTGGGATTTCTCTAACAGACTTACACAAGATTATGAGTCTGGAAGTCTGCGAGTCCACATAGATGGAAAAATGGTTAAGTGTTGGGATTTCTTGGACAAACTTACACAATATTATGAGTCTGCAAGTCCACATGTCCGCAAAGATGGAAAAATGACTAAGTGTTGGGATTTCTCATACAGACTTACACAAGATTATGAGTCTGCAAGTCCACAAGCCTGAAAAGATGTAAAAATGACTAAGTGTTGGGATTTATCGAATAGTCTTACACAAGATGATGAGTCTGCAAGTCCGCGTGTCCAAAAAGATGGAAAAATGACTAAGTGTTGGGATTTATTCGATAGACTTACACAAGATTATGAGTCTGCAAGTTTGCGAGGCTGCAAATATGGAAAAATAACTAAGTGTTAGGATTTCTCAGATAGACTTACACAAGATTATGAGTCTGCAAGTCCATGAGTCTGCAAAGATGGAAAAATGACTAAGTGTTGGGATTTATTGGACAATCTTACACAAGATTATGAGTCTGCAAGTCCGCGAGTCCGCAAAGATGGAAACATGACTAAGTGTTGGGATTTCTCGGACAGACTTACACAAGATTATGAGTCCGCAAGTCTGTGAGTCTGCAAAGATGGGAAAATGACTAAGTGTTGGGATTTCTTGGACATAATTACATAAGAATATGAGCATGGAAGTCCGCGGGTATGCAAAGATGGAAAAATGACTAAGTGTTGGGATTTCTCAGACAATCTTACATAAGATTATGAGTCTCAGAGTTCATAAAGATGGAAAAATGACTAAGTGTTTGGATTTGTCAGACAAACTTACAAAAGATTATGAGTATGCAAGTCCGCGAGTCTGCAAAGATCGAAAAAAGACTAAGTGTTGGGATCTCTTAGACAAGCGTACACAAGATTATGAATTCGCAAGTCCGCGAGTCTGTAAAGATGGAAAAATGACTAAGTGTTTGGATTTATCAGACAAACTTACACAAGGTTATGAGTCTGCGAGTCTGCAAATATGGAAAAATGACTAAGAGTTGGGATTTCTCGGATATACTTACACAAGATTATGAGTCTGCAAGTCAGTGAGTTTGCAAACGTGGAAAAATGAATAAGTGTTGGGATTTCTCAGACATAATTACACAATATTATGAGTCTGCAAGTCTGCAAGTCCGCAAAGATGGAAAAATGACTAAGTGTTGGGATTTCTCGAACAGACTTACACAAGATTATGAATCTGCAAGTTCGCGAGTCCGCAAACATAGAAAAATGACTAAGTGTTGATAGCGGGTCATGGAAGGTTCTTGGACTGGAGAATATAAATAACCACCTAGAAAATTGATCTGGGAAATTGATTTCACGAGGAATTAGAAGAAAGGTTTTTGATGCATTATTGGAATAGAATTGTTCATAATTTATCATGAATCTGTTAAATTATTTAGTCTAACAAATCTTGTTGCCTGCACATTTTTGTAGAGTTCATAAAATTTAGATCAAAATCAGGATCAACATAGAGATCAACAAAATGGAAGATATACAAAGGACTTACAACCATGAAGAGGAAGTCAGGGGGTTGTATGTTAGTTTGAGTAATGAAAGTACAGATGCAAATGAATAGGGAGTAGGCAAGGAGGAAAGCATGAACTTAGTAGAAACCATAAAAATCCTGCAAAATAATGTACAAAGTTATAAATATGAAAATGAGAGGCTTATGAGAGCCAAGGAGCAACGGGAAGGATTTAACATCAAGTTAATGGAGAGCTTGTACATAATAGCGAAGAGGATGGATACGGAGACCAAGTCAAGCAAATTTGGGAGTCACAGATCTCATGATGAGAGGAGAAGAACAAGATGTATTGCAAGGCATCACCAACACTCCCCAAGGCATTCAACTAGGAGAGAACATAGTAGTTCAATTCCATCCTTTGTCAGGAAGCATATGAAGAAGTATGGGGTGGATGAGCTACAAGGGGGAATGAAAAAAATAAAGCCTCCTACATTTTATGGTGAGCACAAGAAGGATGAGGACGAAGAGATATGGTTGCTAGGAATGAGGAAGTATTTTCAACTGTATAATTAATGTTCACAAGCAGGAGGAAGAATCACCATCTATCGGCTCAAAATAAAAGCATCAATGTGGTGGGATCAATTTGTGTAGTTGCAACACTTTGAAGAGAAGAAGGTTACTTGGAGGGAATTCAAGAGGTATTTTCACAAGAAATATTTGACTAAGAAATAGTATGACAAGAAAATGGAGTTATTTGAACTCAAGCTTCGGAGTATAACCATAGATGAACATGAAAGGAGGTTTTTAGAGTTGTCGAAATATGTTTCTTTCATCAAGGATGAGAAAGTTAAGATTCATAGGTATTTGAGTGGGCTACAACCATAAGGAGATCTAAATGCCTTTATGATCAGCATAAAGGAATACCAACTTTCCAAAAATATTGGGAAGATAAGAAGAAAAGAAATATGGAACAAAGGAAGAAGGGGACTAAGCCACCATTCTTCAGAAATGATTCTCACGGACAACCAACTTCTAAAGAACCAGAATGACCGAGACATTGGGGAAAAGACTAAGGAAAACACCTACTCAATGTTGGGGTTGTGGGGAAGATCATATGTATAAATATTTCCCTCGTAGAGGTGAAAAAGTGGGGATTGTTCACAATGTACTGCAATTTGATACAATGGAGGACATGGGCAGAAATGTACCTAGGATCTACACAGCCTTGCAAAATAAGAAAGTTGAGTTCTGGTCACATATGATTGAAGTGGAAGGTAAGATCAACAAACAAATCATTGATATTTTAATTGATTCAAGAGATAGTCATAGCTATCTAGATCCTAAGATCATGGAAATATTTCATTTTCCAAGAAGCAAGTTTGGAAAATCTTGGTTGGTGCAGATGACTATAGGAGCTAAAAGACAAATTAATGAGATGGTTAAGGCATGCCTGTTATCACTGAAATTTCATCCACAAATGGTTACAGGAATCCAACATCTCCAAACACCTATTAGTTCATCCATGACCCAAAAAATGCATTTTCAAAGGGCACAAAACTATACAACTAGTTATAAAATCAGCATGTGCTCAGAATACAAAGGAAGTGCTTGCACGTGCGCCAATCGAAAACACTGAAAAATCACACATGCACTCAATGCGTGACTGTGGACACAAAAATCCGCGCATACCTCAGAACGATGCATTTATGATTTTGGTCGGCCTTCCACCAACTTCTGGTTCATCTCTCAAGTCGATTTGACACCCAAGGGTTCCCTAAAGAGCCCCTTGTTCACACTAAAGACTGGTTGAATAATGCCTCAAAGCTTTGTTATAAAAAGAGGCCATGGGTGCACTACATTTCCAAGAATTCATTTGTATTGTTATGATGCCTATATTCTCTTGGAGGATCCTCTTTCCTCATCAAGAGCATACAAGCATCATTTCATTCAACTATTCATATCACCTCTTGAGTGAATGAGCTTTGAATTTCTTCACCATTTCCTTCTAGTTTTCTATTTGTAAGAAGAGCTCAATCTTTGGGGGTTCAAGAGCCCTCCCTTGGAGGAAGAGGGGACTCATAAGTCTCCATTTCTCTTTGGTGTTTTCCCACTAATACAATCTATCCATTGGTGGCATGAATGGCATTTATTTTTTGTTCTAATATCCTTATGCACTCTAGTTTAGTTTCTTTTATCGTTTTTAGTTTAGTTGTTTGTTCATTTCTCATGCTTGATGTTTCTAACTCTTGCATTCACTATTTTCTTGTCCATCTAACCCAACTGGACTTGTAAGCATCCTTATTTTGCTCATTTAGGTGATGAAAGGGACGCAACAGATTGGCGACTCCACTAGGGATAGGTATCAATTTCCTCCCCATTTGGGTTATTTGAGCACTTATTTTTGTTTTATTTAACTTGCAGGAACCATAACTGGCCCATGCCTGCCGACAAGAAGCTAAATTCAGAGTTGAGCTGAGAGAATTTCATCCGAAATTTTATTCTCGACCGTGTAATAGAAAGTGCGTGGGTTTTTTAACCCATAGGCACGTCTTTCGAGAATGTGCACCAAACTCTTTGTGTTTCTCAGTGCATTCTGCACACCTGCACCAATAGGTCATTTTTAATTTGCACATTGGCGCCATATGCGTGTCTGTCTACTCTGCGACCCATGCATATGTCCCGAAAATCAAATATTGTAAGGGTTTTTGTGATCTGTTGAAGGCCCATAGCCTTCTTGAGCTTGATTTTATGCAGATTGTAATATGCACCACACTTAGATTCCCTCTCCACATGAAGGGTTAGTCAAAACATAGGCACCTAGGGGGTTAAAATCTATATTTATCCTCTTTTTGCTTTCATTTTTCCACATGGATGTCTTGCTTTGATTAAATATTAAGTTGGAATCAATATATATCACATATAAATAACACTTTCATTGGGACCAAAAGTTGAACTTCAATCATTGAGTATGCTCTTCTCTCGTGCCATACAACGATCTTGAGAATCAAAAAAATGATTGAGGGAAAATTTCATCTCCATTAAAATCTTTAAGAGAGGACAACATCCCCCTCGGGACTCCTATTAGTTTCTTTTTTAAACATATCTTAAATTTTTAAGGGCCCGTACATGCCCACATGCTACAAAGATAGGATAGTTTTGAATTTACTTTCTTAGATTACATCACTAGGGAAGTTTAAAGGTTTTGTAACGGGCCCATACATGCCCAGATGTCCACAATCTAGGATATTTTTGAAGCTTTGTTAGATTAAATCACACTAGGGATTTAAAGGATTGGCAAGGACCCACATGTCCACATGCTAGTTCTCTAGGGAATTTAAAATTCTGCAAGGTTGTACCAATGGAATTTAGTAAATTAGGTAATCAAGACTTGTAAGGACCACACGAAGTCCACATGCAGCAAGGTGACACCTAACTTATTAAAAAATTGACACACTTTCACTTGTTCACACACAAAGTCACTACTCACTCATATAGCTTCATCTAGAAATCGTGGACGTTGAAGTAAGTTTCATCCAAAGGGATTGTGAAATGCCCCACCCTTTTTCTTGACGAAACTATCCACTCCCACTTAATTTCAACGAGATTGGTTCACACCCCCAATCTCTCAAACAACCACATATAACATTTTTCTAAAAACTCATTAAGTTTTCCTCTACAGGAGGTGCCAAAATAATTTTTTTAGTCTAGGTAGGATCTTGGGGATAGGCATCCAAATAACTCCCTGTTATCTCGTTATCACATCTTCAAACAATAGAAGTTGACAAATAGGGAACTTTTAAATCCTCAAAGTCAAGTGTTCCTACACCATAAGGCAGGGAGATACCCATGAAGGGTCGAAGGCCGAGGTTTGGTTGTTCTGTGCGTCCCCCTTGAGGCACCCACCTCTTGGACGAGATCAAGCCCATGACCCATTTCTAAGGCCGAAAATCTAAATGATGCACTTTGACTGAGGTACCTAGTGACCAAATTTTAGGACATCTACCCAGGTGAAAATTGTGGGCTGAAATTGCACCTTGATCAGATTTTGTGTGGCTATTGGAAAATATCACTAGGTCTTTTGGAATATGCACCCTCTATCCCTCATTATAACTTATTACTTCATCTTTTACTAGTTCCTCTTACAGTGTCTTCAGACCCCACTGTCGAGTGCTATTGGAAGGTCCAGTGCTATTTGAGAGGAAGGACGTTACATCTTTTAGGACACGAGCATTTTTTTTCTTTGTTCTCCCACGTGGACAAACACTACCTACCCACATGTATGTTTCTTTGTCAAATTGATTTATGTATGCTGCTCTTATGATTGCATACGATCGTGAGATATATATTTTGAAGGTCAAAGACTTATAAATGAAGAATCTTGTTCATTTATTTCTCTCATCACCATTTGCACACATCCACTTTGCTAGCAGACATCATAGGGGACCCACAGAATCCCCGTTGTTCTAGACACTTGCTAAATCTCCCTCCTATTCTAACGGAAATTCCTAGTCTTGCCAACTCATCGGCTCCACCTTCTCACACCCCTGTGAGTTCTACTGTCTTGGGATCATCTTTACTTGGTTCCACATTACTTGGGTCCACTTCCCAGGGTCAACCATCCACTCACTCTCCTTTACATGGAAGCAGGGGGAAAACTTCTTCTCAAGGGGGAAGTACAACCCCACCTAGCCCCTCTCACGGGTCAGGTACACAAAACACTCACACCATGGTTGGTACTAACCCTCCACCACCACTCCAGATGCCATACTTGGCCTCTCTCAACATACCAGATCTGAGCAAGCTCACTAATGATCCTATACTGCATGACCCCACATGGCCTGCAATGCCTACCAAACTACCTTCAGACATCCCCAAGTTTGAAGGAAAGGTAGGAGACAACCCTGCCAACCATGTCATGATCTTCCACTTATGGTGCTCTTCAAATAGCATCATGGACGATTCTATTCAATTAAGGTTATTCCAATGCACACTCACTGGCCTATCATCCAAGTGGTATGTAGATGAAAAATCAGGGTCCCATGCGACTTTTGAATCTTTGCCCAAATCATGTTTGACCTTCTTCCAATTACCAAGCTGCCATGACAATGGTCTTGAACTACTCTCTGACTTTAAACAAACCTCAGCTACACATATCATTGACCACATTCACGAATGGCATCGACGACGTAGTTTATGCAAAGCAGAAACCACCAAACAACAATGCCTTGATTGGTTTCTCAGATCATGTGTCTCCCTCCTCGGTAAAGATGTAGCTTACAACTTCCACCAATCCAAAGAAGAATCCATCAGTAAGGCTCAACAATATGACCTCATCTATTCACAGTCATGATACTTATACACAATACTACCTGACCTCCCAAGACCCGTACCATTCGACCAGGACAAACTTGGGATATCTCACTCAACGGATGGATTGATTGGCACCACCACACACCACAATCCACAACCCCAAAAACCACCTATGTATGGAACAACTCAATACTCATCGGTATATGGAGGACACCCTTATTATCCTCCTCCCTCGTATCAACACCCATACCATGTTGCCCTTCCACCACCCATAAGTGGACCCCCGTCGGCACCCACAATGCACATAGTTGTCCAACCAAGTTCTGGTACCCCTTCTACCTCATCTTACACCTTAAGCACTAGTGACAACGCTACGCCTTACTATGTACCCTACGGATCATTACCACAAAATAATCTTTACTTTCCCTTTCCTGGCCCTCCACATCCCATGGCTCCACCACAAGGACACCCACACATTGGGGTTAGTTTTGTCCAAGCCTCTCCCATTCAACAATATCAAAATTTTGAACAACTGAATATGGAAAATCTGACCCATCATTTGAATAATGCCAAAAAGAAAGGAAAAAACCGAAACAATAATCCAGGACCAAGAGGGAATCACCCCCAACAGAGCCAACTTGCCCGGGGAAACTAGAATCAGGGGAACCAGAACCCCCAAGGGGGGAAATATGAGCAAACAACAAGGGAAGAATAACAAAAATCTTAGGACAAACTTCCCTTGTGCCCTTTGCAGTGAGTATGGCCATTATACTCACCGTTTCCCTCAAATTGCCAACTTTAAATGGATGAAAGAATCCAGAAATGGACCATGTCCCCCAACACTGCCTGCCCCTCAGCAGGTCCCACAACAATATGTGCAACAACCACCCCCATTCATGATACAAAACCCCATTCCACACCAAGGGGTGATGAGCACCCAGCAGGAGATGCATCCTACCCCACCCCAGATGGGATAGTATCCCAACCTAGGCACTTCTGCAGATTGCACTATCCTCCTCACTAGTAAGGAAGAGGTTCTTCTACAAATGCGTAGTTGTCAATACAACGCACCCCCTGACTCTACTCTGACTATCTTGGAAGTAGCTGCAGTCACAAGTGGACCACCTTTGATGATTCCACACCCTAATACTAAGACACCCCTTCGTATTCCCTGCATCCCATTATGATGGAATGTCAACAAACCTCAGTCTAGGTGATGCAGGAGCATCACAAGCAGCTAGCCAAGAGAGCATAAAGGAAGAAGATAGCCAGAAAGTGCAACACACATTTTACATGTTTTGGAAATGTTTTTGAAGCATTAATGAAATGGTTAAAGGGAAGCATACTTACGTATTGTAAATAGATCATGAGCGATTTGCTCTCATCTGTAGGAGGTAGATGCATTTATGCATAGTTAATGAAAGTAGGTAGGTTTGAATTAGAGATTAGACAGTTTAGAAGAACAAGAGGGAAAACGACTATAGACACCCTCATCTTTGTATCATTGTATCATTAGAACATTAGCAGAGAGCAAGAGAAGGGAGAGTTGAGAAGAAGAACTCATGTATAGGAGCTTTGAATTAATATATGAAGTTTTAATTTAGATTTTGGTGTTATGATGTTTTTTGTTTGTACATGTTAAATGGTCTGCTTACAGTTGTTTTATGCTATCTGTTATGCATTTTCTTTAGTACTGTGAATGTATGATTTCATATTGAATGTTTGAAATCTGAGAGAAGGAGAATGAGTTTCAATTGTTTCTCTTCCTGAGTGAGAGAATTTCCTGTGAGGAGTGCAGTGAAACGTCTGCAAGGAGTGCATTGACGAAGGTTCAGAGTTCATCTCTGAAAGCTCAGGAGGGATACCATTGTTCTCATTTCCACAGAAGTGCAGGAAAAACAAAGTAGCCATGCAAGGTGTGCACAGGCTGGGCGAAACCTTAGAATTTATCAACTAAGGTTGAGAGATTGAAAGACTGTTGTTGTAGAGAAAGTGCACGGAGTTGGGGGTTCAAATACGCTGAAGTATTTGAAGGATTGTCGCAAAGAGTACGTGCAGAAGTCTTCTTGAAGACCTGAGTTGTGAAGAAAGCTCAGAAGGGTTAGGGCCTTCGAATCATTCAAGAAAAAGAGGGAATCCCAAATGGTGTGTAGAAGTCACGTCCCAGAGAAGGATCGCAGAGTTGATTTTTTTTTGAACCAGAGGTTCTTGAGGAGGAACTGAATGGTTGGAATTCTCCAAGGGGAACTCCCAAAATAGCGAGGACCGTAGGATCCAAGAAAGTTGCAGGGAAGTTAAGCATTGGACAGATCCACCTTCGAAGGGCAGGATTTAACGTGGACCGTTGATTTTGATCATTGGACCATCAAGATCATTTCGGCATTTCGGGGGTCATAAGTCCGAAGTGTGGACGAAACCTGTGGTTGATCAAATCCCTGAAACAGGAAAAGAGTTTTTGTGTATAAAGGAGAAGAGCGACGAGGTTGAAATTTCAGAACTTCGAAATTCGGGGTTTCGGAGGTCCTGAGGATAAGTGATCGGGACACAAGAGGGAGGAAAGTATGAAATCAAAAGTCACGGCAGGATATTTTTTTGGCATTTCGAGAATCGACATTTCGACATTTCCATTGACAAGGAGTAGGGTACTCCACATCAAAAGCTCCAAAATCATGAAACGCGAAGAAGTTGCAGAGGAGCATTTCAACATTTCGGCACTTCGGGATCTGAGATCTCGAGAAGACAATGATTGGAATTGAGAGCATCACGAACTCCCGGTACATGAAATTGCACCAACCGTGAGATCTAGGGAAGAACCATAGCTGTTGATCTCCTTAGAAGTGGGATAGAACCATTTCGGTGTTTCACGGTTTGGCTTACCAGGAATCTTGATGACAAGGGATGAGACATAATGAAAGGGAAATCCTGAAGTTGCGAAGCACGATATAACTTAAAGGGGATTTTTGGGAATTCAACAATTCGGGTTTCGGGACTCCAGGAGTTGAGAGGTAGAGTTGCACGTCATCTCAACTCTTGAAATCATGAACAGTAGGAAGCCGAAAAGGTAGGGTCCCAGGTACTTGTTGGAGGACACATGTGACGAAGGTCATAGGGTTGGTCAAACATCAGGGAAACTCCCAAAAGATCATAAGGGGAGGAATTTCAAAAACTGGGAAATCATAAGGAAAGAGGGACGTGTGTTGGTCGTCCACTCAAGTCCCAAAAATCTGAAATAAGTGGCAAGAAAGGCCGTGAGTTTGGTATTTCAGGTTTCGGAGGTCGAAGAGGTAAGGTGCTCATCGACAAGATTCACAAAATCATGAAGCCTGAAACCCCAAAAAGATGAAAAACCGTTGAGTAGCCAAAGATTGATGAACGTGTCAGGATTCAGGAATTCGACACTTTAGGGGACAAGAGATCAGTGTGGTTGTAGTGAAGATCCTGAGCGGATCTCGGCCCAAGGGCAGGGGGTCTATGTCACTAGGGAAGCACACAATTATAGTCTGGTCAATGACTTGGCACAATTTCATGTTGCCATGTCAGTTTTAGAAGTCCTTCAAACCTGCCCTACTCAATGGAAGTCATTACTTTCTGCCCTACGGGTAGTCGACCCTGCTGACACTCAACTCATTACCTTCAATATTGATAGTGGGGAACCTTGTCTCCCTGCTCTGGTATCTTTCCAAATATCGGTTAAAATTCAGAACATCATAGTTCATCACTACATCATTGATGAAGGTGCATCCACATGCATCATGTATAAATTCATATGGCAGAAACTTGTCTCCCCCGAGCTCATACCATCTTCCATCACTTTGAGAGCTTATGATGGATGAACATCCTCTCCCAAAGGGATCTTTCAAAATGTCATCATTGAACTCGGGGGAAACACTATCCTCATTAACATTAAGGTTATCGATGCCCCTCTCGATTACAATATCTTGTTCAGACGTAGCTACATGTACGCTATGAAGGCTGTGGCCTCTTTTGTGTTTCTCACAATGATGTTCCCCCACAACGGGAAGATCGTCACCATTGACCAAGTGTCACATTACGAGCCCAACCAGTTCTCCAACATCAATAACATCTTACCTTTTGTCCACACTAATCCCGATTCCTACCCACTCATCGAGATGGGTCCCGAAATTTTCAAAGACCCATCCTTGTTAGGGACATACCATGGAGCAACACCACTCATACATCCCTCAGCACAAGTCTAGGTCATCTCATCCAATGGAACAGAAACTAGAGATACCCTTCCTCCCATAGAGGCTTCCTTACCATTTGACGTCCCATTCGTCACATAGCTCCTTCCTCAAGAATCCCCTGAAAATTATTCAGCCCTACCTGTTCCCGATTTCACCCTCCCCCAGGGCCACATCCTAATTTGGGAGATAATCCCCCAAGCCATTACTGAAATCCCCTTCTTTTACCCCCCACTGGGCATACAAGCTTTCCAGGTAGCTGCAACGCTTACCCTTCCCAATATGGTGCTGGAAACAACAGTATGGTATCTACATCCACCTACGATGGTCCCTCAACTGTCCCTCCCTCCCCAAACAAAAGGAATCCTGATGCAGATTCTAATACTTACTCTAACCGCACCACCCTCTCCCCCACTCACTAGCACCACTGCTACAGCTGGGGGCAGAAGGAAGAATAAAGAGCCCAACGCTCCACTTCCACCACGAATTCAGCCTCCTTGCGCACTATGCAAGAAAGACAGACACCCCACTAATAAATGTCCGTCTCTTCCTAAGCTACGCAATTTAATTCAACTCCCTCAGGCAATGACACCACTCGTCACTTCCTCCAGTACTACGACTACATCCCCTAATACAGGTAGCAAAGGGATGCGAACGAAATTCACATGTGCCATCTATTTAGAGTATGGCCATTACACTCACCATTTCCCGGTGTTACCTCAATTTCGACAGATGCTAATGACAGTCAGCCAGAGATTTCAGTAAGAACCCCTTCCATCTGCATCATCTCAACCACATATCACTGACATCCACTATGTCACGACCTCAATCAATGAACGTATGAGATGTTCTTTCTCTCTATGTGAATCACTTAATCATTTCACATATCAATGTCCCATGATCATTGAATAAAGGCGTCTCCAAATGGCCCTTATTCAAAACCCTACACCCCCCCCATTGCCAGTAGAACCAATTCTTATCCCTACTCCATCCCTTGATGTTGTTCATATATTCTCTCCTGAGCCTAAGGCACTCCTTACTCCTCCATGATTCCTGGATAGTTTATATGAAGATTTTCCCCCAAATCCCCCCAATTCTCCAATTCATTTCCCCACGGAAATTTTACACCCGAATACCATTGGAAACCCATAGTATCTTGATATTTGGTATATGTCGAGTGAACCATCACAACCCCCTTGCGTCACTCCCCTAAGTCTTCACCACCAGAAGACAACCACACAGTGACAGTCACCAATGTTACTCTCCTGGATCCCCTATATTCTCGACAGTTCCACTGCGACGAAGACATCCTCAAAGAATTAACTACCCCTGAGTGCCCATGGGATCCACTCCATCACTGAGCGCTCTTTCTTTCATAGGAAGCCTTTGCGCCACCTAAACAAAACTGTTAGTCAACTGAGAGGGGGGGGTGAATCAGTTGTTACCGTGCTTAAACAATTATGCTTCTTTTAAACTCTTTTCCGAGTCACTAAATGATGATCACAATAATGCAGGGGAATAAACAATGGCATATTCAGCATCAGTCATACATAAGAGAAACACAGAGACAGATATTTCATGAGGAAACCCATACAGGGTAAAAACCTCTTTTTGTTTATATGATAAGTAATTGTTACATTCTTTACATGATCATACATATGAGCACCAACTCATAATGAGGCTACAACCTCTGTTTTGCAGGCTGCAACCTGCTGAGAGCACCAACTCTCTGTTTTCTCTAGCACCCACTAGAAGGA
>ML785194.1:701839-713569 GCA_009831015.1 Picea engelmannii | reverse complement strand
ATCGCGAAATCGGGGTTTCTGATGTCAAGTGACTTTGTCATTCCAAAGTCCCGATCGCCGATGCCTCTGCTGACGTCACACGTGTTTTGACACGTGTTAAACACTGCCACGTGTCACTCTGATTCATGACATACCTGTGCCTGTAGTGTTGAATCTGCCTGACACCTGTCATTCCCTGGTTGTGCCACGTGTCCCTTTGCTGACGTGGTCTGATGTCGTGAGTTGGATCAATGGTTCAGATCACATGTTGATCTGACGGTTGCGATCATATCGTAAAATCGCATATCGCGATTTCAGGGTTTTCGTCGTCATTGTTCTTTGCATTTGGAAATCGCGATCCCCGATTCTCCGATGGCTTATCTCCCTCGCAGCTTCTGCATATCTGACAGTTGTCGGGGTTTGCTTCTAATCTGATGGCTTAGATAACTTCTTCTCTGCGCTTAACTCCTGCGTTTAATATCTGCGCAGCTTCTCCCGATCCAACAGCTGTCGGGATTTCCGAGTGAGATCCGACGGTTCTCGGTCTCTTTCCTATGCTTCGTGCGCATATAAGACTGTTATTCCTCCTGAGCTTAATTTCCTTTGTCTTCTGTTTGCCTGTCATCTTCACTGTTGTACTTGCCATCAATGACAAGCATAACACTTTCCAACAAAAACTACATATATGCAATCAAAACCAAAGACTTTCTCCCATTAGGGCATATAGATTGGTTCAATAACCCTATCCTTGTCCCCGATGCTTTTGAAGAAGGCAACATGGCCAACATTTCCCCCACCATCAAAATCGATATTTCCATTAAACCTAGAACCGTCAAAGAAATCACCATAGGCGATGCATGCTCTCCTGAAGAAATCATAGCTTACAAAGCTCTCTTCCAGGAATACCAGGACATTTTTGCCTGGTCATACACAGAGATGCCCGACCTTGATCCCTCTATTGTCGAGCATTGTATAGACACATCACCTGATATCACACCTATATGACAAAATAAAATTCCACTACACCCATCCAAAGCAGCGGCCATCAAATCCGAGATTGAAAAATTACGCGCGGTTGGGTTCATATACCCCATCGCATATACGTCATGGGTCTCCAACCCTATCCCTATTAACAAAAAACATGGCACTATCCGTGTTTGTACGGAATTTCATGATCTCAATCACACCTGTACCAAAGAAAACTTTCCAACACCCTTTATCGACCAAATTATCGATGATTGTGTCGTCCACGAGGCCTTGTCTTTCATGGACGGTTTCTCTGGCTACAACCAAATTCAGATTCACCTAGCCGATCAATACATAACTGCATTCACTACCCCCTAAGGTACTTTTGTATATCGTGTCATGCCTTTTGGTCTCAAGAATGTTGGTGCCACTTTCCAAAGGGCCATGACATACGTTTTTCATGATCTGGATCATATTATCCTTGCATACTTGGATGACCTCACCACTCGATCCAAGAAACGAACCGAACATCTCAATGATTTATGGATCATCTTCCAACGGTGTCGTCAGTACAATATCCATTTGAACCCCCTCAAGTGAGTATTCTGCATCACCGTTGGATGCCTCCTTGGGTTCATCGTCTCCCAACGTGGCATCACTGTGGACCCCCTCAAGGTCCAAGCCATCACATAAACTCCCCCCCCTCGGAATTTACGCCAGCTGCAAAGCTTACAAGGCAAGGCTAACTTTTTAAGCCGCTTTGTCCCCGATTACACCACTCGCACACATGGTTTCCTTCACCTGTTACATCATGATATCCCATTCCAATGGGATGAACATGCCCAATCTTCTTTTGATGATATTAAAGAGACACTCTCCAACACCCCTTTGATTAGTCCACCCGACTACGACCGCGACTATATCCTCTACTTGTCAGTCTCAACCGTCTCAGTAGCAGGAGTTCTCATCCAATTAGGGGATGATGACCGTGATCATGTAATTTACTATGTTAATAAAAATATTTCAGGGCCACCTTTGAAATACAATCACGAAGAGAAACTCACCCTTCCAGTTGTTCTCGCAGTCCAGAAACTACGCCAATACATCCTTCTTCGAACTACCAAAGTCATAGTAGATTCCAACCCCATGCAATACTTGCTCAGTCGCCGGAAAATTAATGGAAAATTTGCCTGATGGATCATCATCCTTAAGGAGTACGCCCTCAAATTATCAACACCCAAGAGAAAGAAATCCCTCGTCCTTGTCAAACTCATTACGACATTCCCCTTCGATATGAGCAATTCTCCCGTCAATACATACTTCCCCGATGAACATCTCTTTTACATCCCCTCAGATGATCCTTGGTATGATGATCTCTTCGTCTACCTCCGAACACAGAAGTTCAAAAACCACCTCTCCCAGGATGATCGTTGCTGTATTGACCACTAGGCCCCCTACTACCTCCTTATCGGTGATATCTTATATCGCTGAGGGGTCGACAACATACTTCATTGATGTTTGACCATCGACAAAGCTGATAGAGTCTTGAATGATTGCCACAGTGGCGCTTGTGGTGGCCACCTCTCAGGGATGTCCACCGCCCAAAAAATCATTCGAGCAAGGTACTTTTGGCCCACATTATTTCACGATTCCATCCACACTGTGAAACGATGTGACAAATGTCATCTATATGCCAACAAAGCGTGAGCACCACCTGCTCTTCTACACCTAGTTATTACTGCTGGTCCCTTTTGAAAATGGGGCATAGACTTCATGACTCGCAATCCTCCATCAAGCAGTGGACACAAATACATTGTCGTGGTAGTCGATTACTTCACCAAGTGGGATGAAGCCATGCCTACCTTCAACAACACCGCTAACACTGCAATGCGTTTTTTCTTTAACCACGTCATCTCCCACTTTGGAGTCCCACTAAAGTTAGTCTCTGATCATGGGAAACACTTCGAGAATGAGATTTTCGTCAAACTATCTTCTAGGCTAGGCTTCTCCAGTGAGTTTGTCTCCCCATATTACCCTGAATCCAACGGACAGGTAGAGACGATCAACAAGGTCCTCAAAACCATGTTGCAGTGCACGGTTAACAAAAATAAGACCAATTAACATCATATTTTGTTTTCCACACTATGGGCTTGTCACACAACAGTTAAAACTACCACCGGTTTCACACCATTTCATCTAGTCCATGGGGTCGAGGCCACTCTACCCATCGAGTATGAAATTCCCACCTTACACACTGTTATTGAGCTATTACCTGACACTACTCCCATGGAGTAGTTCTTGTTGAGCTTAGAGTCGCTGGATGAAAACATTCAGTATTCATTACAAAACAATGAGGCAGCCAAAAAAAAATCAAAGACCACCTTTGATTGCCATGTCAATCTTCGCTCATTCAATGAAGGGGACCTCGTCCTTGATTACGATATCGTTCAAGATACCCTCGTCCATAGAAAATTCGAGTCCTTATGGCATGGACCTTACATCATCCAACATTGCCTCTCTAAAGGTGCATACATCATGGCCTCCCCTGAAGGCCACCCTCTTAAAGAACTCGTCAACGGGTTGTACTTAAAGAAATTTTACGCCTAAGCGTAGCCATTATACACTAGGATTTTTCTTTTTGTACACATTTTGTAGAGTTTTTAATATTCTTTTTCCCTCCATGCCTTGTGTCTAATCTACCATTTATGTTCTTGACATATGCCTCCTTCATCGGCCTACCACATCAGTTACATCGACGGAGCCAACCAATGGACACAGAATCTCTCTTTGGCCGCTTGGGCCCTCTATTCCCCCTCACATGAACTGCTCCACTCCAGTGGCATATGTTTGGGCTCAGCAACCAATAACCAAGAAAAATACACTGTCATCATTGGCCTCCTTGTTAAGGCTAGTCACCACCATATCTGCCACCTTAGTGTCTTACTAGATTCCCATCTCATTGTCCTTCAGCTCAACAATGTGTACCATTTCCACGATCCTTTCCTCTTCCGCAAATACCTACAAGTTAGACTTTTATCTCGAAATTTTGATTCAATCACATTTACACATATTCCAAGACAATTTAATCAAATAGAAGATAATATGGCTAACCTAGTGTTAGATTGGCATTTATCATATCAACATACCATTACACATACATAAATCATCACAAAGTCTATCACAGCATATATATTAGGCATCATAAAAAGAATTCAAAATCATCATCACATGTGAACATCATATAGATAAAAAATGTATATCCATATATATATATATATATATATATATATATATATATATATATATATCGATCAATATGCCATCAATGTTTACAAAAAATAGTACAACAAGTCCAACATTTGTAGGCAGGTGAACCACCTCACCCCTATAAGTAAAAAATCGGTGTCACAACACCATATAAAAAATGGGCTTGCAAGCCTATATAAATACAAAAATACATATACAGAGGCACTCATGGCGCCTCTAGAGCTCCACCACCTGGTCCTCTCTCTGGAGGAGGTAGCCCACCAGTTAGGGGTTCCTCAGGCCCTGGGGGCAACTGCCCAGTCATTGCCTCCCCTGCTACAGCTGCTTTGCGGATCAAGGTCCGTGACTCTGCCAGAAGGCCCACACACTCCTCTAGAAATCCCTCATCCTAGATCCACGTCCACATGCCCTTAAGGACTCCCTATAATACTGCCTCCAATCAGCGGAAAAAATCCTCAAACTCTCTGTCCACCCCCGTCGGAGGGGCATGTGACGACCCCGCACTGGGGTCATCATAATGGCATATCCTACTCTCTCTCTCATCCTCATCCAACATCACACCAAACTCATCCTACCATCATCTCTCCCCTGCCAACGACTCTCCATGCAGTGGTCTCACAGGCCCCTGATGAGCCAAAGCTCTGATCAACTCAACCTCTCGCCTGTGAGGTCCCACATTTTCACACACAACAAACAAATGATAGCATCAACATCCATTCATACATAAAACATATGCTATACTATCTAAAAATCAAACCATCAAATAAATTGACATACCTCTCCGGTCGAACACCTCTCTAGGGGGTAACACCATATCTGGATCCTTTCAGAAGTCCACCCCACTATACGGGTATCAGAGTATGATCTATGGCATCTGATGCCACACGTGTGCTGCCTCGGTCGTAAAGTAATGGCCATCCTCCCCACCCACATGATGAACCAAAATCATCGCCCACCACCTCAGTCGTGGCTCTCGCACACCAGGTGCGTCCAATAAAACTCTCGGGCACAACATTGGCACCCTCTCTAAAAACCAAGCTACCAAGATCGACCCAAAGGAAAACTCCACTAAGTCCGCATCTCGACACCTTTTTATCTACCCAACCATCTTGGCATGCAACATCAACCCCCAGGAAAAGTGCTCACTGCTCAGTGCCCTCTACATGATCTTCAATTGACCACCACTGATCCACTGAGTAGCAAGAGACCCATACACCCTCACAATCATCGATGCAATGCACCGATGCACAAGGGTCTCCATCGCCCCTATACTCACCATAGAGCCTCACATGAAGTCCTCTCCACTACAGTGGTTTAGACTAAGACAACCAACTGTCCATCCCTGAGTAACACGGGCTCAGCTGGTAGCAGGGTTCCCCAGAAAGGAAGCCCAGTCAAAAAATATACATCCTCCATCGCAGTAAATGCGAGATGCTCACCTCGCACAATGAAGAACTGTAGATCAGGGCTCCGCATCATGATCAGGAACTATAACAGGTACTCCTGTGCCCACACCAGTGAACACTCAAAAAAATTTAGCAACCCACAGGCTGCTAAAAGACCTCGTACAGTTGGCTCCTCATCTCTCACTGCCTCTCTCAGGTGCACTCAATCCCTATCCCTCCAGTGGGCTGGCATCATCAACTGGTCACTTGCATCCACCTATATAGCACCCGATCATCCAACACAACAAATAAAAACACCACAATATTCACAAAAGATAAGGTTTTACACCCCTCAGCTTTGCCTCAAGGGCGCGACTGTTTTCCCCACAGGCGTGCACATATGCACGCCTGTTCATCCCACAATTGTGCACTCATGCACAACTATCATAGATACATAGTTGCATGCATGCACCCCTGTCACACACATAGATGCACCTTCCAACATGCCTGTTTTCTACACAGCTGTGCAGACATGCGCAACTATCAGGATCACAGCTGGGCATGCATGCACAGTTGTGCTTTGAACAAACGCGCACCCAATGCGTTCCTGTTTTTCTGATTCAAGCACCCTTGTGCGTGGCTGTCCAAATTATAGCTTCACACTCATGCACATGAATCATTTGATCTCCAGTGCACTAGGGGGCCCACCCTCACAAAATCCTCCTGTACGGCTATCCATACATCCTTGCCTGAAAAAGAAATCCTAATTACTATGCAGGAGGATACGACCACAAACATGGCACTCGCTACTCCTAGATTGGCTGGCTCAATCTCCCAGAATCTACAAATCTCCTCTAAAACCTCTCATCCATTCACTGAGACAGCAGGTACAAATGAGGTGGCATTTTGGGCCCTACAACTATATATAGTCCATTTTTCCACACTTCCATGCTCAATTACAGGAGCTCCGGTTGTCCGTTTTCCGATCCGTCTTCATCCACGGGATCAGGATCCCGCCCCCTACACAATCACATCTCCTGGGTCATCATCCATCCTTAACCCCAGAGGATGCTTTTTTCTCACATCCTACCCAAGTACACAAGTTATTGAATTACTATTGAATTACATTTTTCTCACATCCTATGCATTTTAATTCACAAGTTATTGAATTACTATTATATGTTCTTTATCTTCAGATATTGTTCACGTTAGGTATTCGATTTTCATGTGTGCATATACTTGGTCATCATACATCAGCATTACCCCTTCAGGTATATCATCGACACTAGCATGTAATCATTCCCTTTGAATATCAATTGCATCTCCCAGTCACACCCTCTGATCGTTTCCTCTAGGATCCCCCCATCTAGCTCTGCAGTACTCACACCTCCACTGCATTTTCAGTACTGTCAACCGGTAGCACTCTCTCCCACATGATTTGTCCCAATTACAGTCCCCTCTAGAAATTTGAAACTCATGTTGTTTTCACCCCTTAGGGCTGGGAATCCCAATAGTCCTCGCATTCCCGAGAATCATCCACATGCTCCTTCTCCTCATTTTTCTAGCTTCTCCATAAATGGACTCTCGGGTAATCTCATTATGGTCCCTATTTAACTACACCTTTGCAGTATCATTAACCCTCCATTTCATCCACCATCAGTTTTCCCATATGCAGAATGTCCTCCATTCATTTCCCCGATACAAAAACCCACCTATGGGGCCCCCACCCTCCACCTATTTTCCCAGCAACTTACACCCTTACCGACCAAGCCATCTTGCACTGGGGCACCCATTTCTGTATATGCACAATTATCCCAACTTATTATTTATTCCTTTGGTAATTGTACAAAACCTTTGTTTCCCGCATTTACATAGATTTTGGTTGTCACCGTTAGTGACCTTCCTTTTTCGGCAAAGAAACCCTTGTCGCCCTTGGTTGGGGAATTTTTCACCTCCTACCCTTAATGACATTATCCATAAACCTCGAGTATCTTATAGTCCATACACCTTTTGATCTTTGCATTTATCCATTTTTTCATGCCTCTGGCACAATTTACCCAATTCTAGTCATCCCCCTGACGCTAGATTCAGTTTCACGGTTGCAGCCACTTTACATATATCCCCAACCAAGGGCAGTCTTGAGTCTCACCACTTTTGGACTTCATCCTTGTTCCTCATCAGTTCTTGATTTTATCCAGTGGATTTCACAAAGCCCTTCTCTTCTTGGAGTTGTGTCTCCCTTTCTGTCGACATCAACACAGTTTCCAGACGGGTGACAATATCTTGACTCTCATTACCTTCACAATGAGGAGTCTCAGACGACACAGAAAGAATCATCATTGATATTTGTTGTCATTGACCCCCATGACATTCGACTTCAACACTTTCTCATGTTGCAGTGGGTCTTACTTTGCGACTATTGCAACTATTTTTATATTTGCCGAAGACCTCTGAAAATTGTTAGGCCATCAATGCCTGAGAATCCTTGACACTTCTTATAGGTGTCATCACCTCTTTTCAGAGTTTGTTCACCATCATAATTGTCCTCTGCCATTATCAACACACTCCTGAGGGTGTTGCAGTCATCTACACCAACACACAGATTCAATTACTGTCTTATACATTTTTGAGTTACATGACACGAGCATGGGACATGCCCACCTCTGACACGATCATGGGACATGCCCACCTTGTTTGTATACAGTTTTATTTTTCCACACCTTGTGAAAGGTTTGGGTCCTATAGGTTCCCCTCTCCTTCCAATGGGTCGCTCTTGCAACTCCCCTCAACACTCTTTCTTACAAAGGTACTCTCAGTAGAAGAAACATGGATGTATTTTAGCTATACGTATGCTCCTAACCTCATACATCAGGGGGCATTTGTTATCATTGAAATTTCGTCCGCAAATGGTTACAGGAATCTAGCATCTCCAAACACCTATTAGTTCATCCATGACCCAAAAAATGCATTTTCAAAGGTCACAAAACTATACAATTGGTTATAAAATCAACATGTGCTTAGAATACAAAGGAAGCGCGCACACGTACACCAATCGAAAACACCGAAAAATCGCACATGCACCCGATGCATGACTGTGGACGCAAAAAGCCGCGCATACCTCAGAATGACACATTTATTATTTTGGTTGGCCTTCCACCCACTTATGGTTCATCTCCCAAGTTGATTTGACACCCAAATCTGAGCTGAATCTGAGTGGGGGCTGGTCAAAGACCTAAGGGTGCCCTAAAGAGCCCCTTGTTCACACTAAAGACTAGTTGAATAATGCCTCAAATGTTTGCTATAAAAAGAGGCCATGGGTGCACTACATTTCCAAGAATTGATTTTTATTGTTATGCTGCCGATATTCTCTTGGAGGATCCTCTTTCCTCATCAAGATCATACAAGCATCTTTTCATTGAGCTATTCACATCACCTCTTGAGTGAATGAGCTTTGGATTTCTTCACCATTTCCTTCTAGTTTTCTATTTGTAAGAAGAGCCCAATCTTTGGGGTTTCAAGAGCCCTCCCTTAGAGGAAGAGCGGACCCATAAGTCTCCCTTTCTCTTTGGTGGTTTCCCACTAATAAAATCTATCCATTGGTGGTATGAATGGTGTTTATTTTTGGTTCTAATATCCTTATGCACTCTAGTTTAGTTTCTTTTATCGTTTTTAGTTTAGTTGTTTGTTTATTTCTCATGCTTGATGTTTCTAACTCTTGCATTCACTGTTGTCTTGTCCAGCTAATCCAATTGGACTTGTAAGAGTCCTTATTTTTCTCATTTAGGTGACGAAAGGGGTGGAAAAATGCCCAATGGACATGAATGGACTGAGCACCAAGGAAGATTTGAACATCATACATTTAGGTTCCTATGAATACCTAATTGGTATGGATTGGTTGAACCAACATCAAGCTATCCGAGATTGTTATAATAAGGAATTTACTTACTTGGAAGAGGAAGTGAACTTAAGGACAATATAGGGAATTCCCAGGGAAATAACTGTCAGGAAAGTTTCATCCCTGTAGCTGAAGAAAATTTAAAGGAAAGGGTGTCAAATATTTGTAGCACATATGGAAGAGACACCTAAGGATAAGGTGACAAATATTGAAGATTATGCTGTTGGAATGTTTTGAGACGGAAGGAAGAGTATTTGTTTCTCATCAAATAGAAGGCAGATTATTTGTTTGTCATTGATGGCAAGATCAACCCGACGATGATGAACAAGAGAAAGTGGTGGCAAGCCCAACAATGCAACGATGATCGCATGGCAAAAAATCCTGAAACAGGCACACTCCATTTCAGAGTTTTGCAAACTGGGAAATTGGAATTTCGGAGACAGAAGGTAGAGTATTTTCCTGAAACAGGCACAATCTATTTCAGAGTTTTGCAGACCGGGAAATCAGAATTTTGGATACAGGGAATTGGAAGTGTTGAAACACTTCACCATAGGAGTCTTGAAATCGTGAAATGCAAAACACCGAAATCCTGCGAAACCACGATGTTTCGTAGTTTCGGATACCAGGAGTTGGAGGAGTCAAGTGTTGAAACATTTCACCACAGGAGTCCCGAAGTCATGAAATGTGAAACGTTGAAATCCCATGAAATGACAGCGTTTCAGAGTTTCAGATACCGGGAGTTGGAGGAGTCAAGTGTTGAAACACTTCACCACAGGAGTCCCGAAGTCACAAAATGCGAAATGCCGAAATCTTGCGAAACCATGATGTTTCAGAGTTTCGTATACTGGGATTTGAAGGATTCAAGTGTCAAAACACTTCACCATAGGAGTCCCGAACTCGTGATATGCGAAATCACGAAACAATCCTAGCCGTCAGACCAAGGATTGATCTGGACCATTGATCAGATACGACAAAGGCCCGTGAAGTTTCGAAATCTTGATAAGATCTGGACCATTGGGGCCATAGGAAATGTGGCGAAAGATCATCATTTCACTGATTGGAAATTCAAAGGAACGGGGTTCCCTAACTTCTTGAATATGATCGGAGGGATACTGTTTCACCTCATAGTTAATTGATCAGTTACGATTCAGTTAGCAAAACTAATTCATAATTCTTGGACGGTTGGCGTTTCAGTTGGCCAAAAGAATTGTCCAAGGGTTTGAGGGGTAACTGATGGCATGGAGTGTATAAAAGAAAGAGGCAGTGATGGGGTAAGGTTGGCTGTTCTGACTGAAAAATGAGTTGAACTGTAGAAAGGAAAAACTATAGTATGCATAGTGTGAAGAAAGCTCAGAGATAAGGAACAGAAGATGAACATAAGAGAAAAGGTGAAGAGAGAAAAATATGCACATATCAAAGAGAATGAGAAGGAAAGAGAAAGAACAGATAGACAGAGACAACAAGTCAACCCAAATATGAACAGAGCAGAAGAATAGTGTAGCAGAGAAGAATTGCAGAATAGTGAAGAAGTGGTAAGAATTGATTTATCTATGTTGTTGGTTATTCAATCATTTATTTGTAATAAGGGTGGTTGGGAGGTGCTAGGGAGGACTGTTGTCCTCAGAGGTTCAAGTGGGTGCTTGAACACAGGGAGTTGTAGCTTCCATCTGGTTGCAACCAAAAAAACCAAGGTGGCAGGGTGGTGCAAGGGAGAACAGTTGTTCTCTGTTATACAGGTTGGTGCCTCTATGACTGGAAGTTGGTGCTTCCATCTAGTTGGTGCTAGAACACTTAGGGAGTTGGTGCTTCCTTCTAGTGGGTGCTAGAGAAACCAGAGAGTTGGTTCTCTCAAACAAGTTGGAGCTTGTAAAATAGAGGTAGTAGCCTCACATTGAGTTGGTGTTCAATTATAGATGATGTATAGAACTTAAAAGACTGCCCATCATTTAGAAGAAGAAGAGGTTTTCTCCCTTTATGGGTTTCGTCATGAAAATATGTTTCTGTGTATATGTTATGTGTAAATTATGCTCATTATTTTTGTTGTTCATATATTGTATAATATTTATGGCCACTTGGAGAAAGATTAAAAATGGCTTAATTGGATTAATATTGTTTAAGCACAGTAACAACTGATTCACCCCCCCCCCCCTCTCAGTTGTCTTGGTAATTTCAACAATTGGTATCAGAGAAAGTCCCTTTTATTTAAAGGTAGATCTGTATGCTTAAACATGACAAGTC
>ML785194.1:634391-686392 GCA_009831015.1 Picea engelmannii | reverse complement strand
CCCAACATGCCCCCCAACTTAACTTGTTGCATGTCCTCATGCAACCATGCATGGATCTTCTCAAAAAAATTTGGCATCTGAATGTTGGCTTTGAGTAATGATAATGAATGTTTTCCAGGATGGGATTTACGTGAGTAACAACTAACATTTTCTTATGGTTGGTTCTTGCGTGACAACCATGAATATAAAGAATGTTGGTTCTTGTGCTAACAACATTCATTTCGTTACTTGTTCTCTTGCTGTTATGATAATAGTTTTCCCATATTTTAGTTTCCAGTAGTAGCTGGCATTTTCCTATGGTTGGTTCTTGTGTAACAACCATGAATATAAGAATGTTGGTTCTTGTGTTTTTTTTTTTTGACAGAAACAATTATAGATTATATTAATGGGGTGGACTAGCCACAGATCCGATTACAAAATGGCCT
Source organism: Picea engelmannii (assembly GCA_009831015.1). Lineage (NCBI taxonomy): Eukaryota > Viridiplantae > Streptophyta > Pinopsida > Pinales > Pinaceae > Picea > Picea engelmannii. The sequence goes on along the minus strand of ML785194.1, from coordinate 685,967 downwards.
CGAATTTCTTCGTGTCTGTCTTTCTGAACCATTCTACTTCTGTAGCTATAGACTTGTGAATTGAACTAGTTCCTGTACGTCTTCTAATAGAGCTGGATTAAATTTGAATGCCGAAACTCCAGTCACTATTTCAGCATAAGTCTCATCATTGTTTCAACAAATGTCTCAGCACTGTTTCAACAATTGTTACAGCGGTGTTTCAGCATGTGTTCCAACACTGTTTCAACATCTGTTCCAGCACTTGACAGGAGCTTAACACTGCTACATGTATTTTCCGAATTCCGAAGAGGCTAACACTAACCTAACAACTATTTCAACGAGCCAGATCGGCTTCGTGTCATTACATATTTCAGTTGATAGACGTTTTTTTTCTTTTTTGTTACGATCTGCCATTCATTGCTTTGACCCTAGTTATGAATTTTCGGCTGAGCTTGCGCTTCTTCTGACTCAACAATATTGGCCCAGCTTGAGGCTTGCTGGGTTGGGCTTGAAGACCTAGGTAGAACTGCTTCCGCTGGGTCTTCCCCCTTAACAGGTTCTTTGGGGACGGAGATGGATTCCCCTTCAGCTTCTGGCGGTGAGATCTTTGCTCCAGATTGCTTCTCCGGTTGTGCTCCTGTCCACCAAGTGGGCCTTTGGCTTCGGGATGATCTTCTTTTTCCGGATGACTTCTCACAGTTCCGGGCTATGTGCCCTATTTCAAAACATACCCTGCATCTGAAACAGAGATTCTCGAAATCGGTCTTCTGGGTCCAAGAGTAGTTCTTTCTGAGGAGGATGATTTCTGTTGGGAAACCCTTGTTGAAGTCCATCTCTACACAGATCCAGGAAAAGGTGGAGTTGATTGGGGCAACTTCAGGGCACTTGCAGAGAAATTTCCCTATGCCATTTTCAATAGATTCAAGAGATTTGCCCCCCCGGAAGTGCAGGGGAAGTGACGGGAGACGCACCTAGAATGGAGCAGAAGAAATAGAGGCCATGGATGGATCAAAGTCAGGGGTCCACGGCTGCACGGAAAACCCTGCTCTGCCCCATAACCACGGCCCAAAGCTGGAAACCAAGTCTCTTTCATCAGAAGAATCAAAGATAGCTGTGAAAAAACCCTTCGCAAAGGGGCAGACTAAAACCTCACCCACAAGAAGCGAGGACCATTCGGAGTCGATCCATGAGTGAAGATCAACCAGACTCAGCCAGAAGCTGTTGAACCTGCAAACCAGGGCATGCTTGCTGAGCTGAGAGGAAAACACCAGTTCTTCCTTCGGCATCTGGATAGAGACTACAGGGGCTTCAACAAATGGAGTATTCAGAGCAGAGGAACCCCCTCGAAGGGAATCTATATCTTTGAAAGAAGCCCGTCCCCCACGTCCCATAGAGGGACCCTGATCTGGGAGGGGGAGGGCGGAGCAACCCCCGTTGGGCTTGGCAAAAGCGTCTGAAGAGGCGCGAGCAGGAGTAGGGGGGGCACCGACCGCCATGGAGGACAGGAGATACCTGCAAAACCCTAAAAAATTCTCAGCCCAACTAACTTCTCGTTATTACTATCACACTAAGGCGCTTAAGAATCTAGAACAACACTATTGTTGTGACAAACTAATGTTGGTTCTTGTGTTAACAACATTCATTTCATTATTTTTCTCTTGCTGTTATGATAATAATTGTACCCATATATTCACTGGAAAAGATAAGCTATCAATGTGCATAAGAAATCATCACTGAGTATAAGAAAGCCTTTTCTCTATCTTTTATGAATCATGCCAAGGTGTAGATCAATGTGTAAAGCAAAGTGCATCAGGGGATCATTGGAAAATAAAATTTTGGGGAAGTGTAAATGGAATGAAAATTGAATGATGATAGTGGAAAAATGTGGTGGCTATGAATATAGTTCCCCTCCCCCAACTGAATTGGTTGCATGCCCCCATGCAACATAGTGTAGGTCATGGAAGGGAAAAGGAAATGAAGTTTGGCGAGGGAATTTCCCAAAATATTTAAGTCAACATAGAAGGAATTTCATGATTAAAGCTTAGAAAACAACATACCTCCACTTACCCAAAATGTAGATGGACCATGCAATAGGAATGTAGTTGTTGCGGCTGCTGGATCAGGAAATCGTGACTGGTACTGTAGCTACAACTACTGTAACAGATGGGGAAAAGAATGTGTGACTGCGACTACTGGAAGATGGAAGGTGTCACTGGTGTAGGATCATGAAAATGTAGCTGTGAATGGCGTTGTTGTTGTAACGTGAAAGATGGAACTGCTGTAGGATCATGTGAAAGGTGACTGCTACTGTAGCAGCACTACTGCAACTGCAACTGTGGGAACTACTGTAACTACCATAACAACGACTGCTATAACTGCTATAACGATGAATGTTGTAATCGGTTGTAACAGCGACTGCTATAACAACGAATACTGTAACAGTTGTAACAATGACTGCTATAACAACAACTGCTGTAACAACAACGGCTGGAACTACAACGACTGTCACTGCTGAATCAGAGAATGTGAAGTGGAGGAATCTGAACTAGTGCCGATCAATCATGGAAAAGAGAGAATATGAAAATGTGGAATTGTGGTACTCTCATAGATCTGAAGTCATGCTACTGTAACTACTGAGGGAGTCATGAAAAAGTGTATAGTCTTCACCTGCTACAAAACCCAATGGTACAATCCTAGTCATGCGAATAAATGTGTCGATGTCGAGCATGAAAAGAAATCATTGGATTACCGGCCATTGATGAATGTCGTTAACCAATGTGAGGCAAACTCACCATTGATGTCAATGAGTGCCAAGGTACCTGAGTACATATTGCGAAGTGAGAATAGAGGGGTTGACGTCAACCTACTTGCAAGATCTAACAATCAAGGGACATTGATGTCTTCCCATGATTGTTAGTGAGAGAACTTGCCATTAAGGCATGCAAGCCTCTAGGTACTCAAAAGGAACTCTAGTCTATATCCCAGATAAGGTGTTGAGGTCGATGGGGCAAGACTTGTTAAAAGGTGGGCCTTAAGGAATCCCACATCAGTCAACGCAAGTTTGTACAAAAATATTTGGTAGGACTATAAATGGAAAGAACTCACAGGCAAGTAGTGTGTATCAGCATGGCGAGGAAAGCAAAGCAATGTAATCGTGGAAAGGGGATAAGTTTTATTCAAAAGGCAAACTAGAATGGAAAAAGAAGGAAAAAATGAACTGAAAGGAATGTATGCGATTCGGAGAAATAGGCGTACATGAAGTCGTGAAGGATAAGGCAATGAAATAGTAGACTCTAGTACATGGATGATGAAAAATCTGGGAAGGAGAATGGTAAGTGATCATGTCATGACATAATTGATTTCCTGAAAGATGGGTGTGTAACAGCAGATGTCATGACATGTGTGACACGAAAAATTTAGCTTGTTCAAGCTGTCAATGAGGCATGTTTTCTACAAATATCTGTGATTCATGAAAATCACTTCAACATGAAATTGATCATCTTCGAACCTGAAAAATGTTAGTACTAAACCTGCAGCAAAATCATGAGATCATTGAAAAACATAAAATGCAGGAATGCAGGAATGAGTACAACAAATGGAAAGATCAATGATGAATGAAAGGAACATACCTCAGACATATTGGGTAGAAGCAATTCATACAGTTGTTCATATCCTTAACAAAGCTCATCTCAGGCCACATAGTGACAGGACTCCTTATGAACTGTGGTTTGGAAGACCTGCTTCAATCAATCATTTTAAAGTCTTTGGGAGTAAATGTTATATCAAGAACAATGATGAAAATATTCGAAAATATGATGACAGGGATGATGAAGGTATTTTCTTGGGTTATGCTACAAATAGTAAAGGACACATATGCTACAATAAGAGATTGCATAAACTAGTTGATTGTTTAGACATAAAAGTTGATGAAGAAATCCCGGCCAGAAATATAAGCAGTGCTGAACCAAGAACAAAAGATATAGTTGAAGATGAAGATGAACAGGTCCAAGGATCAAAAAGAGAAGAATCTGAATCAGATGAAGATATGAATACTCAGGATGACACAAATCAGTAGAAAGAAGCAAAATCACCTCTCAGAATTGTTTGAAAGAATCATCCTGGAAATTAGATAATTGGAGATATAAATAAAGGAGTCCAAACAAGAAGGAAATTGATTAAAGACTCAGAACAATATCGTGTTGCTTTTTATCTATGACTGAACCTAAATTTTTTTATGAAGCCAACCAACATGATGATTGGGTTAGAGCAATGAATGAAGATCTTGATCAGATTGAGAAGAACAATACTTGGGAGCTTGTCCCTAGACCCGAAGATAAGAATGTAATAGGTTCCAAATGGGTGTTCAAGAATAAAATGAATGAAAAAGGACAAGTTGTTAGAAATAAATCCAGATTGGTCTTTAAAGGGTATGCACAAGTTGAAGGTCATGACTTTGATGAAACTTTTGCACTAGTGGAAAGATTGGAAGCCATCAAAATGTTTCTTGCTTATTCATGTCATAAGAACTTTAAAGTTTATCAAATGGATGTTAAGTCAACATTTCTTAATGGAGATCTACAGGAATAAGTATATATGGAGCAACTTGAAGGATTCTAATTGACAGATAATCCTAATTATGTTTGCAAGTTGAAGAAGGTCTTACATGGACTAAAAGAAGCACCATGAGCTTGGTATTATAGACTGGACAAATTTTTACAAGACAAAGGGTTCAAGAAAGGTATTGTTGACAACAACCTTTACATTAAGTCTAAAGGTGATAATTTACTAGTTGTTTTGGTTTATGTAGATGATATTATTTTTGGCTGTACTAATGAATCATCTGTCTAGTGGTTTGCTTACTCTATGCAAACAGAATTTGAGATGTCCATGATAGGAGAACTGTCATATTTTCTTGGTTTACAAGTAAAACAGAGTTCTGCAGGAATATTTATTTCTCAAGAAAAATATTTGAAAGAGATGTTGAAGAAATTTCAGATGGAGGATTCCTCTCCTGTTAGCACACCTATGGTGGTTGGTTGCAAGCTCAGTAAAAATGATGTTTCACCGGATGTTGATCAAATGACATATCTCTCTGTGATAGGTAGTATTCTGTACATCACATCATCCCATCCTGATATAATGGAAGTTGTTGGAATGGTAGGTCGTTATCAGTCTGCTCCTAAACAAAGTCATTTGGTAGCTATCACAAGGATATTCAAATACTTGAGGGGAACAATGACTTATGGTATGTGGTATCCCAGAAATCAGAATTTTCAGTTAACTGCTTATTCAGATGCAGATTGGGCAAACTATGTTGATGAGAGAAAAAACACCAGTGGAGGAGCATTATTCTTGGGTGACTCATTAGTAGCATGGATTAGTAAAAAGAAAGGATCTATTTCCTTATCAACTACAGAAGTAGAGTACATTGCTGCTGCTACTTGCTGCACTCATATTTTATGGATGATTCAAACTCTTGCAGATTTGAAAGTAACTTACATTGATCCCATTCCAATTCACTGTGATAACACCAGTGCCATTAGTGTCTCTAAGAATCCTATTCTTCCTTCCAAGACTAAGAATATCCCAATAAAATACCATTTTCTCAGAGAACAAGTTACAAACAGAATTGTTCAGCTGAATTATATTCCTTCCACAGAACAGATTGTTGATATCTTTACTAAACCAGTAGCAGTGACCCCTTTTGGATATCTTCTTCAAAAGTTGGGGGTTATAACTTCTTGTGTCTAATCTATTTACTTGGTCAAGGGGAGTACTTATTGAATAGATGGTGTATTTCTAAGATGCTCATAGTTGACAGGGGGAGTATGTACTGCAACAGCTCAGGGGGAGCGTGTTTCTTCTTTGACATTGATGTCAAAGGGGGAGAAAGTGTGGTAATTTCAAGGATGCTACAGTGGTATAGTTGCAGGTTTATTCAAGGGGTTTCCATCAATGCCAAAGGGAGAGATTATTGGCATGTTTTTAGACAGAAGGCAGAGTATTTGTTTTTCATTGATGGCAAGCTCAGCCCGACGATGATGAACAAGAGAAAGTGGCAGAAAGACTAGCAACACAAAGATGATCGCATGGAATAAAATGCCGAAACAGGTACACTCCATTTCAGAATTTCGCAGACTAGGAAATTGGAATTTTAGAGACATAAGGCAGAGTATTTTCCCGAAATAGGCACACTCCATTTCATATTTTCGCAGAGCGAGAAATCAGAATTTTGGATACCAGGAGTTGGAAGTGTCGAAACACTTCACCACAGGAGTCTCGAAATCGTGAAATGAAAAACGCCGAAATCCTGTGAAACCACGACGTTTCGGAGTTTTGAATACCGAGAGTTGGAGGAGTCAAGTGTTGAAACATTTAGCCACAGAAGTCCCGAAGTCGCGAAATGCGAAATGCTGAAATCCCACGAAACCACAATGTTTCAGAGTTTCGGATGCCGGGAGTTGGAGGAGTCAAGTGTCGAAACACTTCAGCACAGGAGTCCCGAACTCGTCATATGCGAAATCATGAAATATTCCTAGCCATCAGATCGAGGATTGATCTAGACCGTTGATCAGATACGATGAAGGCCCGTGAAGTTTCAAAATCATGATAAGATCTGGACTTTTGGGGCCATAAGAAACATGGCGAAAGATCATCATTTCACTGACAAGAAAGTCAAAGGAATGGGGTTCCCTAACCTCTTGAACTCGCGACATGCGAAATTGAAAAATGCTGAAATGCGAAATTTGAAAGGCGCTAACAACTAAACTCCATTTTGAAGATCACAACTTGGAGAGTCGAGATGCCTTGCATCAGTAATTCGCGACATGTGAAATCACAAGAATTTCTGAAATGGCGAAATAAGCAGAAGACCCATCATTTAATACAAAGGTGCAGGTGAACTTGAATATGATCGGAGAGATACTATTTCACCTCATAGTTAATTGATCAGTTACGATTCAGTTAGCAAAACTGATTCATAATTCTTGGAAAGTTGGCGTTTTAGTTGGCCAAAGCATTGTCCTAGGGTTTGAGGGGTAACTGATGGCATGGAGTGTATAAAAGAAAGAGGCAGTGATGAGGTAAGTTTGGTTGTTCTGACTGAAAAATGAGTTGAACTGTAGAAAGGAAAAACTACAGTATGCGTAGTGTGAAGAAAGCTCAGAGATAAGGAACAGAAGATGAACAGAAGAGAAAAGGTGAAGAGAGCAGAATATGCACATATCAAAGATCATGAGAAGGAAAGAGAAAGAACAGATAGACAGAGATAGCAAGTCAACACAAATATGAATAGAGCAGAAGAATAGTGTAGTAGAGAAGAATTGCAGAACAATGAAGAAGTGGCAAGAATTGATTTATCTGTGTTGTTGGTTATTCAATCATTTATTTGTAATAAGGGTGGTTGGGAGGTGCTAGGGAGGACTTTTGTCCTCAGAGGTTCAAGTGGGTGCTTGAGCACAGGGAGTTGTATCTTCCATCTGGTTGCAGCCAAAAAAACCAGGGTGGTAGGGTGGTGCAAGGGAGAACAGTTGTTCTCTGTTATACAGGTTGGTGCCTGTGTGATTGGAAGTTGGTGCTTCCATCCAATTGGTGCTGGAACACTTAGGGAGTTGGTGCTTCCTTTTAGTGGGTGGTAGAGAAACCAGAGAGTTGGTTCTCTCAAACAAGTTGGAGCTTGGAAAACAGAGGTAGTAGCCTCACATTGAGTTCGTGTTCAATTATAGATGATTTACATAACTTAAAAGACTGCCTATCATTTCGAAGAAGAAGAGGTTTTCTCCCTTTATGGGTTTCCTCGTAAAAATCTGTCTCTGTGTATATCTTATGTGTGAATGATGCTCATTATTTTTGTTGTTCATATATTGTATAATATTGATGGTCACGTGGAGAAAGATTAAAAATGGCTTAATTGTCTTAATATTGTTTAAGCACAGTAACAACTAATTCACCCCCCCCCCCTCTCAGTTGTCTTGGTAATTTCAGCATATGCAATCCTAAAGGAGTTTGAAGATGTGTCTAAAGAAATACTAGAATTACCACCAAAGAGAGATATTGATTTCTCCATCATTCTGATGCCCGAAGTATCCCCAGTATCCAAGACCCCTTGGAGGATGAGTACACCATAACCAAAGGAATTAAAAATGCAACTTGAAGAGCTTCTGAAGAAGGGGTATATATGCCCAAGTGTGTCACCTTGGGGTTCCCCATAATAACTTGTGAAGAAAATGGATGGAACATTGAGACTTTGCATTTACTTTAGGCAGTTGAACAAGGTAACTGTGAAGAATAAGTACCCTTTTCCAATTATAGATGACCTCTTTGATCAGTTGAAAGATTAAAAAATATTCTCCAAGATTGATCTCATATCAGGCTATCATCATGTAATAATTAAATAAGAAGACATCAACAAGACTGCCTTCAGAACAAGGTATGGCCATTATGAGTTCACATTGGTGCCATTTGGGTTGTCAAATGCACCAGTTGTCTTCATGTGTCTCATGAATGGTATATTCATGAATTACATGGATAAGTTTCTCATTGTCTTCTTGGATGATATTTTGATATATTATAAGTTAGAAGAAGAGCATGAACAACACTTAATAATGGTGTTATAGGTATTGAGGGAGCATCAGTTGTATGCCAAATTGAGCAAGTGCTCATTCTACCAAAAGAAAATTCATTATTTGGGCCATATTATTTCAAAGGGATAGTAGTGGATCCAAAAAAGATAAGGGTCATCGAAGGATGGCCAATGCCAAGGAATGTCTCGGAGGTGATATCATTCATGGGCCTTGCAGGTTACTATAAGAGATTTATTGAAGTATTCTCAAAGATTGCACACCCAATCACTTCCTTGTAGAAGAAAGGTGTGAAGTTTTAGTGGACACGGGATTGTGAAAGAAGTTTCCAACACTTGAAGAATTTATTAACAAGTGCTCCAATACTAAGGATTGTTTATCCAAATGAAGACTTCATTGTATGCACTGATGCATGCAAAGAAGGACTTGATGGAGTCCTTAGTCAAAATGGGTATGTGGTGTGCTATGAATCAAGAAAATTAAAGGAGCATGAAAGGCACTATGATACTCGTGATTTGGAATTGGAGATTATAGTGCATGCCTTGAAGACATGGAGGCACTACCTCATGGGGAAAATATTTGAGTTGAGAACAGACCATAGTGGTCTGAAATATTTATTTGGACAACCAACTCTAAATGCCAGGCAAAGAAGATGGTTGGAATTACTTAGTGAATACAACTTTGATATAAAGAATATAAAGGGAAAAGAGAACAAGGTGGATGATGCACTCAGCAGAAGGGTGCATGAGATTCATACTACAACCATTAGCATGTACCAATAAGATTTGAAAGACAAAATTTTAAAAGCTGCAAAATCGGATGTGTAGTACATAGAAATAAGGAAAAAATTACAGCAAGGTATTTTGGAGCAGAAAAATGAAGATTACGAGTTAGAAAAGTTTGACCTTCTCATGTATAGGGGCATAATTTATGTGCCAAATTCTCAGGAATTGAAAAATATGATTTTAAAAGAAATGCATAATGTGCCTTATGCTGGGCACCCAAGGTACCAGAAAACTTTTGCAGTTGTCGGGAGCCAATATTACTGGCCGGGTATGAAGAAATATGTTATTGATTTTATTTCCAAGTGTTTAAAATGCCAAAAAATCAAGGCTGAGCACAGACACCCAGCTGGTTTGCTACAACCATTACCCATTCCTTAATGGAAATGGGAAGTTGTAACAATGAATTTCATCACCAAGCTCCCCAGAAAAACCAAGCAACATGATTCCATCATGGTGGTGGTGGACAAGCTTACTAAAACTGCCCACTTTATTCCAGTAAACCTCACTCACAAAGAAATCAACATTGTTGATATTTATATGAGGAAAAATGCTAGACTGCATGGTATACCCAAGACAATTGCGTCTGACAAAGATGCAAAATTTACATCAAATATTTGGAAAGTACTATTCAAAGGATTTTGGACCAATCTAAACTTTAGCACAAGCTATCATCCAAAATTAGATGGGAAAATAGAGAGAGTGAATCAACTGATTAAATATATGTTGAGTATGTATGTGATGGATAAACCATCCAAATGTGAGGATTACTTCCATTTGGTGGAATTTTCTTATAACAATGGGTATCAAGCATACCTAAAGATGAGCCTATTTGAAACTTTGTATGGAAGAACATGCAATACACTGGTAAGCTGGGACAATCCCAAAAACAAAACAATGGTCAGGCCAGAATTAGATAGGAAAATGGAAGAGAAAATGATGAAAATAAAACAGAGTTTAAAGGTTGCCCAAGACAGTAAGAAAATCTATGATGATAAAGGCAAAACCCTCAAAGAATTTAAAGTGGGTGACCATGTTTTCTTAAAAGTAAAATCCTAGAGAAGTTCCCTAAGGTTGGGAAATTGTTCAAAGCTAGCAGCTCGTTATTGTGGGCCATTTGAAATCCTAGAAAGGATTGGGCATGTGGCATACATTCTTTCCTTACCTGCAACAATGTGTGTTCATAATGTATTCCATGTATCATGAATTAAAAAGTATGTACCTGATGTTATTCATTTCATTGATTGGAATGTGATTCAGGTGGAGCAAGAAGGTGACTTTCAAGTGCATTCGATGTGCATATTGGATCAGAAGATCAAGCCGCTCCGGAATCAATACATAGGGATAGTAAAGGTATAATGGACCTGGTACATACTTGAGGATGCAACTTGGGAGCATGAGGATGTTATGCGGGCAGAGTACCCACATCTTTTTTAAGACTTTTAAAGTTTTGATTGTATATGTGTATATACTGCACTAAGGACAGTGCATAAATAACGGGAAGGGGAATGTAATACCCTTAGGGTAAACCCCAATTATACATATAAATATGAATGAACATATAGGTTGGTAAGCCAGGATATTTTGGGCCAGGGTGCCTATGTGGTTATTAGGTTGGGGGAAAAATGTTAAATGTCCAGGGAGCCATCATTGTAATATGTAATCACATGCAAATATTAATGAAAACACATCATTGTTGCATACCAACCATGTAAAAGAGTATGGGGGGATAAACTCCAATAGGTAGGGAAAAGGGGTTAAGAGTTTAGAAAAAGGGGGCTAAGCTAGGGGGTTTGAGCCCAAAGGAATATTATATTAATATTCCTTAAAAGATAATGCATGGATATTTATTGTATCCTAAGTTCTAAGGAGGGGAGACAAGTGAGGGTCAAGTGGGCCCAAGGTAGTTCCCAACATGATGAGTGTCAAGTTAAGAACATGCATAGATATAGTTGGACTTAATTAATTTAGAGGAGGATATCATGATCATTCCTTCACTCACACAACTATGATTCATACCCTCCAGTACTATATTGTAACTAGAACTTGTACTTGTACATGATTAGCTCGGGAGATGGATGGAAGAAGCAGTTTGTTAGGCCTGTAGGATTGAAGAGGCATGTTTTCAAGCATGTGAGCATTCTCTGTAGGTGAGAGAATTGTTGGGAATTGGTTTCCCAAGGTTCCAAACTACATATACATGCTCAGAGACTTCCTTCCTGACCTGTTGTTGAAGCCTTGGAAGGGAAGTGTAGGAATCGAGGGACTATCAAGCAAAGAAGGGGCACACTGCTTGGGGTGGGACAGGCATGTGGGGAATGAGGGACTATAGGTTGTTAGTTTTATTTTTCACATGAGTTTGAGATTGTGTTGTTCAGTAGACCTTATTCTGAGTTAGATTCATGTACCTCAGTGGAGTTTGAGCCCTAGATCGAGGGTGACCATTGCTGAGATTTCATTAGCAGCGTGTCTAAGGCTAGGAGGAGCGTGGGGTCTTCATACAGTTGGTGTTATTTTTATAAAGATAAGAATCAATTTGTGTTAAATTATTGTGTTGTGTTTTATTTATGTAATTAATTTCATGGGTTTCTCATGTACTTTTATTTTATTATTGGGTATAAATTTGTGAACCTACAGAGCATTTTATGAATAAAATCATTATCAAAGAGAAATGTTTTTGAGTGGCATGACCCAGAAAGTAGATGGGAATGCTACAATATGGTATCAGATTTGTTCAAGAGAGAGTGTTTGTGTGATGTGCCCAACCTGGGTGGATGGGCAGGCTACATCTAATGGGTTCTATTTTTTTTAATGGTATTATTAATATAGAAACATGGTAAACAATGTGGTTTTTATCCACAAATAACTTTTAACTACGGGCATTGTGTTTAGAGCTTCTCGCGAGTTTCGTGACATGGGTTAACCCCCTCTCATAGATCCTAACTCTGTCAATTGATGCAGAGACTAACACCAGTGGGTTTTGGTCTAACAAAAATCATAGTCCAACAAATGGTATCAAAGTGATAGTTCTTGAGCTCAAAACTCACCTGGCATGCACTAGGGGGGGATTTTTGGACATTGGGTTCAGCACTTCCGACAAGTTTCATGACATGGGTTAACCCCCTCTCGCGGATCATAAATTTGGTGATTGTGGTGGAGACTAACACCTACGGGTTTTGGTCTAACGACAACCGTAGTCCAACATTAACTCCTTTGAATTTTTTTATAGTATTATTTAATATAGAACATGGTAAACAACGTAGTTAATATGGAAAATGGTAAACAACGTAGTTTTTATTCCGCAAATTATTTTAACTCCTCTGATGTATTTGGTAAACAACGTAGTTTTCCCTCTGCAAATAACTTTAAATCCTATGATGAATTTTAATGGTATTACTTAATATGGAACATGGGAAATAATGTAGTTTTCCTCTATAAATAACTTTTAACTCAGATTCTTATTTTAATGGTATTACTTAATATGTAAAATGGTAAACAGTTTAGTTACCCTCTCTAAATAACTTTTAACTTGGATTCTTATTAAGTCACGTTCCTAGTATAGTAATATGAACATGCTCAGAAATTTTCCCAATGTTTCTTCTATTCCTGGTGGCAGAAATTCAAACATTGGAATAAATCAAGCTTTCAACAATGGAGGAAATGTAGCTTCACAAACAAGTGCATCTAACTTTGGGATTTATGGATCCACAAACCTCCAAATAAGATTAGCCATGGGAAATTATTTGATTCCATACAATCCCGCAACTTCACAATTCAAATGGTTATCAATGTCATCAATAATAAAATATTGTTATGCATTGATAACATTGATAACTATTAGACTAAGTGTTTTTCTGGGAGGGATAAACCTGTGCAGAGGTGCATAAAATATACATGTATGCATAACAACACAAATATAACTTAGTCTAATAGTTATCAAGTAGTAGAGGGAAAAACATTCTCGGCTACGAAATATACATAGAGCTCATTCCTTGGTATTGCTCATTCCTTGCCTTGCCTTTTATCTCTCTTGTTCAAGTTTAACGATATCTATTAATATCATAATATTTTTATTTAATTTATATATTTTATTCTACTATTCATTTTACACAATCACTATGGGAAAATATTTTTATTTATTTTATACGTTTTATTCTTCTACTCATTTTACATGATGAGTAGGGATGTGTTAATTGCAATGTATCTGCTCTTTGAATACCTGTGCATTTCAATGTAAAGCTAAGCATACAAACACTTAATATCATAAAAGCATTTATTTTTACGATTTATTACCGTGTAAAAGTGTTTACTTTTTCAAAGTCTAGTGCTTCTAATGTCATAATATTTGTTTTCTTTGTTTATATTTATTTCAACAGTAGTCATATTATTTTATTTTAATGGGGCATACAACTATGTGGAGGTGCGTAAGCTATACATGTATGCATAGCAACACAGGTATAGCTTATGCACCTTCACATAGGTGTATCCCCACACAACAAAAAAACTTAGTATAATAGTTATCAAGCGGAAGAAGCATATTAACTATGGGAAAAACATTCTCAGCTATGAAATATACATGAAGATCATTCCTCAGTATTGGTCGTTCCTCAGTATTGTTCGTTCCTTGTGTCACCTTTTGGTTCTCTCATTCAAGTTTAATATGATCTTGTTTATATTTAATTCAATATTAGTCATATTATTTTATTTTAATAGTTTTTTTGTAGCCCAAATGTAGACCATGTTCCAATTTGAAGGGTGTTGTCTGTGACTCGCAAATTTTTCTCAAACCCATAAGTAATAGACAACTTATAAGACTTAACATTTTTATATGCACGCATATTCTCAAATATGACAAAATTTAATATATGACAATATTAAATAGGGATGTGGCAAGTTTTAATATTTACAATTTATGACTTAACATTTTTATATGCAATCATATTCTCAAATATGACAAGCTTTAATATATGCACAATATTAACTATGGAAATGGAAAGATTTAATATATGTGTGGACTATATAATCGGGGATACAACTATACGGAGATGTAGAAGCTATACCTGTATACATAATAACACAGGTATAGCTTCCACACCTCTGCACATGTGTATCCCCCACACAACAACACTTAGTCTAATAGTTATCAAGCGACAAAAGTAAATTAACTATGGGAAAAACATTCTCCGCTATGAAATATACCTGGAGTTGTTCCTCGATATTGATCATTCCTTGCCTTGTTTTTTAGCTATGTGGTTCAAGTAAATAACAAGATATTGTTTATATTTATTTAAATATTACTCATATTATTTTATTTTAATAGTTTTTGTTGTTGTAGCATCCCCGACCACCCATGGACGGGCCACGCTACGCTAGAGAACTCTTACCGTTCTATCACTACAAAACATATTGTAACGTACCTAGTATTCAACTGAGCTATGCCACATAAAGAAATTTCTTCAAATATATACATATACACACCGACATATATACAAATCGAACTGCATGTAATTAAACATATACATACAACACTCTTGCAAAAGCTTCACATATAAAACATAAACAATGATTACATTCTATAAATATACGATTTCATATTGAATTAACAGTAAAAATAGACATGCAGCATATACAGGGTAATACCCTTAAACATATAGACAGTTATAATCACACATATGATAAACCCATAAAATAAGCACGTAAATAACAATGCATCATGTAAATTTATCACACAATTGGTACTTATCTGGGTAAGAATGTCACCAACTGCGTGTAGACCGTCCACGAACCTCCCAGCCTTCGACCACACTATTTATCACTCTCAATAATGAGTCACCCCTGAGCTGGGACTAAACTCCACTCGGGTAAGGGATTCCTAACCAGGCTAAAGGCTCATAGACAACAGAAAAGACTTTGTCTCAGGTCCTCACTCAACTAATAGCCTACAGCCTCTCATTCCCCACATTCCTGTCCCACCCAAGGAAGTGTGCCCCTTCTCTGCTCAATAGTCCTTCAGCTGCCCCACTTCCCTTCCAGGGCTTTAGCAATAGGCTGGACTGAAAGTCTTAGAGCATTGTAGCTGTAGTTTAGCACCTTCAGGAAATCGATCCCCATCAATTCTCTCACTCAGAGAATTGCTCACGAGCCTGACAACCCGCCTCTTCAATATACCATGGGACTGACAACATGCTTCTTCAATCCTGCTCCCAAGCTAACCAGGTACACCAACTAGAAATGGCTATGGAAACAGGGTCAAATACAGTGAAAGGAAAGTATGAAGGATAATTGACTGCGTGAGTGAAAACTAGTCATGGAGTCTTGGCTGAATGATCGAAGGAATCGTGGAACCCCTCTCAGTCTGAATGATGGGCGAGAGTAATGGAAAATATGATGGAATGAACTAAGTCACGACAATATGTATGCATGTCCCCAACTTGACACTTGTCATGTTGGAAGCAAATTTGGTACACTTGTCCCCAACTTTAGAACTTAGGTTAAAATAATTATCCATACTCTATGTTTTAAGAAATATTAATATAATATTCCTTTTTGGCTTAAGCTCACTGGCTTAGCCCTTTCAGTTAACTTTTGGCCCTCCCTTTCCCTAACTGGTGGAGTCTAGTCCCCCATCTCTTTTATCGTGGTCGGTCTGCGTGCAATGATGTATTTTATATTAATCATGAGACATATACAAAATATGCGCACTAGCCTTTGACATCTAGGTGCTTTGGCCTAATTCCAAAACATAAGCATCCCATCTTATAATAACTAGCTCACCAACCTATAACACATATCAAATATACAAAGTCTCGCTGACCTCAATATTGCGCACACTTTAGTTACAGCGCGCGGTATTCGTTTTCCTCAATATTGCACGCACTTTAGTTATTGCGCATGGTATTCGTTGTCCTCAATATTGCACACACTTTAGTTACTACGCACGGTATCCAGGAATGTGCATACTACATCATTTTACTGCACAGTGCATGTGCACACTATGCCATGAAATGTGCATTACAAAATGATGTCAAAAAAGCTCACCATCTTAAGTATACTTGCATTACATTTACAGTTGGGTTCGGCCGAGGGATATTACAATCCCCTCCCCTTATTTAGGCACTGTCCTCAGTGCATCATATACCCATGTACAACAAAATTTTAAAAAACTCTCAAAAAGGTGGGGGTATTCTGCCCTCATTGCATCCTCATGGTCCCAAGTAGCATCCTCAGGACCGTACCAGGTCCATTTCACCTTTGCAAGCCCTATGGCTCAATTTCGAAGCTATTTGATTTTCTGTTCCAGAATGTGCACCAGATGCAATTGAAAAGCGCCTTCTTGCTCCACCTAAATCACATTCCAATCAATAACATGATTAGCATTAGGTATATATTTCTTTAGCAATGATACATGGAATACATTATGAATAGACATATATGTAGGCAATGCAATCCCATAAGCGACTGGACCAATCCTCTCTAGGATTTCAAATGGCCCACAAAATCTAGCTGCCAACTTTGGTAGCTTTCAAATTCTGCTTAATATTTAACATTTGGTCCTCCATCTCCTTGAGAAACTTTGGCCCAACTATTGTCTTATTAGCTGGATTATCCCATCTCACTAGAGTATTTCACTTTCTATCATAAAGTGCTTCAAATGGGCTCATCTTCAACGATGCCTGATACACATTGTTGTAAGCGAATTCTACCAAGTGTAGGTAGTCTTCCCATTTAGATGGTTTGTCCATCACATACATTCTCAGTATGTCTTCCATCAATCTATTCACCCTCTTTGTCTATCCATTAGATTCAGGATGATAAGTTGTACTAAAGTTCAGATTCATTCTGAATCCTTTCCAAAAATTCGAGGTGAATTTTGGGTCTCTGTCAGACACAATTGTTTTAGGAATTCTGTGTAGTCATGCCACTTCCTTCATGAAAATATCAGTTACATCTGTTTCCTTGTGAGTAGTTTTCATTGGAATAAAATGGGCAGCTTTTGTAAGCTTGTCCACCACTACCATGATCGAATCATGCAACTTGTCTGTTCTGGGAAATCCTATAATAAAATCCATTGTCACCACTTCCCACTTCCATTCAGGAATGGGCAAAGTTTGCAGCAACCCTATTGGGTTCCTATGCTTAGCTTTAACTTTATGGCATTCCATACATCTAGCGATGTATTCATCAATATCTCTCTTCATACCTGGCCAAAAGTATTGTCTCTTAACCACTGCCACAGTTTTCTGATATCCAGGGTGCCCTGCATAAGGAACATTATGCATCTCATGCAAAATTCTACGTTTCAAGTCCTGGACATTTGGTACAAAAATTATTTTTTTGTGGAACAATATTCCATCTATTCCCAACTAATAAATATCCATCTTTTGTGGCATCTTACCTTGTTGTAATTTTTCTACCAATTCTCTATACTGTAGATCTGCATTTGTAGCCTCCAGAATTTTTCTTTTAATATCAGTTTGATACATGCTAATGGTTGTAGCATGTAGTTCATGCACCCTCCTGCTGAGTGCATCATCCACTTTATTCTCTTTCCCCTTGATATGCTTAATATCAAAGTCATATTCGCTTAGAAATTCTAACCATCTGCTTTGCCTAGCATTTAGATTTAGCTGATCAAATAAATATTTCAAACCATTATGGTTTGTTCTTAGCTCAAACGTTTTTCCCATGAGGTAGTGTCTCCATTTCCTCAAGGCATGCACTATGGATGCCAACTCCAAACCATGAGTGGCATAGTGTCTTTCATGTTCCCTCAACTTCCTTGATTCATAACATATCACAAATCCCTTTTGACTGAGGACTCCACCAAGTCCTTCGTTACATGCATCTGTGCATACAATGAAGTCTTCATTTGGGTTTGCAATCCTTAGTATTGGAGCACTTGTCAATAATTGTTTCAAGTGTTGGAAACTCTTTTCACAATCCAGTGTCCATTGAAACTTCACACCCTTTCTTTGCAAGGAAGTGATTGGGTGTGCTATCTTTGAGAATCCTTCAATGAATCTCTTGTAATAACCTGCAAGACCCATGAATGATCTCAACTCTGTCACATTATTTGGCACTGACCATTCTCTAATGGATTCTATATTCTCAGGATCCACTACTATTCAATCCTTTGAAATGATATGCCCCAAATAGTGAATTTTCTTCTGATAAAATGAACACTTTCTCAATTTGGCATACAAATGATGCTACCTTAATAGTTGCAACACCATCCTCAAATGATGTTGATTCTCTTCCTCTAACTTAGAATATATAAGAATGTCATCTAAAAATACAATGATAAACTTCTCTAAATATTCTCGGAAAACACCATCCATTAAGCACATGAAAACAACTGGTGCATTTGACAACCCAAATGGCAGCACTGTGAACTCATAATGACCATACCTTGTCCTGAAGGAAGTCTTGTTGATATATTCCTCTTTAATTCTTACCTGATGGTATCCTGATCTGAGATCTTTCTTTGAAAATATGTTTGCATCCTTCAATTGATCAAAGAGATCACCAATCCTTGCCATAGGATACTTGTTCTTTACAGTCACTTTATTCAATTGTTTGAAGTCAATGCACAATCTTAATGTTCCATCTTTATTTTTCAAAAACAATACTGGGGCACCCAAAGGTGACACACTTGGGCGCATATATCCCTTCTTCAGAAGTTCTTCAATTTGCATTTGCAACTCCTTCAACTCTAGTGTACTCATTCTGTAAGGAGTCTTTGACACTGGAACTTCTCCAGGCATTAGATTTATGGAGAAATCAATGTCTCTCTTTGGGGGTAGTCCTGGTACCTCCTTCGATACATATTCAAATTCTTTTAGGACTGCATAATCATCCAAATTTGGCACCTTATCTTTAGGTGTCTCATCCATATGAGCTGCAAATATTTGACACCCTTTTTTGTAACATTTCTTCAGTTGCAATGCTGAAATTTTGTCTAATGGTTACTTCCCTTGGAATTCCATGCACTTTCCTTTGGTTCCCTTCCTCATCCAAGCAAGTAAATTATTTTTTATGACAGTCCAAGAGAGAATGATGTTGGTCCAACCAATCCATCCCAGTTAGACAGTCATAGGAACCTAAAGGCAAGATGTTAAAATCTGCCTTGGTGTTCAGCCCATTCATATCCATATGACATGACTTAACCATCTCATTAACTTTTCTTTTGGCTCCTGTAGCCAGCTCTACCAACCAAGATTTTCCATCCTTGGTTCTTGTCAATTGCAAACTTTCCACCATCTTAGGATCTATATAACTATGACTAGATCCCGAATCAATTAAAATAGCAATGGCTTGGTTGTTAATCATACCTTCCACTTCAATCATGTGGGACTGATACTCTGCTTTCTTGTTATTCAGGGCTGCATAGATCCTTGGCACATTTCTTCCCATGTCCTCCATTGTTTCATCTTGTTGTATACTATGAACAATCCTTCCTTTTTCACCTCTGTGACGACAATCTCTGAACCTATGATCTCCTTTACAACCCCAACATTGAATAGATGGTTGCCTTGGCCCTTGGCCTCCTGCCTCTATCGTTCTGAGATTTCTAGGAGTTTGTTGTCCCTATGGATTATTTCTAAAGAATGGTGGCTTAGATCCTTTCTTCCTCTGATCCATCCTTAATTTCTTTTTGGCTTCCCAAGACTTTTGGAAAGTTGGCCTTGCTTTCTATTGATCATATAGGCATTTAGCTCACCTTATGGTCTCTTCCAATGTCTTGGGATCATCATACTATATTTTGTCACTGATGAACGGTGAAAATACACTCAAATACCTTTGAATTTTGACTATCTCATCCTTGATGAAACGGACATACTTTAGCAGTTCTAGAAACCTTCTCTCATATTCATCTATGGTCATACTTCCAAGCTTGATTTCAAAGAAATCTTTCATTTTCTTGTCATAATACCTCTTAGTCAAGTATTTCTTCTCAAAATACTTCTTGAATTCTCTCCAAGTAACACTTTTCTCTTTAATGTGATGCACATGCACAAGTTGATCCCCCCCACATGGATGCCTTTCCCTTCATTTGATAGATGGCAATTCTACCCTCTACATGAGAAGAATAATTATGCAATTGAAAATACTTTCTCATTCCCAACGACCATGTTTCTGCATCTTTGTCCTTCTTGTGCTCACCATCAAATGTAGGAGGTTTTATTTTGTTCATTTCTCCTCGTAGCTCATCCATCCTAGACCTCTTATGCCTTCGGATAGGGGATGGACTTGAGCTGTTGCCCGCCCTTTTATTGGAATGCCTCGGGGAGTTAAGGTGATGTTTTCTAACACTTCTTGATTTTCTTTTCTCATCATGAGACCTGTGACTTCCAAATTTTCTTGAGCTACTCTCCTTATCCAATTTCTTTTCTATTTGGTTAAAACCCTCCAATAACTTCATGTTGAAGTCATCCTACTACTCTTTGGCTCTCATAAGCTTTTGATTATTCGCTTTATGGATTTGTACATCCCTTTGCAAATTTTTAATGGTCTTTGCCATATTGATGTTTTCATTCCTCTCATCTCCATGTCCATTGGAGTTTGTTCCTTCAAGGCCGAAATGGACATCCATCCTTCTAATCTCATCTCGCTGACCGTAATTTCCCTGTGCCTCTTCCATTTCTATGGACTCTTCACTGATCTAATCTTATCTAGTTGTTGTTAATTCTGCAAAATGTGCAGCCATCAAAACTTATCAGGCTAACTAAATCAACAATTCAAGAAAAATATGAACCATTTTGGTTCAATATACACATCAGAATTATTTCTTATGGTTCCCTAGTGTTATCACCATGACAATTTTTAGATAAGACCCAAGCCTTGAGACTTTAGCAAGAACTACATCATCGCACAGAGACACATCGGGGAGAAAGGCAGTTTTCCGAAAACACTTTTGCCAAAGTCCCAATGTCACGTGATTCAATATGTCAAAACCACCACTCGTGGGACCAGCAACGGCTAGTCAGATCACCTTGTCTCACTCTTTCCATACTTCATAGCCGTAAGAAGTTGGGTGAACGCCTCCATGTAACAAACTCAAAAGCTAATCATTTGAAATGGATTATCCGAGCATGGAAACCCAACGTACTTGTATGAAAGTTTGTCTATGATTCATGATTGGAACTCTATATATACCACTTCTCAGGTATGAAGGCATCATCTTATCCATAAGTGGAGTAATCTCCAAATTTTCTCGACCGTCTAATCTCTATGAAAGCATTTCGGTGTCCACAAATTTGAGGTACATGGACAAAGCTATATCTAGTGAAGCTGGTCATTCAGAAAACATGGAAGATTTTCCTGCGAGTAAGAAGGAAAAGGTAATCGCGCCTATTCTAGCGACTAAATTCTACACAGAACCTGTCGCAGAATCGGAATTGGAAGTCAAGATAAATCCAATTATGAGAGATCTAGTCATCAATAGGCAAGATGTTAAGAAGAAATGGAGCAAGCGCCAAAAGAAGGAAACCATAGCCGAAACGACTGAAAGTGTTGGAGAGAATCAACTAGTCTGGCTAGATACTTTAAAGGAGGAGCTCTTTAAGTTGAAATGAGTCTTCGAATAAAATTAAGTATATTTCAACAATTTTTGGACAGATGATAGCAGAGGTAAGGGACTCCGGAGATGATAGACTTGTTCTTAGATGGTCCCTTGAAAATAGGACAAATGCTATTTTGAATCATTTTCTTTTTGTAATTTTGGAATGACAATGAATATATAAGTGCAGAAGTGGTTTTTGGACTATTTATGACAAGATTCTAACTGGTAGTGATATGAATCTTGTTTTCTTTAATAGTATACGTTTCTTGTAAGCTTATATTTCACTTCATATGTCTGAATAGGAGGAACATAAAACCCAGAATTCATTTATGAGATGCTCTGGGTCAATTTTGAATTCATTTAAGTAATGCTCCGATGTAGTTGTGTATTTCATTTTCTTCGAATACTATGCAAAGTTTCTATTAAACTCAGACTCGTCATCTTAATTAGCCTTCCAAATGACTTCGCGCACACAAAATTCAACCTGTACACCCCTATTTATCATGAACAACAACTCCATAAGGTAAATCATGCTTCTGCGCACCTATATCCACTATACAATTCCTCTTCGTCGTGACAATAACTTGTGTGCACTACTTCTGCGTTGTGCGCCAATATCCACTGCGCATAATTTTTGTATCGTGCACCGATATTCCACATGCATTACGCTCTATGCATTGCATCATGCCAAGGTTCAATATGCCCTCACAACGCACAATAATTTGCACACACGATTGAATACTCTATCGCTACGGCACACAATAACCTGCGTGCACCCTTGACTACACTGTCATGAGACAACTTATACTCATATTGTGCACACACCAACAAAAGTTCTCTGTATTTTGCAATACCGTGCACACCACGTGCACCATTACTATGTGCGTGCATATCG
Organism: Picea engelmannii; assembly: GCA_009831015.1. Classification (NCBI taxonomy): domain Eukaryota; kingdom Viridiplantae; phylum Streptophyta; class Pinopsida; order Pinales; family Pinaceae; genus Picea; species Picea engelmannii. The sequence continues at coordinate 663,170 of ML785194.1, read as the reverse complement.
TGCAATGCTAAATTTAGTGCGCTCACCCACACACAATATTTTTCTGCTCGATGCCACAATTTACAATGCACACTTGCGCGCCAACATTTTCTGCGCAGTGCCAAAATTTACCATGGACATTCTGTGACTTGCAATTTTGGCCACTTCAAAATAAATTCTCTGATACCATCTTGTAACTTCACCTCAACTCGACTCATTTGGCCCATCTAGGTTCACTGTTGAAAACTGAAGCTCTGATGTAACATCTCCAACCACCAACAGGCCGAGAAATGCCACTACTCAGACACTTAACTTAGCTCTGATACCATTTTGTAGCGTCCCCAGCCACCCATGGTCAGGCCACGCTACGCCAGAGAACTCGCCAGAGAACTCTTAATGTTCGCTCACAATAGAACATACTATAACATACCCAGTATTCAACTGAGCTATGCCACATAAAAACAAATCTTCAAATACCTACATATACACACTGGCATATATACACATCGAACTTCAAGCAATTAAACATATACGTACAACACTCTTGCGGAAGCTTCACATATAAAACATAAACAACGATTACATTTTGTAAATATACAATTTCATACTGAATTAACAGTAAACACAAACATGCATCATATACAGGGTAATACCCTTAAACATACAGGAAGTTATAATCACACATATGATAAACCCATAAAATAAGCACGTAAATAACAATGTAACATGTAAATTTATCACACAATTGGTACTTATCTGGGTAAGAATGTCACCAACTGCGTGCAAACCATCCATGAACCTTCCAGCCTTAAACCACACTGTTCATCACTCTCAATAGTGAGTCACCCTCGAGCTGGGACTAAACTCCACCCAGGTAAGGGATTCCTAACTAGGCTAAAGGCTCATAGACGATAGGAAAGACTCTGTCTAAGGTGCTCACTCAACTAACAACCTACAACCTCTCATTCCCCACATGCCTGTCCCACCCAAGGAAGTGTGCCCCTTCTCTGCTCAACAGTCCTTTAGCTTCCCCACTTCCCTTCCAGGGCTTCAACAACAGGCTGGACCAGAAGTCTCAGAGCACTGTAGCTGCAGTTTAGCACCTTCAAGAAATTGATCCCCAAAAATTCTCTCACTCAGAGAATTGTACACGGGCCTGGAAACCTGCCTTTTCAATATCCCACGGGCCTGACAACCCGCTTCTTCAATCCCGCTCCCAAGCTAACCAGGTATACCAACAGGAAATGGCTATGGAAACAGGTTCAGATACAGTGAAAGGAAAGTACAAAGGATAATTGACTGCGTGAGTGAAAAATGGTCATGGATTCTTGGATGAATGATCGAAGGAATCATGGAACCCCTCTTAGTCTGAATGATGAGAGAGAGTAATGGAAAATATTATGGAATGAACTAAGTCACGACAATATGTATGCATGTCCCCAACTTGACACTTGTCATGTTGGAAGCTACTTCGGTACACTTGTCCCCAACTTTAGAACTTAGGATAAAATAATTATCCATACTCTATATTTTAATAAATATTAATGTAATATTCCTTTTTGGCTTAAGCTCTCTAGCTTATCCCTTTCCATTAACTTTTGGCCCTCCCTTTCCCTAACTGGTGGATTCTAGTCCCCCATCTCTTTTATCATGGTCGGTCTGCGCGCAATGATGTATTTTATATTAATCATGAGACATATACAAAATAGGCGCACTGGCCTTTGACATCTAGGTGCTCTGGCCTAATTCCAAAACATATGCATCCCAGCTTATAATAACTGGCTCACCAGCCTATAACACATATCAAATATACAAAGGCTCCCTGACCTCAATATTGCGCGCACTTTAGTTACTATGCGCAGTATTCGCTTTCCTCAATATTGCACGCACTTTAGTTACTGCACGCGGTATTTGTTGTCCTCAATATTGCGTGCACTTTAGTTACTGCACACGGTATCCAGGAATGTGTATACTACATCATTTTACTGCGCAGTGCATGCATGCACTGTTGAGACCCGAAATTGACATCCCCATTACCCTATTATACTCTTCACCTATACCTTTTTGGCCTATCTAAAGCTTGAGTGAATGACAAGAATGCTACCAATTCCTAGTAATAAGGTCATAAGGTAAAGTATGGTTAATTCATGCATTTTGTGGTTTATTGAGTTAATGAATTAAATATTTCATGTACTAATGCTCGATTTTTCATATGTGAATATTTGACCTCTAGATGTCTAGCGTTCCTGTATCAACTCAGCTATCTGGTACCTGCACACCAAGACTGTTGTTGTTCGAATTTGGTACCAAACGCATCCGGTACTAAATCTTACCTATTGCGATCTGGTACCAACAACACATACTGTTATGATCCAATACCAACGGCCACGCACGGTCATGATCCGGTACCACCTTTTTCGCACTGTCATAATCTAGTACCAACTGCCTGTTACGATCCAGTACTAATATGGAAGAACCTAATGCACTAAGTTAAGTGCCAGATATCACCTAAGTCAATTGGTGGACATCTATTTGCTTTAGCAAGGCTATGATAAGGATAGTTTGTTGATTGCCTCATCCTCATGCACTTTGTGTCATGAGGATGAATCTAAATATGTAATCAAATGATTGAACTTAAACAATTGATTGATTTGCAAATCACTTCGCCTCCTTGTGTTTCACAATTCAGACTATTAAATAGTCGTGGCAAGGATGGTAGAGGTAGTAGGAGAGTTAGCATATCACCAATATGTAAGTAGCGTATGATAGTACAGAACATATTCTGAGTGAAGATTAATGGAATGCCATTTTATCTCCATATTCTGATTATCTATGATTAAGAATGATTTGAGTTGTTAAAGAGAGTTTTGATTTTATGTTTTGAAGTGTGAGTGAGAGTAATGTGTGTGTTAAAAGCAAGATTCCTATAGACTTCAATAGCTGACCTATTGAAGCGGCAAGGGCCCACCGCCCAACAAGGGTCAGCCTCTTTGTAGATTAGCATTAGTATTTATTTTCAGTAGTATAAACATTGAATTAGCTAAAGCTTTAACTCTGTTAGATGATAGCAGTACAATTTAGATTAAGATTTCCATTCTATAATTGCTTAGAGATCTTTACTTGGTATGTTTTGCATATGCCCTATTTCTGTTCTCATGAATTTGATTTCCTTGAGTGATCATAGATGTTGGCAGCAATAGTCAAAACTATTTGGATAAGAACTAGTGAAGTTCATTGTGAACCACAACAGAACCAACATATTGACTGTTGAACTACCCATGCTATGCTTTGATGATTGATGTGTGCTTTCCTTTCATAAGTGTGGATTTCATAGTTAGTTTTCTGGGTTAGATAGCAGAGTTGATCTGTCAAACCAATTCCATCTCATACTTGCATGTGCCACAATAGAATGGATAGCCTCCTTGCGAAAGACAACCAAAGTGCATTGTAGTTTGTTATTTTGATTTGTTTCTAGCATGCATAATCTAGTTTAATTCTATACTCATGACATCAGAAATTACCTTTCTTACCGGTGTCTTGTAACTCTGTTGATTACGAATCCCGGATTGATAATTAATGAGTGCATTGTACTAAACATATAAGTAGCACAACATTTTGGCATCATTGTCGGGGAGTTGCAAATGGTAGGAAGTGATTTTTAGCTTAGATTGTTTGCATAAATTTTAATGTTTTTAAAAGGCTTCTTGAGGGAGGAGGATAAAACGTTTAAGACATGAGTGAAGAGCCACGCGGCCACTAGAGTGGGGTTCTCCGAAGCCAGGTTGCCTTCTTACCTTCTAGATAGAATTAGGATTTCAATTCAGCTAAAAAATCAAATTCCCATTTTATGCATAGATATAGAGATAACAAGGGTAGATTTCTAAGCTCCAAAGATTCAAAAACAAACCCCCCACTAATCCAACTGACACTGGTGCAGGAAAAATTCCACCAACAGAAAATTCAAGGGGAGCCAGTGAGGCTCCAAAAGGAGAACCTAAAACGGAAGAATCCATATTGGGACATGCAGAACATGAGTCTGCTGAACATTTAGGAGACATAGAAAATCCAGTTTCTAAACCATCCATCAGTAGAATGGAAGAAGAAGAAGGAAATGTAGCTACAGAGACTGAGACCTTTGGGTTTCCAATCTTGGATATTTCTAGAAATGTCAGCATGAAGAATATCCCACTATCATCGTTACCCACTTTCAGAGGTATGCCAACTGAACATCCAGATTTATTTTTATTTGAGTTTGACATATTATGTAGAAGCTATAACTACTCAGATAATGCCCAAAAACTTAAGCTCTTTCCTGCTACAATGAAAGATTCATCCTTAAGATGGTTCATGAGCTTAGGAGAAAATACAATCCTTTCTTGGGATCAAATGAAAGACACATTTTTATGAAAATACCAAGACTATTGTAAGGATAATGTTAAAAATGACATTTTTAAAATGCAGCAAACAGAAGATGAAAGTCCTGAAGACTACTTAGAAAGGTTCTTATACAACTATCAAAAGTCAAAACTATTCACCACAGGCCCAGCTGTAGTAAGGACTGTATTCTTGAAAGGTCTTAGGGATGATTGCATAGAATTTTTAAACTTGTTGAGTTCAAGAGATGTACACCAAAAACCTTTTTCAGAAATTGCATATTACTGTAGGAGATACTCAAGAGGACAAGCTAAAACAGGAAAAGGACCAAGAGATCCTTTTAGCAGAAATACAAAACAAAGTTCAGGGACTGTCACCAAAACTGAGTTAGGAAACTTATTGGAGAACTTTAAAACATACATCTTGCGCACAATAAGTAACCAATTAGATACCCTGAAACTAAAAAAGAAATAAGAAGAAGATTCTCTAGCAATATTTTTTCATAGATGATGAAAGAAGCACAATAATGAGAAATAATGCCCATTAAATGTCATAGAAATCTACGGTCTGTGTACACTAGAACACCCCACATCGAAGTGTCCAAACTTGCTTGAACTACAAGCCATGTATAGGGGAGGAGGAGTCTCACAATAACAACCATACACTTCTAGAAGACCTTGGAGAGCCCAAAATCCCAATACATTTTATGATCCTAATACACAATATCAACAACAACAATGGGTCCTTCCCCAGTGACCTATCCACAATGGACACCTCAAACAACTGAACCTTGGCAATAAGGTTGGAGGGGACCTATGTATGGAAATCCCTCTTACCCTACATATCCATAGTACCCTGGAAAAATTTCCCAATTACTACCTGGATTCAACCCACCACATATGCAAGCCTTACTCCCACCTCCTATACAATAACAATTTACAAACCCCTTGAATCCTAATCAGTAGCAACAAGTATCTATAAATGCCAATCAACAACCACAAAACCAAGCTGCCCACAACCCTCCAAGACCAACAACAATCCCTGCCCAGCTAGTCCCTAACCCCAATAATCGACCCACCCACCCTGTGCATAATACATAAGTTCAAAACTTTCCCACCTATGATATTCAACTACGATCAGGGAAAGTGGTAAACCAATCAGATCCTGCAGTAATAATTCAGGAAGAAAATGATAATCATTCTGAGGAAGAAAACACTCAAACCACCCCTGCAGAAGAAGGGGCCTCTCCTACTATCCCAATCACTTCTTAGTCTGTATGAGTACCCCAACAAATTAATCTTCCACCGTACCCCGAAAGACTATTAGTGAAGAAGCCTGACCCACCCTTGCATAGAGATAGAGAAGATGAATTACGAAATGTGTGCATAAAAATACCTTTGTTGCAAGCTATTAAGGATATCCCTATATATGCCAAAATCATAAAGGATCTTTGCATTAAGAAACCAGGAAGGAAGAAGAAGGAACCTCCCCTTGTTCAGGTAGTGGGACAATTATCTAAATTTATTTATGAAATGACATACAAATATAATGACCCTAGAAATCCAGTAGTCACTATTGAAATTAATGTCATTTCTCTACCAAACACACTCATTGATTTGGGTGCAGCTATTAATGTAATGCCTTTTGACACTATGCAGAAGCCCCAAATCAATCAGTTAAGACCAACCCAAACCATGATCGATTTGGCAGATAAGTCAGTCATTAGCCCTGCAGGAAGTCTAGATGATGTCACAGTCACCCTAGCTTCTTGGGAATATCCAGTAGACTTTTTAGTCATCTATTCTAAATCATCCTCCAAACCAGGACACCCTATGGTTCTTGGCCTCCCTTGGCTGGCCACAGTAGATGCCTTTATCAACTGTCGGTCTGGTGAGATGACTATATCCAATGGCACACATAGCCAAAAACTTGTCCTCTTCCCTCCTGCCCAACCGGCACATGAAATACCTATTTGGTTAGAAAACCCTTATGGAGAGGAAGATTGCATCATAACTTTGTTAACACTTGAACAAGTAAGATGAATACAAGAATAATTAGATGAACAAGTCTTAATCTTATTTTTGGCTGACACAAATTGCATAGAATACCCAAGGTCTTTTGCAGAATTGTCACATATTTTTAGTTTCGGATTTCAACAAACTTGGCACCCTGATATCACTCAATTATACACTTTATCACTAGCCTCCTCAGATAAGCAAGAAACTACTGAAATTGTTGATATTAGCCCAGGAAAACCTTTGTATATCAAGTCTGGTTTGGAACCAAAACAAAAGACACAATTGATTGAAATGCTCCAAAGACAATTTGATGCCTTTGCATGGGATTATGCAGACATGAAAGGCATTCACCCTGACACATGCATACATCATATCTACACTAATGAACAAATAAAACCAGTCAGACAGCCTCAACGAAGGATGAATCCAACCCTTAAAGATATTGTAAAAGAGGAATTGAAAAAACTCCTCCGAGCCAATCTCATATACCCCATTTCAAATATTCAATGGGTATCTCCACTAGTCATAGTTCCCAAGAAAAATGGTAAGTGGAGGATATGTGTAGACTTCCGGGAGTTAAATAAAGCCACCCATAGGGATTACTTTCCCTTACCATTTATTGATTAGGTGTTGGATACCCTATCCGGAAAGAAGTATTTTTCGTTCTTTGATGGGTTTAGTGGTTACAACCAGATACAAATAGCACCCGAAGACCAGGAGAAGACCACTTTCACCTGCCCTTGGGGAACCTATGCTTATAGGGTGCTCCCTTTCAGACTTTGCAATGCCCCAACCACTTTTCAAAGAGCTGTCCTAGCCATTTTCTCCGACTTGACCAATGATTGTGTGGAAGTCTACATGGATGACTTTACAGTCCATGGACAAGACTTCCAGGAAACATTGGCCAGTTTAGAAAAAGTCTTGATTAGGTGTAAGGAAACTAATCTTTCCTTAATTAATGAAAAATAAAAAATGATGCCCACTGAAGGCATTGTTTTGGGACACCACATTTCCCGTTCTGGCATGAGAGTTGATCTAGCAAAGATTTATATCATCACACAAATCAAAATACCTTCCTCACAAAAGGAAGTCTGTAGCTTTTTATGACATGTTTGCTACTATAGAAGATTCATTCCGAATTTTACAAGCCTAGCTAACCCTTTATTCAAATTATTATCTAAAGAAGCCAAATTTAAGTGGGATGATGAATGCCAAATATCTTTTGAAATTCTAAAACAAAAATTGTCAACTACCCCTATATTAAGAGGACCAAATTGGTCCCTTCCTTTTCATATCTATACCGATGCCTCATACACATCCCTTGGGGCAGTCCTTGGACAAAGAGAAAATCAAATGCTCTATGCTATTTACTTCGTTAGTAAAATTTTGTCTCTGGCTGAAGTTAATTATACAATCACATAAAATTTTTTTCTAGTTGTAGTCCATGCTATCAATAAATTTAGACACTATATTACAAGATATCAAGCTTTTGTACACACTGATCATTCAGCCATCCGATTCTTAAGGAACAAACCTATAACAAATCCTAGAGTTACACAATGGCTCTTATTATTACAAGAGCTTAATATCAACATTATTGATAGACCTGGTAAAGATAATCTTATGGTTGATTTCTTATCTAGAATGATTTATCTGGGAGATAATGCACCAGTATAAGATAACTTTCGTGATGAAAATTTATTTTCTATTTCTACATTCACTCTATGGTATGTAGATGTCGCTAATTATCTTGTGACAGGGAAGATGCCTCAGAAATTGTCTCCTAGAGAAAGACAAAAAGTAATTCAACTAAGTGCAAATTACATGTGGCACGATGATTGCCTCTACAAAACAAGACCAGATTTGGTAATCAGGAGATGTGTAAGGGAAGATGAAATTAATGACATTTTACAACCCTTCCATGATGGCCCTTGTGGAGGACACTTCGCAGACAAAAGCACTGCTTACAAAGTTCTGCAATCAGGTTACTACTAGCCCCATATTTTCAGAGATGCTAAAACCTATGTGTCTAATTGTGATGAATGTCAACGAATGGGTAATCCTATTGCACGCGACCAAATGCCACTTCAAGCTCAAGTAGTCATTGAACCATTCGAGAAATGGGCATTAGATTTTGTAGGGCCCATTAACCCTACATCTAAAGCAAAAGCTTTACCAGCTGCAAGTGAACAATCAGTGGTAGATTTCCTTTTTAATGATATCCTTACTAGATTTGGTGTTCCGCGAGAAATTGTGACTGATCAAGGAACTCAATTTACCTCTCATCTAGTTAAAGCTGTTACAGAACAGTACCAAATCAAACATAGGAAATCTACACCCTATCGTCCACAAGAAAATGGACAAGTAGAATCCACGAACAAAGTTATTGAGTCCATTCTTACCAAAACAGTACAGATGCACCATAAGGATTGGGCTGACAGATTATTAGAAGCCTTATGGGATTATAGAATCACCTAGAGGAATACAATAGGACATACACCCTATGAGTTAGTGTATGGGAAGCAGGTGCTTCTCCCTATAGAATTTCATATCAAAACCTTCAGGACTGCAGTACAAGTTGGCATGAACTTGGATGAAGCCCAACAACAAAGACTCTTGCAGCTTAATGAGTTTGATGAAACCAGGTAGGAAGCACTTCAAAGGACTACCCTCATTCAAGAACAAAGAACAAAATGGCATGACAAGTATCTCAAAAAGAAAAAATTTCAACAAGGAGATTGGGCCCTATTGTATGACAGCAGATTCAAGAACTTCAAAGGTAAGTTAACCACCCGTTGGATGGGACCTTACGAAATTGACACTATCTATGATAATGGTTCAATCAGGATAAAGAAAATTGATGAATAATAGACACCACTACTTGTGAATGGTCACCGGTTGCGAGTTTACAACAAACCTCTATCAAAAGAAGAATTCTTGACTCGTATACTACAGAATTCAGACATGCAGATGATTAGTAAGGAAGGAGATTCTCCTACTAACCCAAATTGATTGATTGGTTTATTTGAAACTTTTTTTTTTGTACATAGGTGTGGATCAAATTTTGTTAATAAGATGAAGGTAACAAGAGGCTCTTACCTCCTTTTGTTTTACTTTTGCAAATTTTCTTTTGTTTTGTAAGATTTTTTTTTTTTTAATCTATTTGATCCTTCACAAACTTGTTAAAACATCAGTTGTAGGCATCAACAATGTTTTGTTCTGCTTCGGTACCAGAAATCCTGTTCTGGTTCGGTAACCGTCTGGTACCAATCTGGTACCAGAGTCTGTCCTTCTACAATGCTATCAATACATATCACCTAATTGACAAAGTATATTTCAAAATCTTATGTCAATTAATCTGAAGTATGAAGCCATGCAACAACTACTTAAGATGGAACCACAAAGCCAAATGCAGTATCAAATGACATCCCTTTTGTTGACAACTAAAGGGAAGTATTTTAATTTCTTTTGGTTCTGTTGCTGAGAAGTACTTTAATTTATTTTGGTTCTGTTACTGAGAAGAACTTTAATTTGTTTTGGTTCTATTGCTGAGAAGAACTTTAATTTCTTTTGGTTATGTTGCTTAAAAAAAAAAAAAAAATAGGGACACAATCTTTACCTATGATTGCTCAAAGAACCATAATCCACTTTAAAGACTAGAAGTTGCCTTTACCCAGTATTTCAGCATGATTTAAAAGAAAAAAAATATATTAGCCTATAAGAAACTATCTCACCCTAACCAGACTTCAATAGTATTCATTGGATTATCTTATTAAAGAGTAACCTATGAGTATATGAACACTCTCTACCATGGGCACACTACCAAAAATTTTATGGCAGAGGATGTACCAGTACCCTAAGGAAACTTTAGGTCATTCTCTTATGGACAACTTCAGAAAAAATTATACATCTGGATCACTCTAAAGAAATAATGTGCACAAAATTTTATTTTTCCTTCAGACAAATCTTTAAAAGACATACAAAATAAGAGTATATGCCTTCCAACCCAATACCATCCCACCCTGTAAAAAGGTTTTCAGACGAGCCTCCCCTGTCACCGTGCAAAGCACTCTTTAATACAAACCAAAATAGGTGACTATGGACAGGAAGCCTCTGATGGAAAAAGGGTTTAAGAGACTAACCCACCAGGATACTGAACAGGTCTGCTGGCAGTGGGTACCGGTCTGTGGTATGACTAGGCAAACCCATCAGGGCACTGAATAGGCTTGTTGGCAATAGGGAATTTTGCCTGGGGAAGGCACCTCTCACTAATTATCACAACTACCCCACCAGAGTACTGAACAAGCTTGCTGGCAGTGGGTTCTGGTTGAAAAATGTCTCATCTATACTTGTCTAATTGAAAAATTCACTTTTTGTCATCTAAAACAAAAGAGTAAAGGTCATTATTGGCTTTCATGATACACAAAACTCCAGATGAATCAACAACATAATTACTCCAAGAAAATATCCATTTGAGAATCACCCTAAGTCAACTTACCGGTCTGACATCTAAAGCCTACACTATCTAAGAAGGAAACTTCTTAAGAGTGGAGCCCTAACTAGGGAGCCTAATCTACTCCTATTGTGAAATTTATCTATAACATCCAATGATAGTAAAACTCTGAAGCAAGTTAGGTGGGATCTATTCTTCTGGAAAACATATATATATTCCCCTATTTCACTACTGAATGATACCTCTATCAATAATCCATTAAAAGAAGGGCAATTTCATTTTTTTTGGCATGAGATTATATGATAGGTGATAAATTGTACTTCTAAAAATTTGATTGGTTTCTTTTGCTCTTATCATCTTTTCTCCATTATGATATAAAATGATTGAATCTTCTTGCCTATAGATATACAACGTCTTTGGCATGGGGGAAGGTCAAAGAGCCCCTTCAAAACTCTTTTCCAGAATTACATGATCACCCTGCAGAACCAAATACAAAAGAATATAAGTACAGAATATCAAAAGTATAGGACATTCCCGTACCAAGTTTTCAAGAAGCTTCAGTCTAAAAGGATGAATTATGACAATTTACAAGCAGTCACACATACTATGGGTATCGATCATACAAAGGTGAAAGAAAAGGTAACATGGTATTTATTTTCCTATGCTCATAAAACCACAATAAATATGAAAAGCTATACTAGATCTTACGACCTTAGTATTAAACCCATGTGTCTATCCCTCATACCCATATACCTAAACCTAATTACTCCTCTCATAGCTCTTGAACATGGTTAAAGGAAAAAATCATATCAAAATATGAAGCATGCATAGCAATGACAAACCACGAATATATTTCGTCCTTAAACAATTCACGAACCCATCTTATATCATAAACCACGATCCAACATTAATTTCACCCCCCGAAAGTCCAATCACCTATTCCAAAATGATGCCCTGATACCCGATGTCTTATCCTCATCATTACAATAACGGGTAGATATGAAATGGCTTATCCGGTGGCGAAGCCATCCAGATAAGCCTCATTTGGTCATAATTTTTCCTTACAACACCCTTACTTAAACTTACCATTCGCAGCACCATCACCATATTTCCCCTTGTCGTGAGCTTTTCTCTAGTTCCGAGCCTGCTCCTTTCTGGTGCCAAACCCTTCATCAATTAACTAAAACCTTGTGTTATAGCCCAATCCTTTTATCAACTTATAACGATGGTCGTTACTAGACACGAACCGGTTTTCCAAATTTATAGGGAAATCGAGGAATACCAATTATGTCAAGAAAAATATGCTAGATTGGGGTGGATACCATTTCTGGAAAAATTTACAGGCTGGCATGAGAAGATTTCTCAGGAATTTATACAGAGCTATGATGGAGAGATTGCACATGTAGGCAATCTACAACTGATAATTAATGAAGCAACCATAAGGGAGGTTACGGGACTACCTAGCAGAGGAGATAAATACTTCAAAGGTGTAGGAATTAAGAAAGAAATGTGCCAACAATTATTGAAGGCAGATCATCAACACCCTGACTGGAAGAAGGGGATCCCTAGGAACTACATCAAAGAAGAATGCCATCCAATGATTACCAGTCTTCAACGATTTGTCACATGTGAAGGTAGGTATGCCGTGACTTTCATTTATCACCTTAGTCTTCTATTACATTTTGAAGGAGGCCCTGAAATCGATTTTCCATATTTTCTATGGATGAGTTTGAATAAAATGGTAAGAGGTGTTAAATCCATCTCCAAAATAGAGAAGACTAGCATCTACCATCAAGGTCTCATTAAAATGCTAGTTTTGCATGAGCTTAGGAAACAAAGGATTAGTTGGAAAACCCTTATCACACAACACCTTCCCACAGAAAACAAATTTGTGGAGGAAACCTAGCATGGTCCAAAGAAAAGTAAGGAACCCAAAGAGAAAAATAACAAGAAGGATAAGACAAATCCACCATCATCTAGGGCAGTGAGCCAACATGAAAAAGAAGGGTCCTCTTCCACCGTCAACAAGATTTCTAAAAGCTATGAATCAAAAGGTAAAAACAAATTAGTAGAGGAGACTTCAACGGTGGCAGTTGAGAAAGAGGACCATCAGAAAATGATGAAGAAAGGGAAGCATAACTCATAAACTAAAAGTAAATAGTCTATGGCACAACCCCCTGTCACCATTTCACGATTAGAAAAGAAGAAAAGGTAGCCTGTGAGCATCCTTGATCCTGTACCTCCTTGTAAAATAACTACGAGGAGCATGGCAAAGAAGGGAAGAACAATAGTCATTCCTCATACATAGGAAGATCCAATCGACCTCACCTCCCCTTTTGAGGATTTACCAATCCAAGATGACATCCCTAGTTTGACCGAGGAGCAAGCTACTATTACTTTATGTGGGATGAGGGAGGAAGTTGAGGAAAGGGAGTGCATCAGTCAGTAATGATAGAATCGACAAAGAACTTGAAAAAATAACAAATGAAGAAAAGGATTGGGGAATTACAAAAACAAAATCAAGAACTCCAACAGGAAGTGATGGAATATCAACTCTTGGACATGTATATCAAAAAGGAAAATGAGAAGTTGAAGGCAACCAACCAACAAATTCAAGACGATCATGAGGAGACCTCTAACAAGCTCAAGAAGGTATTACGACTCCTACAATATGTTATGGTCATCAAAAGGGAGATGAGAGAAGAGGCTTCAGCCATCAACATCATTGATCCACCAAAGTAAAGAACAAAGTCTCAAGTTTTGAAAAATTTTGGGTTTTGTTTTCAGTTGCATGAGGATATGCAATGATTTTGGCATGGGGGAATGTTGAGACCCAAAATTTACATCCTCACTACCCTATTATACTCTTCACCTATACCTTTTTGGCCTACCTAAAGCTTGAGTGAATGACAAGAACGCTACCAATTGCCAGTAACAAGGTCATAAGGTAAAGTATGGTTAATTCATGCATTTTGTGGTTTATTGAGTTAAGGAATTAAATATTTCATGTACTAATTCTCAATTTGTCATATGTGAATCTTTGACCTCTAGATGTCTAGCATTCCTGTACCAGCTCAACTATTCGGTACCTATGCACCAAGACTGTTGTTGTTCGAATCCGGTACCAAATGCATCCGGTACTAAATCTTACCTGTTGCGATACGGTACCAACAACACACACTGTTATGATCTGGTACCAACGGCCATGCATTGTCATGATCTGGTACCACCTTTTGCACACTGTCATGATCCGGTACCATCTTCCTGTTACGATCCGGTACTAATATGGAAGAACCTAATGCACTAAGTTAAGTGTCAGATCTCCCCTAAGTCAATTGGTGGATGTCTATTTGCTTTAGCAAGGCTATGACAAGGATAGTTTGTTGATTGCCTCATCCTCATGCACTTCGTGTCATGAGGATGAAGCTAAAGATGTAACCGAATGATTGGACTTAAACAACTGATTGATTTGCAAATCACTTAGCCTCCTTGTGTTTCACGATTTAGACTATTAAATAGTCGTGGCAAGGATGGTAGAGGTAGTAGGAGAGTTAGCATATCACCAATATGTAAGTAGCGTATGATAGTACAGAACATATTCTGAGTGAAGATTAATGGAATGTCATTTTATCTCCATATTCTGATTATCTATGATTAAGAATGAGTTGAGTTGTTAAAGAGAGTTTTGATTTTATGTTTTGAAGTGTGAGTGAGAGTAATGTGTGTGTTAAAAGAAAGCTTCTTGTAGACTTTAATAGCTGACCCGTTGAAGCGGCAAGGGCCCACCGCCCAACAAAGGTTAGCCTCTTTGTAGATTAGCATTAGTATTTATTTTCAGTAGTATAAACATTGAATTAGCTAAAGCTTTAACTCTGTTAGATGATAGCAGTACAGTTTAGATTAAGATTTCCATTCTATAATTGCTTAGAGATCTTTACTTGGCCTGTTTTGCATATGCCTTGTTTCTGTTCTCATGAATTTGATTTCCTTGAGTGATCATAGATGTTGGCAGCAATAGTCAAAACTATTTGGATAAGAACTAGTGAAGTTCATTGTGAACCACAACAGAACCAACATATTGACTATTGAACTACCCATGCTATGCTTTGATGATTGATGTGTGATTTCCTTTTAGAAGTGTGGATTGCATAGTTAGTTTTCTGGGTCAAATAGCAGAGTTGATCTATCAAACCAATTCCATCTCACACTTGCATGTTCCATAATGGAATGGATAGCCTCCCTGCGAAAGACAACCAAAGTGCATTGCAGTTTGCTATTTTGATTTGTTTCTAGCATGCATAATCTAGTTTAATTCTATACTCGTGACATTAGAAATTACCTTTCTTACTGGTGTCTTGTAACTCAGTTGATTACGAATCCCAGATTGATAATTAATGAGTGCATTATACTAAACATATAAGTAGCACAACACACACTATGCCATGAAATGTGCATTACAAAATGATCTCAAAAAAACTCACCAACTTAAGTATAATTGCATTACATTTACAATTGGGTTCGGTCGAGGGATATTACAATCCCCTCCCCTTATTTATGCATTGTCCTCAGTGCAAAATATACCCATGTACAACAAAATTTTCAAAAATTATCAAAAAGGTGCGGGTATTCTGCCCGCATTGCATCCTCATGCTCCCAAGTAGTGTCCTTGAGACCATACCAGGTCCATTGGACCTTTACAAGCCCTATGGCTTGATTCTAGAGCTGTTTGATTTTCTGGTCATAATGTGCACCATATGCACTTGAAAAATGCCTTCTTGCTCCACTTGAATCACATTCCAATCAATAACATCATTAGCATCAGGGATATATTTCTTTAGCAATGATACATGGAATACATTATGAATAGACATAGATGCAGGCAATGCAATCCTATAAGAAACTAGACCAATCCTCTCTAGGATTTAAAATGGCCCACAAAATCTGGCTGCCAACTTGGTGCAACTTCCCAGCTTCAGGGAAATCCTGTTAGCTTTCACTTTCAGGAAAACATGATCACCCACTTTGAATTCTCTGTGGATTATATTCTTATCGGCATAACTTTTCTTCCTGTCTTGGGAAACTTTCAAATTCTACTTAATTTTTAACATTTGGTCCTCCATCTCCTTGAGAAAATCTAGCCCAACTACTGTCCTATCAGTTGGATTATCCCAGCTGACTGGAGTATTGCACTTTCTACCGTAAAGTGCATCAAATGGGCTCATCTTCAATGATGCCTGATACCCATTGTTGTAAGTGAATTCTACCAAGTGTAGGTAGTCTTCCCATTTCGATGGTTTGTCCATCACATACATTCTCAGTATGTCTTCTATCACTCTGTTCACTCTCTCTATCTATCCATCAGACTCAGGATGATAAGCTGTACTAAAGTTCAGATTTGTTCTGAATCCTTTGAACAATTCTTTCCATAAATTTGAGGTGAATTTTGTGTCTCTCTCAGACACAATTGTTTTAGGAATTTTGTGTAGTCATGCCACTTCCTTCATGAAAATATCAACTACATCTGTTGCCTTGTGAGTAGTTTTCAATGGAATAAAATGGGCAACTTTTGTAAGCTTGTCCACCACTACCATGATCGAATCATGCAGCTTGCTCGTTCTGGGAAATCCTGTAATAAAATCCATTGTCACCACTTCCCACTTCCATTCAAGAATGGGAAAAGGTTGTAGCAACCATGCTGGGTGCATATGCTCAACTTTAACTTTCTGGCATTCCATACATATAGCAATGTATTCAACAATCTCTCTCTTCATACCTAGCCAAAAGTATTGGCTCTTGACCACTGCCACGGTTTTCTGATATGTAGGGTGCCTTGCATAAGGAACATTATGCATCTCATTCAAAATTATACGTTTCAAGTCCTAGACATTTGGTACAAAAAATATGTTCTTGTGCAACAGTATTCCATCTACTCCCAACTTATAAATATCCATCTTTTGTGGCATCTCACCTTGCTGTAATTTTGCTACCAATTCTTTGTACTGCAAATCTGCATTTGCAACCTCCAGAATTTTTCTTTTAATATCAGTTTGATACATGCTAATGGTTGTAGGATGTATTTCATGCACCCTCATGTTGAGTGCATCGGCCACATTATTCGCTTTCCCCTTGATATTCTTAATATCAAAGTCATATTCGCTTAGAAATTATAACCATCTGCTTTGCCTAGCATTTAGATTTGGATGATCAAATAAATATTTCATACCATTGTGGTTTGTTCTTAGCTTAAACCTTTTTCCCATGAGGTAGTGTCTCCATTTCCTCAAGGCATGCACTATGGCTGCCAACTCCAAATCATGAGTGGCATAGTGTCTTTCATGTTCCCTCAACTTCCTTGATTCATAACATATCACAAATCCCTTTTGATTGAGGACTCCACCAAGTCCTTCGTTACATGCATCTGTTCATACAATGAAGTCTTCAACTAGGTTTGCAATCCTTAGTATTGGAGCACTTGTCAATAATTGTTTCAAGTGTTGGAAACTCTTTTCACAATCCAGTGTCCACTGAAACTTCACACCCTTTCTTTGCAAGGAAGTGATTGAGTGTGCTATCTTTGAGAATCCTTCAATGAATCTCCTGTAATAACCTACAAGACCCATGAATGATCTCACCTCTATCACATTCTTTGGCACTGACCATTCTCTAATGGCTTCTATCTTCTCAGGATTCATTTCTATTCCATCCTTTGAAATGATATGCCCCAAATAGTGAATTTGCTTCTCATAAAATGAGCACTTGCTCAATTTGGCATACAACTGATGCTACCTTAGTACTTGCAACACAATCCTCAAATGATGTTTTTTCTCTTCCTCTGACTTAGAATATATAAGAATGTCATCTAAAAATACAATGACAAACTTGTCTAAATATTCTCGGAAAACACCATTCATTAAGCACATGAAAACAATTGGTGCATTTGAAAACCATCGTGCATTCATTGAAATGGGATATCATGGCGCAGTAAGTGGAGAAAACCATGTGCCCGAGTGGGATAGTCTGGGACATAGCGATGTAAAAATTTGTCTTTGCCTTGTAGGCTCTGCAGTTGGGATAAAGTCCTAGGTGGTGTAATTTATGTGATATCTTCATCCTTGAGGGGGTCCACAGTGATGTCGTGTTGGGAGACAATGAACCTGAGGAGGCACCCAACAGTGACGTAGAAGACACACTTGAGGGGGTTCAAGCAGATATTATATTGACGACATCATTGAAAAATGATGTGTAAGTCGTCTAAATGTTGGGTTTGCTTTTTGGATCAAGCAGTGAGGTCATACAAATAAGCGAGAATGATGAGAGAAAGATCATGAAAAACATAGGTCATGGCCCATTGGAATGTAGCACTGGCATTTTTGAGCCCATAGGGCATGACGCGATAAGCAAAGGTGCTCCAAGGAGTTGTAAAAGTGGTTTTGTACTGATCTGCTAGGTGGATTTGAATTTGATTGTAGCCAGAGAACCCATCCATAAAGGAAAGTGCCTCGTGGCCGACACAATTATCGATTATTTGCTCGATGAAAGGGGTTGGGAAGTTTTCTTTGGGACAAGCATGGTTGAGGTCTCAAAAGTCTGTACAAACACGAATACTGCCCTGTTTTTTTTGTTAATGGGGACAGGGTTGGAGACCCAAGAAGTGTACGCAACGGGGTAAATGAACCTGGTAGCGCGTAATTTTTCAATTTTGGTTTTGATAGCCGCAGCTTTGGATGAGTGGAGGGGGTGTTTCTTTTGAATAATAGGGGCGATATCCAACCATGTGTTGATTCAATGTTCAACTAGAGAAGTATATAGGCTAGGCATCTCTGTATATGACCAGGAAAAAATATCTCGGTGTTCCTGAAAGAGATCTTTGTAAGCAATGATTTATTTAGGAGAGCATGCGACGCCTATGGTGATATCTTCTACGATGCTTGGTTTAATGGAAATGTCAATTTTGACTGTGGGGGAGATGTTGGCCATGTTGCCTTCTTCAAAATCATTGGGGGCAGGAATAGGGTTTTTGAGCCAGTCAATATGCCCTGGAGGAATTAAATCCTTGGTTTCAATTGCACACAAGGGGGCTTGGTCAGGAGGGTGAAAGACCTTTTGTGAGAGGAAAAGTGCTCGATGATGGAGTGCATTCCATGGGAAACTGGGGGTAGTCAGTTCCTCCAAGATATCTTCATCGCAGTGGAAAATGTGAGAATACAGAGGATCCTATTAGATGGTAGGGGAAACCACCATCGGAGAAGTGTCATTGGCCTTAAGGGATGAGGACATAAAAGAGATATCATCTGGGAGGTGTGATGGTTCGCTAAACATAAACCAAATTTCAAGACACTGTGGGTGATAAACTGTGGTGGGGGGGAAGATCTCATATGGGAGACTTGCTAAGGAATTGGAAGGATTTGGGGGAATATCCTCAGACAGGAGAAATGTGAACCATGGAGAAATGGGGAGTGACTCAGGTTCACGGGAGGTGATAATGGTTGTATCTGGGGAGTGGTGGGGTGAACAAATGAGTTTGAATAGGGGTGGAGTGACGACCTTGGTATTCAAAAATAAAAGGACATTGGTACTTGAAATGAGCAAGGGAGTCATAGAGAGCACAAGGACGTCTCATTCGCTCGGGGACTGACGAAGAAATATAACAAATTTCAGTAATTTGAGCATCAATAGGGAATGCCTGATAAGGCTCAGGAAGATATGTGTGGTGTACTGCATCTAATGTTTGGTGGAATTGAGGTAGAGATGGGAAATTATGAGAGTAATGGCCATATTTAGAGCATATGGAAGAAGCGAAATTGGTTTGTAACCCTTTCTTACATGTGGTTGAGGACTTTGTAGTAATGGTGGATGTACATGGGGGAGTGGTAAGTAATGGGTTTTCTTTAGGGAGCTAGATAAGATTGTGTAACTTGGGAAGAGTAGGGAATTTGTTAGTGGGGTGTCGTTCTCTTTCGCATAGTGTGCAAGGACATTGATATTGGGGAGGGAGTTGAGCTATGGGCTTGTTCTTCCTTTGTCTTCCCCCGGTAGTGGTGGTGTTTCTGCCAGTTGGGGGTGGGGGTGATGTGGTAGGAGCCTGTATTGGGATCAACATCAGTAATCCCTCTATCTGAGGAGGGAGAGATGTTGTAGGAACCATAGAGGGTGGATGGAGATACCATACAAGGATGGCGATAACCCTGTTAGGAAGAGTGAGGGTAGCAACTACCTAGAATGCTTGAACTCCAGGTGGGGGGTAGAAAAAGGCGATTTGGGGGATGGCTTAGGGGACTATCTCCCAAACTGGTATTTTCCCTTGGATGGGGGGGAAATTTGGGACAAGTGGTGCGGTGGTGTTTTCAAGGAATTCCTAAGGTAGTAGTTCTCCGATTGGTGGAACTTCGATGTGTGGAGGGTCCTTAGTGAGAGGAGTATTGTCTCCGATATTTGTTCCATTAGAGGAAACTGCACACACTTTTTCTAAAATAGATGAGTTTAGTATATGTGGTGCTCCATGATAAGTCCCTAACAAGGATGGGTCTTTGAATATTCCAGGGCCAATGTTGATGACTAGAAAATCATCCGAGCTAGTGCGGACAAGAGGGAGGATGTTATCAATATTGGTGGAATGACTAGTCTCGTAATGTGTAAGTTGGTCGATGGTGACAATTTTCCCATTATGGGGGAACATCATCGTACAAAACACAGAAGAGGCTATCGCCTTCATAGCATACATGTAGCTACGTCCGAACAAGATATTGCAATCAAGTGGGGTGTAGATAACTTCAATGTCAATTAGGATGGTTTTTCCCCCATGTTCTACAAGGACATTTTGGAAGATACGTTCAGGGGATGATGGTCAACCGTCATAAGCTCTCAGGGTGATGGCGGATGGTACTAGCTTAGGTGAGCCGAGTTTTTGCCATACTAATTTGGACATGATGCATGTGGATGCACCTTCATCGATGATGGATCGATGAAATGTAATGTTGTGGATCTTAACTAGTATCTTAAAGGCTGCCAGAGTGGGGAGGTGTAGTTCTCCTCTATCTAAATCAAAGGTGATTGGTCGAGTATCAGCTGGGTCGACTGCCCCCAAGGCGGAAATCAAGGATTTGCACTGTGATGGATAGGTTTGGAGGACCTACAATACAGACATGGCTGCAGGAGACTGTACTGAGTCATCAACTATATTGTAGTTCTGGGTTGCCCTAGCATGAGGGTTATGTACATTCTATCATAAGGTATGCAGGGTATACAAGGATTTGTCTTAGTGTTAGGATGTGGGATCATCAATGGTTTTCCTGTTGTAGTTGGAGTTGTTTCTTAGGTGGTTGAGGTAGAGTCAGGAGGCATTATGTATGGATAGATACGTGTTTGCAGAAGAATCTCTACTTTCCTGGCATGGAGGATACTGCGATTGGCTGGATTTTCAGGTTGATTGGGCCCTGGGTTTTGATATTGCCCCATCTGTGGTGGGGCAGATTTTATCTCTTGTTGGGTATTCATCAAACCTTGGTGTGGAATGGGGTTTTGCAAAATGGGCAGAGGTGGGGGTTGCAAATAATGTTGTGGGGTCAGCTAGGGGGCAGGTGGTGCCGGAGGGTGTTGTGTGTTCATGGATTCTTTCATCCGTTTGTAATCGACAATTTGGGGGAAGTGGTGAGTATAATTTCCATACTCACCACATAGAGTGCAAGGGAAGTTAGTTCTGATATT
This sequence comes from Picea engelmannii, assembly GCA_009831015.1. Lineage (NCBI taxonomy): Eukaryota > Viridiplantae > Streptophyta > Pinopsida > Pinales > Pinaceae > Picea > Picea engelmannii. The sequence goes on along the minus strand of ML785194.1, from coordinate 641,642 downwards.
GTTGCTCTTCCCTTGTCGTGGTTTGTTGTTATTGTTTCCCCCTTGGAGGTTTTGGTTGCCTTGATTCTAGTTGCCTCCAGTGGGATGGTTTTGTTGGGGGTTATTTCCTCCTAGTCCCGGGTTGTTATTGTTTCAATTTTTTCCTTTCTTCTTGGAATTATTTGGAGATGAGTCAGATTTTCCATATTCAACTATTCAAAATAATGAACCTGTTGAATCAGAGAGGTATGAACACAATTAATGTCGACATGTGGTTGTCATGATGGAGGAGCAACTGGTTGGGGAGGACTAGGAAATGGAAAATATGGATTGTTTTGTGGAGACGTTCCATATGGAATATAGGAATTTGAAGTACTTCCACTACTGTTGGGGTTATATGTGAGGGTTGGGGGTGGACCGGTACTTGATTGAGAGACTGGATGTATCATGGGTACTGGTGGGGGTCCTCCCAACGATGGAGGGGGAACAACAGGATATGACTGTTGGTGAGTGGGAGGAGGGTAATAAGAATCCCTCCATATGGTTGAGGATACTGATTTGCACCATAAGTAGGTGATGGGTGGCTGTAAGGGTTGAGGTGTGTCATAAAACCAATCAACCCATATGCAGTGTGAGAAACTCAAGGTTTGTCCTAGCCAAATGGTAGGTGTCGGAGTGCATCAGGAAATATTGTGTACAAGTAACATGATTAGGCATATATGAGGTCAAATTGTTGGGCCTTGCTGATGGATTCCTCTTATGATTAAGGAAAAGTGGATGTTACATCTTTGGCAATCACAGGGATGAGTTATTTAATAAACCAATTGAGACGTTGTTCTTTGGTGGTTTCTTCTTTACACAAACTATGTCGTCGACGCCATTCATGGATGTGGTAGGCAATATGGATAGTAGTGGTTTGTTTGAACTTAGAGAGAAGTTCTAAGCCAGTGTCATGATGAAATGGTAATTGGAAAAAGGACAAAAAGGCCTTGTCCAATGATTCAAAGGTCACATAGGACCCTGATTTTTCGTCCACATACAATTTGGTTGATGAACTAGTGAGGGTTCTTTGAAATAAGCTCAAGTGGATGGAATCATACAAGATGTTTTTTGAAGAGAACCATAAGTGGAAGGTCATAACATGGTTTGTGGGGTCTTGCCCTGGTTTTCCTTCAAACTTCAGAATTTCTTAAGGAAATTTGGTAGGCATATTGGGCCAAGTGGCATCATGTAAAATGGGGTAATTCATGACTTTGGTTAAATCAGGAAGGTTTAGGGATGCCAAGTATGGAAAAGTGGGATTTGGCAGAGGATTAGTTCCTCCATTGTGTGTGTAGGTAGTGGACCTGTCCCTTGAGAGGGTTTTGGTGGGTTTGTACTTCTTCCTTGATAAGAAGTTTGACCCCTACCTCCTTGTGAAGGAGAACCAATAGATGGATTGCATTGGGTATTTGACCCAAGAAAAGTGGAACCAAGTAAATCCAATCCCAAAATAGTAGCACTCACTGGGGTGTGAGATGGTGGATCTGGTGAGTTGGCAAGACTAGGGACTCCTCCTAGAATAGGAGGGAGATTCTTCAAGCATCTAGAATGACGAGGATTTTGTGGTTCCCCTATGGTTCTGACTAGCAAAGTGAATGTGTGAAAATGGTGACAAAAGAGAAATAAATGAACAAGTGCTTTTTATCTTTTTGACCTTCACAAAACAATATAACTCATAATTGCATGTAATCAAATGAACATCATACATAAATCAACTATAAAATAGACAAGCATGTGGATACGTTGATTTTGTCTGCGTGGGGGAAATAAAGATATATTCTCGTGTCCTAAAAGACCTATCGTCCATCAACTCAATTTAGCATTGGGTTGTCCAATAGCACTCGATAGTGGGGTCTGAATCCACCGAAAGAGGAACTAGTGAAGGTTGAAGTAGTCAGTTATAATGAGGGGTAGAGGGTGCATATCCCGGAAGAGCTGGCGATATTTCCCAATAGCCACACAAAATATGACCATGGTGCGTTTGCATCTGACAATCACCACCTAGGTAGATATCCTATGTTTGGCCACTAAGTACCTAGGTCAAAGTGTGGCATTTAGATTTTTGGCCTAAAATATGGGTCACAGGCTGGATACCATCACAAGAGTTGGGTGACTCAAGAAGGGATGCGCAGAAAAATCGAACCTCGACCTTCGACCCTTCATGGGTATCTCTCTACCTTATGGTGTAGGAATACTTGACTAGGAGGATTTTGAAGGATCACTATTCTCAACTTCTATTGTTTCAAAATGTGAGAACCTGATAACGAGGGTTTATTTGGATGCCTACCCCTGAGATCCTACCTAGACTAAAAAATTTCTTTTAGGCACCTTCTGTGGAGGAAAATTTACTGTGTTCTTAGAAAATTTTTAGATGGAGTGGGTTGAGAGATTGAGGTCATGGACCAACCTCATTTGATTTTAATTGGTGTGAACAATTTCTAAAGAAGTAATCAGACCTTTCAAAGTTCTTTTGAAGTAATTTGTGGGTACTAAAAAAGAAATCTTACTTCGACCTCCACTATTATAATAGAAATTATGTGTGTGATGAGTGGCTTTGTGTGCAAAAAAGTGAAAAGTGTGAAAAATATTTTTAATAATTTAAGTGTAAGATTGTAGCATGTGGACTTCCTATGGTCCTTGCAAATCTTCTTACCTAGCTTACTAAGTTCTTTGGTACAACCTTGCGGAATATTTAAAGCCCTAGAGAACTATCAATGTGGACATATGGGTCCTTACTTGATCCTTTAAACTCCCTAGAATGTTTTCTATACTAGAAAATATTTTGAAACTATCCTAGGATTGTAGACATGTGGGCATGTATGGGCCCGATACTTGGTCTTTTAAACTTTCCTAGAGTATTGTCTAGACGAAGAAATCTTTTTGAAACTATCATAAGATTGTAAACATGTGGGCATGTATGGGCCCTTACAAAGCTTTAAGATAATTTTCAAAACTAAGAGGTACCCAAAGGGGGTTTTGTCCTCTCCTTATGATTTAAGGGAGATGAAATTTCATTTTAACCATCTTTTCTGATTCCTGAGATCACACTTTGGTGTGGGGAAGAGCATACTTGGGGGTTAAAATTGATTTCTAGTCCCAAATTATTTTATTCTTCTTGAAAAAGAAATAACCTTAACTCAAAGTTTTAAATGCCAAATGAGCCATCCATGTGGCAACAAAACAAAGAGAAGAATTGTGATTATTTTTTACCCCTATGTGTTTATGTTAGCTAACATTTCTTGTAAGAAAGGACTCTAAGTGAAGTGTGTGTTTCTTTACAAAGTGTAGGAAATTAAAATCTGAAGGCAAGGGGCCCTCAAACCACTTAGGAAACCCTTACAATTTGCAAAAAAATGAACTTGTGCACAGGCTGTAGTTCTGTCAGTCGCACTAAGCGTGCAGAATGCGCATAATGTATGGGTTTATGAAATATATTATGCACACAACGTGAAAATTGCACAGAATGCATGTCTATGTGCTTCAAAATTCATGCACTTCCTGTCATGTGTCGAGAAAGAAATTTCAAGATGAAATTCTCTTGCCTTATCTCTGAATTCTAGATTTGGAAGACTGGACTAGGATGATTTTGGTACCTGCATAGCCAAACAATTAGAAAGAAGTGCTCTCAAGACTTAAATAGGGAGGAATTTGATTTGCATCCCCAGTATGGTCGCCAATCTATTTTGTTGGTTTTGTCACATGTGTGAGCAAAAACACAACACTTACTTGCCTAGTTAAGTCATCTAAACAAGACAAAGACTTGTGAGTTGATTAGATAATCAAAACTTGCATGAAACAAGGAAACAAAAATAAAACTAAAGGGAAACAAATGTTAGAAAAACTTGCAAGAACTAGAACCATGAAAAATGAAAATGACAATCATATAGCTACCAATGGATCAATGTATTGATAGGCTAGCACCATAGAGAAAGGTAGGGACTTATGAATCCCCTCTTCCTCCTTGGGAGGGCTCTTGAGTTCCCTAATAGAGAGCTCTTCTCTTCATACAATGGAAAGTAACAATGGTGAAGAAATACAATGTCAATCGTCTCAAGAGGTGAGTGGAATGGCCCTTGATATATTGCTTGAATGATACAAAGATAAAATAGGATTCTCCAAGAAGAATTCTTGCAGCATAAAAATATCTTGAAATTTGTATTTTTCTAGCACACCCATAGCACATATTTATAGTGTCCATTCATGGAAAGATATAATTGGTTCATAATGTGAACAAGGGGCCTTTTAGGGCACTTCCTAGCCCTTGACCAGTCTCCAAGCTAGATTTCGCTCAAATATGAGTGTCAAATCGTGTTGGGGGTTGAACTGGAAGTGGTTGAGAGGCCGACAAGATTCATAAATGTGTCGTTCATGAGAAGTGTGTGGGTTTTCTCATAAAACAGTTGCGCATTCTATGCACAGTGTGAAATTAGGGTTGTGTTAGCCTGTGCATTCCATGCACAGTGCACGCCTTCCTTTGGTGAATTTGCGCACATCAATTTATGAACCAGGTATGTAGTTTTATGCCTTTTTGATGGATTTTGATGTTGTAGGTGTACTAATTGCTGCTGGAACCGATCTCTTTCTTCAACCGTTGTTTGTAATGATTTAGACGATTTTTCAGCTATAATAATATGCACAATATTAAATATGGAGATGATAATCTTTAATGTTTGTACGAACTATATGCATTTAGTTGTATTCAGTTTCATTATTCAAAATATATTTCTAGGTCAACCAAGATGCTCTCATGCATTCCTTCTTTATTTAGAACAATTCATAACTATATATAACTTACATGTGTTCATATTGGTTTTCAACTGATCTTGACCTAGTTATCACTTCATAATAATGATAAAGTTTTTGTCATTCATACAGTCACTCTCATTCAATTATTTATTTAGAAAAATGCCTATAAATATTTAATTTGTCTTATTTCTCATAATAAGAATATTTAATTTGATTTTTCTTAATTTTCATAATAATCATTAATAAAGTTTTTGTTGTTTTTCATAATTATTAAAAGCCCAATACAAATTCAAAGTCAATGGATAACTTTGTAACTTGACCTTCAAATGATCCAAATCAACAATTAAGACTTTTCTTCACCTAAGCTACCCATCCATAATGACAACAATTAAGACTTTTATTCACCTAAGCTACCCATCCATAATGAGGATTGATGAAGAAGATTTTGTCTTTCACATTCGCCTTCACGTATTTATTTAAAAGACTTCATCCAAGTTGTATTGACCCAAACATTTCCTCAACCAACTTCTGGATTTATAATAGCCACTGTTGAGGTTTTTGGCTATATTTTAAACATTGTACAAAATAACTTTTTTTAGGTGTTTTTTTCCGGGGATATTTGTCTAAAATCCAGGAAGAAATTTTTAAATTCACAGATTTGAGTGATTATTTATGTATAATGTTATGAACATAAATATACATATATCATAGATATTCATAACATAATAATTAAAAAATAATAATTATTAATAATGAAAGGTCATGTCTCAAAGGACATGACTATTGGTAAAGGGCACCCCTGCGTGGGTATATAAACAAGCCCTCATTCTCAATTGTAATCATCTATATCTTATTATTCATTCTTATTACATATATATTTGTCCATATGGATTTGATTACTATATTCTAGATATTTTGGATTATTTGTGCGTGACGAACTTTGTTCGTCTCATTTGGTATCAGAGCAAGTTCTGATTCGGCCCTTGGCCGCACTTTATTCAAACCTTGTTTGAGCTGGATTTTAGCCAACCCCTTCATTTCAGAGCTTCTTCGATCCCAAGGTTTTTGACCAAAAATCGGCTTTTGGCCATTCAAATATTCAGAGTTTCTCTGATTATCTTGGTCCTTGACCACAATCTGACCTTTGGTCACACTAAATTTTTTTGGAGTTTCTCCCAACCCAGGTCATTGACCAGAAATCCGCATTGACCACACTGGATTTGGCCATAAAATTATAAATTAAGAAAAAAAAAAAAATTGTTGCTGCCATATCATAAAAAAGGGAGTTAATTATATATATATAAGAAAGAGAAAAAAAAAATTGGCCTCTGGCCATTTCAAATAAAGTGATTCCGCTGCCATATACAAGAGTCATATAAATTAAAAAAAAATTATGGTACAAAAGAAGAACATAAAAGAAACAACATAAAATTGTTGCACTTAACTTTATGACATAACAACGTTGGTGCCATCGCAACCTTCTTAATCAAAAACCATAATCGAGGGTGTGCAGTTCATTGGAGATGTGCATATATTAAAAGGAAAAAGAAGAAAAGATAGAAAATTCCAGCATTAGCAAACATAAAATCTACCATCACTTCTCTATTCGAGCCAATTCATAAAGTTCAGAAGCAAATTGGGTAGAGTATCTGGAAGCGAAAAAAAAAAATCATCATGGGTGTGAAGGTATTCTCGTAGGTATGGGAGCGTGGAATCTGCAAGATGCCAAGTCACTGTGACGTTGATCTATATGTAACGCTTGTGATACGTGACCCATTTTCAAATCGGGAAATACAAGTTGACTCCTGCCATCCAGAACTCGCCACGGTAATATCCCGAATGGAAGTTGTTACAGGTTTAGTGACTTTTTTTGGGCCATGTAAAATAGCCCTAGGGTTTTGCGAATGCATCATAGGGAACGTTGCAGTCAGATTCAATTCAAAGTTCTGCTGCCAACATCATAATCAAATACACTATTAAAGTGAATTAAAGAACCTTCTCCAATTCGAATGGGTATCAACGAAAGGGCATCATCCATCAAGAACATTGCGACTATTGGAGAGGCTAATCGATTATTTAATTAAGATTCAAATTAAAAGATAAATAAAGGAAGTCAACGAGTATTAAGAGATATAAAGGAGCATTATGAGGATTATTTAATAAAGTACATAAGGAATATATATCATTTCAATATATATCTCAATATATATATCAAGAGAAAAGTTAAGGTTCTAGTGGAATATTAAAAGAATTCCCGAAGCCTTTCAAGTGAAGAGTTAAGGCATATCATGGTCATAAATCGAAATTATATTAATGAGCTATTTAACTTCTAAAAGTAATTCCAAATAATATATATATTAAGGAGATACAAAAGGTTCAATTATTTATTAAGTGAAAGGAAAAGTTATAAAAAGGTGTTTTAAAAATAATAATAATAATAATATATATATATATATATATATATATATATTCAAAGGAGTTATG
>ML785194.1:584473-617999 GCA_009831015.1 Picea engelmannii | reverse complement strand
GTTACTAATATTTTTGAAATGACATGTGTTAACTCCATATTAAGTATTGAAAGAATTACACATCTTCCTCATATGCAGAAGTAGAAAGCACATATGCATAGAATACAAATAAATTTACTTTCAATTTCTCTCTCTATATAAAGTTGATATAAAATTATTTTACTTAATCTAGATATTAAAATATTTTTTAAATTCCATGTGTCAACCCCATATTAAGCATGAAAGGAATTACACAAATTCTTCATAATTAGTTGTAGAAAGTGTCTTTTGGCATAACGGAATTTTTTTTACTTTCAATTGTTATATATGTGTGTGGGGACATATAATTATTTTTCTCTTCTTAATTTTTTTTAAATGACACATGTAGAGTGTCTTTGGGCCCAATAACTATATCATATTCACTCTTGCTCTTTCATATCCGAATTTTTCAAATTTCTTCACAATGTATATTATTAAAGGTTCAACTTCTATCCATCTCCCTTGTTATCCATGACATTAACTATATCTTCATTTTTGCATATTCACTTTTACTTTTTTCATGTCATATTTTGTAAAACAATTCACAACATGTATCATTAAATGTTGTGTGGTATTATTTATTAGTAATTTGAAAGATATAGAGTAGAAATAATAGATTTTAGCCTACTACAGAAACGACACATTGTACTACAAAATAACCAAATAAATAACTAAAATAATACAAAATTTTATACACCTCAAATTCAGTAAAGCTCCTATTACAAATAACTTCACAAGACATCTCATTACATTGCTTCTACTTATTCATATAGTACTATCTTGAAAATGAACTTTCTAGAAGTTTCTAACACCTCATCACAATGCTTTTACTTACTTATATAGTACTATCGACCTCTTAGAAACATTGTAGAAAATGAACTTTCTAGTAAGTGGAATATTATTGCTTTCGCATTACTACATGAGCATTATTTACTAGACACTTGTAGCAATACATAGAAACCATTTTATCTACTAAGGGAATTAGGGAGATTGGGATCATGACATGCTCCACTACTCATGCTTATTTCTCCCAACATAATCTCCTCCCTAGAATCTCCCTCCATGACATTGAACCCCATGCCCCTTCCAATATTTGTATGTAACATGTGGTTTTAAACACTAATCGCTATTTTATTTACAACATTTGTCATAGGTTGGGATATGTCCCCTACATTTAGGGAATCCACATTATTATTAGCATGTTCATAATTTGCATTTTGGGATTAGAGCCTTAGAATTTCGAATCAACATTTTGGGATTAGAGCCTTAGAATTTGATTGAGATTTGATAGCTTTCTAAAATGTATGCATTTTTCCCTCTCATATTTTAAAAACGAAAAAATATCATCTAGCGTGTGGTCCAACTCCTCCACATTCTTTGTGATGTAATCCAAATACTAAGAAGGGAATTATACTACATATTCTAGTGTCTACTCTTATTGTAATATTTATGGGGATGAATCCCTCATTATAATAGTCCCATAGCCATCAAGCCTCTATCCTCTCCCTATTCCGTGGAAAAAAAAATTCTTTAAATGTTTATATATCCCCAAAAGAAATAAAAGGAACTGGAACCTATCAACTTTGCTTCTATGTTCCATACATATCCTCTAGTAGAGACATATATGAATTCCAATAATAGTATCTCCATAGATTCTTCAAGTAGTTATCAATCATTTCTCGTTGATTGAATAACCTCCATAAAAAGAGATGATTTGGAGATTGGGAGTAGCTCTCTGTGGCTAAGTTTTTCCCTGGCCTCTACCTTTGACCCTATTTGCAAGTTTGCAGTTTTGTTTCATGTCAGATTCATTTGAGGCAGAATCAATAGTGTATATATCTTCAAAAAATTTTGTTGGTTGTGGCTGGTTCCTGAAATCTTTGATCCTGTGTGCTATGTCGCAATCTTCCTTATGGTTTTTGCCTTCTATCCTTAAGTTCATCAACTGTGGGAGAGTATAGTTGTGTGCATAGATTAGAGTTGGATGGTGGGTTTTCATTGGATTCTTCTCCATGGGTGGGCCTTCATTCTTAGATGAGGAAGCTTTTGCTTCTTTGGTCAAAGGATCTAAATTAGTTGGTGAGAAATGTTCTGACATAAACAAACTTTTTAAAAGGGTAAAATCCATCCCCAATATGGACTTGGGTTCTCTATGGGAAAAAAGGAACTTTATTCTTTTGATGAAGAGAGGTTTAGTAGGTACGTTTATAGTCCTTTGGCCCAATCCTAGAACTATCCTAGAATGGATCTCCAAGAATTGGGTTGATCAAAATCTTGTTGTTGTGTTTTGTTGTGGAAAAGGATTTTATGTATTGTTATTTGAAAACAAAGAAGATAAGGACCTTATCTTCAAATTTGGCCCCTACTTCATGGGCTCCAAGGGAATGTTTCTTTCCCATTAGAGTCTGTAATTTAACCCGGACATGGAAATTTCTACTGCTCATGTATGGATCAGAATATCACACCTATAAAGAAAACATCCTACTAAACCCATTTAAAAAAAATTCTTTGACACAACAAAATTAATAGCATGAGGAAGTACACTAATTTATTCATGCAATTAACAACAATTGTAAAAACACGAGTGCATGCTATTTACACAAACTCAACATCATTCCAATAAACATATACACATCGAAATAAATAGGACAAAAGATAACATAAACTTATCTTTAAATAGATTAACCAATTGGTTGCATATGAAGGATGCTCCTCCTAGCAATAGGCATGTTGTTCATTTTCTCTCAATAACAAGCTACCCCTGAGTTGAGGCTATGATTCCACAAGGAGATTTGGTCTTCTTGACCATGCACTCTCCACATTTAGAATCCCAAAACACAAGTTCTCCACTACAACAACTATTCCAATCCACCGACTCTTTTTCCCCTCAACCTACACAACCCAAGGAATGAGATCCCCCTTCTTTGCTACACAAACCCTCAAGCCTTCCCACTTCCCTCCAAGGCTCCAATGCACATGTTTGGCCAAGAAATATCTTAGTTTGGGACTCTATGAATTATCAGTTGTTCCACGAGTGCTCATAGTAGATTTCTCAAGGATCTTGAGCCATTTACTCAATGGTAAATGCACTTATGAGCATGCAACCCATGTTACATACATACAACCTTATTTTCAACATAAAAAATCATCCCAAAAATATGTATTTCCATGGCTAGCCTGGTTGGTGCTCTTACCAACACTCAACACCTCTCCTGCTTCCCAAAAAACAATAAGTAAAAACTATTTAAACAAGGTAATTGGTTCACCCGTGCGATACAATAAACATGCCAATGCATATAATAGTCAATTACCAAGTTATATTGTATTCCATTCACCATTAGAAACTGTATTCTTAAGAAAACCAATTAGTGTTGTAAAATTCAAGTAGTAAACTAGTCTATATCATAAATGAGTAATTTGCAACAACAATAAGAAAATCATCCCACAAAATTGGCAATTATATCTCAAAATTTAGCCTTCAACAAGTAGTACGATATCCAATTGCTAAAAAATATTTCTTAGCAAGTTTTGCTACAATATTAAGTAAATATTCAACAATTTATACAAGCCTTAATGGACATAACTTTTATTTTTTACAGTAACAAGTTATTTAATGATTATTCAAAGTGTAGTTTTACAATTGATTTTCCAATGATGTCATAAAGCTAGATTAAGTAAAGGTTTTGAGAGTTTTTGAGAGTGTTGAGAATCACAAACATAAATACTAGTGTTTTCTACTTTCATAGGGGATATGGAGTCAATATAATTCATTCAATGAGGCCAAGCAAGATGTATGTTGAAGGTTTAAACCCTATAGCTATCTACTCATAGAACTAGGTTAAACCTCAGAGGAAAAGGCCACTAAAGTTTATCCACTCATAAACCCTAGATGTTGCCCCACTTTCTCTAATTCATATAACAAAGAATATGGATGGAAACTATGCCTTGAACCCTAAGGGGGATATCCACTCCTAACCCCTAGAACCAAACTCTAGATAAGATAAACCCTAAGGGGATATCCACTCCTAACCCTTAAGACAAATCTTAAATGCTTCAACTAGTCAAGGTGAAATCAACAAGGGAAGGGGATAACCAATCTTAATCCCTCCTTAGGGTTTCAATATTTAAGAAACATCAATATAATATGCAAAATTACCACTCTAATAGAGCAAATTATCAATATTTATCAATAAACATTACACACATTCAAAGTAAACACTTGAAATCTAGGTGCATTATCATGAGGAAAACCTAGTTCATGTAGATTTCACGATCAATAAGGGAAATATCCATCCAAAACATCACTCCAATAGTGTGCATGAGACTCCAAGAGAGAAAATAAGTAGAGAATTTTTTTTAAGAAAGCTATCTCACAAGTGTGAGAGGTTGTGATGATAATCAAATGATTTGAGTGCTTCCTCTATTAATATGAGTCAACCAAGCACTAATATACATAATAATAATGTAAAATGACACTAATCCATGATAACAAGTGGGATCGACACCTCAAGAAGCCTCTAAGAATGAAAATAAACCACAATAGGGTCACACGTGTGGTGACATCAAGCCATCAAAGAATGAAGATATCCTCTACAAGGACACATGTCATCATCCAAAGGTGTAAGCAAAGTGGAAAACCATCATCAAGTATTGGATAAAGTGTGGGGTGCACTACCCAAAGTCTGGATCCCCTGACCATCTCAGTGCCATCATTTCCATATCTACAAAATAAAAAACCATATATATGGCATCCATGGTCTAGAGGAAGTGAGAGCTTATATCTAAGTGTGTCAAGCCATCATGTGACTCAACACTCTACCTCACATGTGCCATATCTTGTAATAGATGAACAACATTCTGGGTGAAAGCATTGGACAGACTTCAAAGGAGAATGTTAGGTGCATCCAAATCAATCAAAGTTATTGAATCAAGCAAGACCAATGTTTGCAAGGTACAATAGTTCTTAGATCATATAAAGTAAGCCATTACTTAACATAAAATCCACATCAACAATTCACATCAAGTATCCCCTTCAAACCTCACATTAGCTCAAGACTTTATGCAATTTGACAAGTTAAGGTATGGGAGGACCATGAAAATACCCTATTAGGTGCGCCAACTAGTGCTTGAAAGAAATGACCCAAGTAGAGGGATACATTCCATGAGATGTAGGAAATAAAATATACCCTTGAAGAGCAAGTGTGATAGTGAAACATGTCGGGCTTACTTCATGGATTACGAAATCATTTGATCCATTTCTATGAGAACCTTTATAAGGGGAGTGATTTTTTCTTGAGGTACTTTTTCATTCCAAACCCCTTCTCTTTCCTTTTGATACCCATTTAGCAATTCCCCTTTACAGGGTTGAAGCCTTATTATTTCATTTTTAGTGGGATAAAGTCATGTTATAGATGTGCATTCAATGCATCAAGACAAGGGGAGATTACCATTAGAGGGGGTAGATCTCAAGTTGGACTTTGGATTTTATAGTTGGCCATTATCATTTTTATAGCATTTGCATTGATCTTGAAATTCTATCCCCTCTTCTCATGAGAGAATGAACCATGACCCATTACTGAGGTTTAGTACATTGTGATAGGCTCCATGATGGTAAGTGTTAAGTATGGCAGGAAATGGAACTTCACCTTTGTTAGAGCCCCCTAGTAATACCCCTATTCCTTGGGGGTGACAACATGGGCCTAAAATAAAAAGCATGGCCACCAAGGTGAAACAAGGCAACACACATAACTTATTTAGCTTATGATTCATTATCCAACTTCAACCAATGATCCTCATTCACATTCCTAATATATTAAGTATGGCACTTCGTATGAAACAAAGGTTATTGTACCTCATGATGATGCTGGAACACCATCTCCTAAGAACTATGTTGATTAGATGTGATGAATGTTGTTGATCAAAAGTGAGAGAGGCGTTTGAGAGGGGCTGATAGGATGCCATGAGTGGACATGTTGATCATCATAATCATTGGGATCATTGTCTTCATTTTGGGCCATGAGACATTATCTCCTCTAGTTACCCCTAGGCATAAGGGGGTAACATCTGGCTCCAACTTGGGGACATGTGCTTGTTGTAGAGCGCATGAGAACCTCAACATATCTAGTAGTCCGAGACCTACAACTTTCATCCATGTAAACAAATATTGCTACATTCTAACATGGCTACATTAGTACTACAAGAAGGATGTTATCCACCAGTTCAAGAAGATATTAAACCTTGTGAGAAAGAAAAAAATTTGTGTTTTCACCAATTTATCATTTTTTCTTTTCATAATATAAGCATTAAACTAAGTTATCACGACTGCATAGTAAAGCAATGAACAACAATAAAAGGAAATCAATGCAAGCACACAACATGACCTACCTAGCCTACCTATCTTACTTTAAGCCGACAATAGATAAACTACATATAATCATAGAACCAACGAATCTGTCCTAGTATTTCATCTAATTAAAAATCCTACCTGTGTGTTTAGTTATGAACCAGAACAGAAATATATCAAACACAAAATAACCATGATTTGAAATAATCGTAACAGAGACAAATATAAAATCAAACTCATGAGAGTGGAAAGGAGGGGAAAAATCATGCCAACATGTGTCCCTACAATATTTCTCTATCCTTATCTAAATAGGGTTGTGATAAGATGAAAGGTCACAAGGTTGACTCAAAGGATTCAAAGAATGGATACCTTGGATTTCATCACTTCCTGAGTCTTTGGATGGAATGAATAGAAATATAAAGGATTCTTGATGATCACCCAAGGAGGAAGTGGATGAAGACTAGGACATGGGTATAGATCTCAAGAAAAAAAATTGGTCCCAATGTAGGGCTTGTTGGTCTTCTATGTGAAACTAAAAATTAATGCAACCAATCGTAGGTTGAAAACAAATTACCCCATGGATAAGTCATCATCATGAGGAAAAATCCCAATCATATCTTTAGTGAAACAACAAGATGAAAGAGAAGAAGGTTGGAAACTCTTTTCATGAAATTCTTATTCTAGGAAAATCATGGCATCATATTCATTAAAGTTAGAGCATAAAGGTGGTTGAAAATATTCTTCATAGAAAAAATCTGAGTGATCAAAACAATATGTATCAAACATTCTAGGAAAAGGATGGAAATCAACATAAGGATGGTGTAATCAATCACTTCTAGATGGTTGAAAAAAATCTGTGAACACATCATCTTCATATTTCCCAAAATATGAATCAATAATGCTCATAGAAGTATGCCCTAAAGTCAATCAATTTATATTTTTGATGCAAGAACCATCATTGACATCATAAATGGGATCTATATCAAAATAAAAGCAATCCTTATCCCATATACGTATTCCAACATGTATAAATTCATCAATACAATAATTATGCTCTTCATTAGGTGAAAGAAAAGGTTCTATCAAAATTTATTCACTTTACAAATCATGAAAGGAAGAAACATCAAAAACTTGGGAAGGAGTACAACTTACCATATTCTTTTCTTCATGTGAAAGATGAATGGGATCTTGGTTTACTTCACCTCCATTAAATGGAGGATCAAATACCAACATATCATCTTCATGAGGGCCTTCTTCAGAAATTAGGTCTTCAACATGGTGTGCTTCATCGAAGTGTTCTTCTTTAAAATGTTCACAAGACAACTCACGTTCCACCTCATGTTCTTGGTGAATTTCCTCGTGAATCACTCTTTAGACTCTTGTTCTTTAGTAAAATATTAATTGTCTTCAATAGGGTTTGATAATAATCCCTCTTCTTGGAGATCCACCATAAGATTGTGGAGAATATCCTCATACCTTTGAGTTCTCGAAGCCCATCACTTGAGAAATTCGTCAATGAAAATTGTAAGAGAGGATGTACTCCTTGGACTGCAACAATTCTTGACCCAATTATTTTGTCTTCCTTCCAGAGATAAAAAAATATTATTAATGTATCTTCATGTATTACATTTATCTCTGAATCATATTTCAAGAATTTCACAACATGATTAATGGTGAAAGACGAATTACCATCAAATTTTGGACACTTGTTCCCCTGTTCTAGAGAAAAGTGATTTGGAATATGAAATATTACAAAGTTGAGAATAGGATGACACCTCAAAATATATCAGTGTATTTTCTAGATGATTTGTTTATACAAGGATCATCAAGGATAAAAAAAAGGGATTCTACCCTTAGTGGAGTCTCCAGGTAAGCTTGTGGAATAAGATTTTGGGATAATCTTACCTAAATGACATTGTAGGAAGAATGAATCAATTCTCCTTGGAAATGGTGCCAAAATGTTATCACAGTATTTGAACTTTTACAAATCGCTCCATAAGATGCCAATCTTGTGTCACAACTAGAAGAAATTGTCACTATCACCTAGGCAACTACTTATCTTGTTTTAGTGAAGGAAAGATGTCCAACACAAGGGAGGCTTTCCTAGTGACCTCAAGGGATGCTATAGCCAACTAGGGAAAGTCTATAACCCCGCTATATTAGTCACTCAATAGGATAGGATAGGTCTAGGAAAGAGGAATGGTAGAAATAGTTTAAACAAGGTAATTGGTTGACATGTGTGAGACAATAAACATTTCAATGCATATAACATTCAATTACCAAGTTATATTGTATTCCATTCACCTTTATACACAAGATTCTTAATAAAACCAATTGTTGTTGTAAAATTTCAGTAGTAAACCAATCTATATCATCAATAAGTAATTTGCAACAACAATAAGAAAATCATCCTAGAAATTTGGCAATTATATCTCAAAATTTAGCCTTCAACAAGTAGTACAATATCCAATTGCTAAACAATATTTCTAAGCAATTTTTGCTGCAATATTAAGAAAATATTCAGAAATTTATAAAATCCCTAATGGATATAACATCTATTTATTATATAAGCAAGTTATTTAATGATTATTGAAAGAGTAGGAGTACAATTGACTTGCCAATAAAGCTAGATTAAGTAAAGGTTTTGAGAGTTTTTGAGAGTGTTTAGAATCAAAAACATAAATACTAGTGTTGTCTACTTTCTTAGGGCATATGGAGTCAATATAATGCATTCAAGGAGCCCAAGCAAGATATATGTTGAAGGTTTAAACCCTAGAGCTATCCACTCATAGAACTAGGTTAAACCTCAAAGGAAAATGCCACTAAATTTTATCCACTCATAAACCATAGATGTCGTTCCACTTTATATAATGTATCAAGCAAGGAATATGGATGGAAACTAGGGCTTAAACCTTAGGGGTATAGACACTCCTAAATCGGACCAAACCCTAGCTAAGATAAACCCTAAGGGGATAGCCACTCCTAACCTTTAAGGAAAATCTTAAATGCTTCAACTAGTCAAGGTGAAAACAACAAGGGAAGGGCATAACCACTCTTAATCCTTCCTTAGGGTTTCAATATTTAAGAAAACATCAATAGGACTTGCAAAATTACCACTATAATAGAGAAAATTACCAATATTTATCAATAAACATCACATGCATTCAAAGTAAACACTTACTAGCAAGGCACATTAGCATGAGGAAACCTTAGTTCATGTAGATTTCACCATCAACAAGAGAATTATCCATCCAAAACATCACTATAATAGTGCACATGAGACTCTAAGAGAGAAAATAAGTAGAGTGGACTTTTTAACAGACACATCTCACAACTGTGAGAGGTTTTGATGATGATAAAATTATTTGAGAACTTCCTCTATTCATATGAGGCAACCAAGTGCTAATATCCACAATAATAATGTAAAATGACACTAATCCCTGATAACATGTGGGGAAACCCCTCAATAAGCCTATAAGAATGAAAATAAATGAAAATAAACCACCATAGGGACATATGTGTGGTGACATCAATCCCTTAAAGAATGAAGATATCCTCCCCCAAGGCCACATGCCACCGTCCAATGGTGCAAGCAAGGTGGAAGGCCCTCATCAAGTGATGGATAAGGTGTGGGGTGCATTTCCCAATGCATGGGTGTCTTTCCCATCTATGTGCCATCATGGTCATATATGCAAAATGAAAGTTCATTTTTCCATCATCCAAGGTCTAGAAAATGTGAGAGCTTATATCTAAGTGTGTCAAGCCATCATGTGTCTCAATGCTCTACATCACATGTGTCATATCCTGTTATAGAAGCACAATGTTCTGGGTGAAAACCTTGGATCTCCTTCAAAGGGCCATGTTAGGTGCATCCAAATCAATCAAAGTGATGAAATCAAGCAAGCCCAATGCTCACAAGGTACAAGATTCCTTAGATCATATAAAATAAGTGATTACTTAACATAAAGCCACATCAATAATTTTCATCAAGTATCCCCTTCAAACTTTAGATCAGCTAAATTCTTTATGCAATTTGACAATTTTAGGTATGGTAGGACCATCAAAATACCTTATTTGGTGTGACAATGAGTGCAGGAAAGAAAAAACCAAAGTAGAGGGATATGTTCCAGGATATGCAGGAAAGAAAAGAAACCCTTTAAGAGTAAGTGTGCTAGTGAAACATGTTAGGATTACTTCATGGATTATGGAATCATTTGGTCCATTTCTGTGAGATTCTTTGTAGAGGGAGTGCTTACTACTTGAGGTAACCTTTTCTTGCTACTTTTTGCATTATAAACTGCTTCTCTTTCCTTTTGATACCCATGTATTACTTTGCAAGCCCCCTTTACAGGTTTCAAGCCTTATTCTTTTGTTTTTACTATGATAAAGTCATGTTATATATGTACATTCAGTGCATCTAGACAAGGGCTGAGTACCATTAGAGGGGGTAAAGCTAGCTTTTGGATTTTATAGTTAACCATTGTCATTTTTATAGCATTTGCATCAACCTTGGTATTCTATCTCTTCTTCTCATGAGAGAATGAACCATTACCCATTATCAAAGTTTAGTACAATGTGACAAGATCCAAGATGGTACGTGTTAAGTATGGAGGGAAATAGAATGTTACCCTTGTTAGAGACCCCTAGTAATACCCATGTTCCTTGGGGGTGACAACACAAGACTAGAATACAAATGGTGGACACCAAGGTGAGACAAGGAAACAAGCATAACCTATTGATAATATGATTCATTATCCAACTTCAACCAATGATCCTCTTTCACATTCCTAATATATTTAGTATGGCACCTCATATGAAACAAGGGTGAATGTACTTCATGATGACGTTCTACCACCATATCCCAAGAAATGCATTGATTGGATGTGATGATATTTTTTGATCAAAAGTGAGAGAGGCATCTGAGAGGGGTTGTGATGCAGACCCACCCTGCTCTCCTCAGGGCTACATGACCTCCCAGTCTAGGATATTTCTTCCTTATGAGTCGGATCAACCCTTTAGGCTCCTTATTGAACCCAAAACAATTATACACATGCCCCCTTTTCTCCTAAGGTGCAGGTCCTGTGATACCTGCGACCTCTATCTGTGCGCTTCTAAAACGTCAAGTTTTAGGCGCTAGCTCCTTCCTTCATATGGCCCTAGGCTGTGACCTTGTAGAAATATGTGATTGTGGGTGCATCCAAGGGTGGTTTTAGGCCAACCCTCTTTTCTCCCCACAGTTCACTACAAAGATCCATGTATGCCTTCGATGATACCATGGTTTCAATTGCGGCCCGCTCAAGGAAAATTAAGATCCAAGTATGTTCTGGCCCCGCAATTCTTCCTGACCATTGATCTCTCTCTTTTAGCGATGATCCATGATCAATGGTTGTTATCTATCCTCCTTTCCTATATTTCCCATGCCTTCACAAACCTCCATGATCTTTCGACACGTAGCTCTCTTCCAAACCAATGGCTACAATGGATTCTGACTTTCTGGCCTTCGAGAGTTTCAACTCTCAAATCTCACTTCCTCCTCAGTAGCTATCTTCTGGAGTGGAATATCTACTAACACCTATCACTACAGATGCACAACTACGATTTCCTCCATGAATCCAACCTTCAGTAGTTTCAGTTCTCAACCTCTCATTTCTTCTGGAGAGATTTCTTTGAAATGGCAAATCGTCTGCCACGCGTCCTTCTAAATCAATGGCTATGCTCCCGCTTCGGGACTTTAGTCTCCTCAACTAGATCAATAATCCTTCAACTCCCTCCTCGATCAACAATCAAAATCTTCTTCGGGAATTCAGTGCTTTCACCCTCTGCTTTCCTCTGGAGTGGTCTATATCCATAGTTCTAGATATGGTGCCACGCATCCACTTTCAAATCAACGACTATTGTCCTCTTCGGGACTTCGACCTTCGGGATTCTCAATTCTCAACTTTCACTTCACTTTGAATTTTGTGGATTTCTGTCGTGTGTCTGCTTGAATTGGATGGTTGAAACTTACTTCGGCTCTTTGTGTTTCAGAATTTTCAAACTTCTATGTGCTCGTTCCTCTCGGAGTGCCTTCACCCGAAACTGATGGATTTTCACCACACATCCTTCCAGACGATGGACAGTCCCAAATCACTTCAGGAATTTAGAAATTCCACTCTCCCCTTTTCCTTAGATCCTCCTTAGAGGTGACCTTGGGCAGTGACCTCATGCAAACACGCGATTGTGGGCATGCTCAAAGGTGGTTTGAGACCAAACTACTTTTTGTCCCGCAATTCACCTTGAGCCTCCATGCGTCCTTTCTCCAAAACCGTGGTTTGGATTGCGGCCCACCCTCGACTTCATAAAGCTCGAGCACCTTATATCCCCACAATGCGAGGTGACCGTCGATCTCATGATCTTGACGGTGCTTCTAAATGAACGATCGATATCTACCTCCAACAATTCATATCTCCCTCTCCCAGATCGACGGTTAGGGTCGTTTCGGAATTCCAGACTTCGGAACTCTCAAATCTCAAACTTTTCCTTTCTTTCGCAATGAAGGATCTTCTGAATTGTAATCCAACGACCATTGTTTCCCTCTCTCCTAAGCTTTTGATCTCTTCTAACTTAGAAGATTTTTTAAGTATTCAAAGGCTTCGACCTTTGCTCATCCTTTGAGTCTATCTATTGGTTCTCTTCTGCACTTATGAAAAGCGATATCCCTTCTAAGCTTGATCCTTAGAGGATTTTTATTTCCCATGCACTCCTTGAGTTTCTAGGATTTTGTCAAACTCAGATCCGAAGGATTTCTTGAAAATAAATTCTTCTCCCCCTCTTGGCATTCCTCTTGCTCGATGCACACCTTGCAGAGCTCCTCTTTACAGAGTGTTCTATAATTCTGTCTCTCTCTAAAATCAACATAGAATTGTTCCTGTGAACTCCTTGCACTTTTACTGATGAATATCAATGCTACTTCTCCTGATCGTTCTCGTATTCTGCTATCTTGACCTAGTAAAGAGTCACTTCGACACTTAGTCGAATTTCGGATTTGTGCACTCCTTGCAGCAGATTCTTACGCAAGGTTTGGATTCTTGTGGATGACTCTGCACAACTTGCAGCAGTCACTTTGCACTCCTTGCAAAGGAAACTTTACGCTATCTCTTTTGAGCTTATTTGCTGAAACAAACATTGTCGTCGCACTCCTTACAGACTGTGTGCACACCTTGCACAAGCTCAAACAAAGAGAAACAGTTGAAATTTATGCAAACTCTTCACAATTTCATATACTCATAAAGAGATTCATTCATTCATGAAAACACAATAACATGGAATTGAAAACAATAATGGTTCCACGCATTTGGATCAAGTTTCCTCTGTTGTATTCATTCAAAAGTAAATGGCTACAAATATGAAAATGATAACTAAATCACAACAATCTCCTATCTAATTTGAAGTAGCCTCCTTTAGGCATACCATGTATCTACATATACAAGAGGTCCTCTAGGGTTCCCTCCGACTACCTCTCCTATCAAAGTAATTTCTAACAACTACTCAAGCTACATTACATTCAAGACTGAGAGTGAAACTCCCAGATATCTTGTGATCATTTAGTTTCTGAGCATTTCTCTCTTATTCAATCATCCATTCAAAATAGATCTATAGAAAAATGCCAGCTTTTAGATTCCAATTAATTTAGAAAGGTGCACTATGGTGTTGAGTTGTCCCTCCACTTGGGCTTTGATGACGATGCTCCTACATCAGGTTGTTGGGTTTCCATGAGTGGACATGTTGATCATCATAATTGTTCTGATCACTTTCTTCATTGTGGGCCATGAGATGTGATCTCCTCTAGTTACCCTTAGGCATGGGGAGGTAACATGAACTAAAGTTCGATTGTGAAGAACATTGTGTTGGGCCTCTAACTGGGCCATAAAAGGGTATATACAATGAAGATGATATCATTTTATATTCCCTTGTATAAAACATAGGGTTTTACACATTACAAATTGGTTGCATGATGCAAAGGGAACTTCATTGCACTCTTAATGCCACTTCTTACATCCATAATTTTTCTTGTCCCCTATATTGGATGTTATAATTTTTGTCAACACCTATTGTAAGTATTAATGCACAACATTATACATCATAATTAAATCTAGAAATTCCCTCAATATGAATCAACTAACATAGATTACAAAGGAATATGAACACGTGTATAGTAAAATATTAGCTATTTGGCAAGCTTTCCACTAGGGGAATATTGCAAACAAATGTGAAGATCGATGATTGTTATGGAGAAGTTGTTTTGAATTTTTGTATTGACAAAGAGATAAGTGGTTTCTTGACTGCAATGGCACATTATGAGATCATATAAGTAGTAGCATAATCTTGGGTTCTTGCCAAATATGTTGTTGTGGTACCTTAGTAGGTTCAATGCATAGTCCTGCATTTGAATTGATTTAAGTCATGGTTGCATGAACATGGAAATTCATATGGGGACCAATGTGGGGAAGGCCATAGTGAATAATGTTGGAATATTGGTTGTTGTCATTGATGTCAACCCTAGTCATTGGTTTTGGACCGCAAGATTGATGAAGGTATTTGGACATGAAGGAAAATGTACATGCAGAAACAAAACCCATGGATAGATAGTATACATCATGTTGTTTTCGGTGGTAGGTGGCACGTCACGTGGATCCTCATGGTTGAGGAGAAATGAATTTTTGAAGATGAAAAAGTGAATTGAAGAAGGAAGTACATGTAGGCCCTGGAGATAATTAAAGAAAAGAATTACAAAATAAGAAAGTGTCATGTCGACCCTTATGTTAAAAGGAAGTGACATAAATTGTATAAATACATATCATTATACAGTCATTTGATATACAAGTCGAATTTCAAAGGAAATAGGAAGTAAAGAAGGTCGGAATTCAAGGGAGGATGAAGTCTTTTGGTGATGTGTTCTAAGGTATGTTATTTTCAGGTCATCTTACCATTTTTACTATAACTTTTTTTCTAGAACGATTAAGATGGTGAAATTTCTATGGTATTGAGAAGACATATCAAGGTACCTATGGTAAAAGTTTCATCTCTTGATTCTCTATAATTATAGAGATACACTCTATGGAAGACAGGGTTTTTTACCAGTCCTGAAGCTAGTCAATAAACAGGTGTTCCCGGTAAAATAGTCATAACTTATTCATAGAGAATCCAAATGAAGTGGGACCAATTTCATTGGAAATATTACGGACTATAGTTTCGTGTGTGTGAGTTTCAGAATATGATGTTAAATATTGAGCGCAAGGAATTCTATACAAGTTTTCTCTCTTGAATAAACCAGAATTGAACAAGGTATACCATTCTCTCTATAACTTATTTTTGGGGAGGATTCAAGGAGAGAAACTTGGAGAAGTTTCAGAGAACACATTGAGTAATATTATCTATAGGATCAAATTATTCCAAGAATTGAATAATTTCAGAAATTGAATAATTCTCAGGAAGCATTATCAGGTTCTATGTGATGGTTGGTTGATGGTGATGATTTAATGTAAAGTTTTATTATCTCTAATATATTCTTGGGTGTAAGGAAGGGGCAAGGCTGGAGAGGTAAAACATATATTGATATTGGAGGATTGTATCTTCCTCTTGGAGGTTTATCCCTCCCTTTACATTTGGAAACTGTAGCTACCTTTGGAAGTCATTACTTCCCTTGAACATTAACTATTGATTATTTCTCATATATTGTGCATGGTGTATTTTGGTGTATTGGTGTAACTCTTATACTATTGTTCATTTCTCATTGGATATAATTGAATGGTTTAATTATAATTTGAAAAAGGCTTTAAATTGTACTTGATATTGATTCACCCCCCTCTCAGTATCTACAATTGGTATCAGAGCAGGTTGCCTTCAGAACAATTTAACCACTGGAAGGAAAATCCTAAGCAGATATGGGTGACCATGAGCACATTTCAAATGGGATTCAAAACATTTATGGAAGAAATTATGCATACAGGAGTTATAGAGTGAAAACTTACCTAACGGCTTTGGGAGTAGACATTTGGTACTCAGTTGTAAATGGCTATGTAATCCCAAATAATGCTCCAACAGATCCAAATGAGAAGAAGCTTATGTGTTGTAATTCAAAGGCCAGACATGTTATTCTAGTAGCATTGGAACCAACCATTGCTAGCAAAGTGATGGTCTATAACACTGCTAAAGAGGTATAGGACAAACTCAAGAGTATCTACAAAGGTGATCCAAAAGTTAAGCAAGTCAAGCTTCAACGACATAGAGAAGAATTTGAAAATTTGAAGATGAACGAAAAGGAAGATATTGCAATCTATATTCTTAGAGTTGATGAAGTTGTTAATGCTATCAGAGGATTAGGTGAAGATCTTGATGAATCGTTGGTTGTACAAAAAGTGTTGAGATCACTTCTCTTGAAGTATGATGCTAAGGTCTCCACCAATGAAGAAACTAGGGACTTGACCAAAATGACAATGGATGAATTACATGGGTCTCTTATAGCATATGAAATGAGAACAGGTATAGAAAGTGACCAGCCAAACAATGAAGCATCCTTTAAAGCCATAAATAAGACAAAAGACAAGGATAACGATCTTGATGAAGAAATAGAAAATTTAGTAAGAAGGTTCCATAAGGGAAGTGGAAGATACAAAGGTAAGTCTCCTCTCAAATGCTTTAACTGTGGAAGAATAGGACATATTGTTGAAAACTGCTACTATAAAAAGAGAAGTCTCAACAATAAAAAGAGCTTCTACTCCAAGGATGATGACATTTCCTCAGATGAGAGTGATGAAGAAGATAATGATGGAGGAGAAGTCCTCTTCATAACCCAAGTAACCCAGGATGATCATCACAAGAATTCTAAAGAATAAGAAATCATTTGTGAAGAATATCTAGATGAAGAAACCAACCTTGATTCCTTTTGGGGATACAAAGACAATGCAGAGAGTGAACAACAAGATGAGAATCCTGAAAATTTGAAGCATGTTGAAACTAAAAATAGAAATCTTAGAAACACAAACATAATACTAAAAGGTGAATTGAGTTAGTTGTGAAGAAGAGAATTACAAGCTTGAAAAGACCATTAATAGCTTGAAGCAACAATCATAAGATTATGAGAAATTGAAAGAAGAATTGGATCACACAAAAGGGGAGCTACTATTGACAATAGGAAAGTTGAAGAAGTTCGAAAAAAGAACTGAAAAATTAGATGAGATCCTTAGCAGTCAAAGATCTCCAAATGACAAGACAAGACTAGGATACAATGACAGTTTGAAGAGAAAAAAACAAGAGAAGGAAGTTGAAAATGATGAAACCAACACTCCAGAACAAGTTGAACAACAAGATAGAAGACTAGAATTCAGAAGGAATGAGACATCAAGAAAATCCTCTCCCATAAGGTATGAAAGAAATCATTATGAAGCAAACCACAGAAGAATAGATTGTGAACCCAGATGGGCCACACCACAAAAAAGATCACTTACTCCTAGGTATCAAAATTTCTTTCTTGGACATTGTTATACTTGTGGAAATTTTGGACACAAGGCAATCAATTGTAGAATCAATGAAAGGAATAACTATGCAAGCTACATGAATGGTGAAAATAGTAGATATGGAAATGTTCGTAGACCTATCAAGAAAAATTATAATCCATTTGACCCATTAATGGATCAAAATATTGTGTGTTACAAGTGCAATAATCTTGGTGTCAAAGCACGAGATTGCAGAGAGATGAAGAAAGATAATCGTATGCCAAATGTCTATATACCAACTACAACATGGAAAAGGAACGAAATTACACACAATGAAAATTATCGAATAGAACTGGTTGCTAAAGAATGCAAAGAAGAAGATGAATGGTTCATAGACAGTGGGTGCTCATCTCATATGACCAGAGATCAAAGCAAATTTGTCAGCTTGAAGAAAAAGGGTCGAAATGTTTCATTTGGAGATGACTCATCTACCAAAATACTTGGAAAAGGAACTGTAAATCTTGGAAGTGAAAATGTAAAAGCAGGAAAAGTCTTACTGGTTGAAGATTTGAAGCATAATCTCCTCAGTGTTAGCAAAATATGTGATCAAGGATACACTCTTATGTTTGACTCCCGAAAATGTAAAATCAGAGAAAATAACTCAGGAAGATTGGTTGCAACTGCAACAAGAAGACCAAACAACATATAAATCCTAGACTTGAAGAAGAGAGAGAAGACAGAAGACACACAAAAGGATTCTAAAGAAGAAAAAGTCCCAAAGACCAAAAATAAGGATGAAGTATTATTGAGTGCCACATGTTCAGGGGGGACAACCCCAAATAAGAGAGTTACCTTTTCTCATTAAACTTAGGGGGAGCAGCCCTACACTTTGCCATTGATGTCAAAGGGGGAGAGAAATTGGGATCATGATGATAGGGGGGGCATGAGTGTTGCCATCAATGACAAAGGGGGGGATTGTTGGAAGATTGGTTGTTGTCATTGATGTCAACCTTAGTCATTGGTTTTGGACCGCAATATTGATGAAGGTATTTGGACATGAAGGACAATGTACATACAGAAACAAAACCTATGGATGGATAGTATACATCATGTTGTTTTCGGTGGTAGGTGGCATGCCACGTGGATCCTCATGGTTAAGGAGAAATGAATTTTTGAAGATGACAAAGTGAATTGAAGAAGGAAGTACATGTAGGCCCTGAAGATAATTAAAGAAAAGAATTATAAAATAAGAAAGTGTCATTTCAGCCCTTATGTCAAAAGGAAGTGACATAAATTGTATAAATACATATCATTATACATTCATTTGATATACAAGTCGAATTTCAGAGGAAATCAGAAGTAAAGAAGGTCGGATTTCAAGGGAGGATGAAGTCTTTTGGTGATGTGTTCTAAGGTATGTTATTTTCAATTCATCTTACCATTTTCATTATAACTTTTTTTTATAGAACGATTCAGATGGTGAAATTGCTATGGTATTGACAAGACATATCAAGGTACCTATGGTAAAATTTTCAGCTCTTGATTCACTATAATTATGGAGATACACTCTGTGGAAGATAGGGTTTTTTACCAGTCCTAAAGCTAGTCAATAAACAGGTGTTCCAGGTAAAACAATCTTAAATTATTCATAGAGAATCGAAATTAAGTGGGACCAATTTCATTGGAAATAGTACAAACTTTAGTTTATTGTGTTCAATTTTCAGAATATGATGTTAAATATGGAGCACGGGGCATTATGTACATGTTCTCTCTCTTGAATAAACCAGGATTGAACAAGGTATACCATTCTCTCTATAACTTCTTTTTGGGGAGGATTCAAGGAGTGAAACTTGGAGAATTTTCAGAGAATACATTGAGTAATATTATCTATAGGATCAAAGTATTCCAAGGATTGAATAATTACAGAAATTTAAGAAGTCTCAGGAAGCATTATCAGGTTTTATGTGATGGTTGGTTGATGGTGATGATTCAATGTAAAGTTTTATTATCTCTAATATATTCTTGGGTGGAAGGAAGGGGCAAGGATGGAGAGGTAAAACCTCTCTTGATATTGGAGGATTGTATCTTCCTCTTGGAGGTTTATCCCTCCCTTTACATTTGGAAGTTGTAGCTACCTTTGGAAGTCATTACTTCCCTTGAACAATAACTATTGATTATTTCTCATATATTTTGCATGGTGTATTGTGGTTTATTGGTGTAACCCTTATACTATTGTTCATTTCTCATTGGATATAATTGAATGGTTTAAGTATAAGTTGAAAAAGGTTTTAAATTGTACTTGATATTAATTCAGCCCCCTCTCAGTATCTACAAATAATCCCTATGTTTTGTACTCATTTTTTAGTGACATCCCAATAGGTGGTTGTGGAATTGAATTTTTTGTTTGGATATTTGTACATGCATTACAGATAGTGGCTATAAAAGAGGACATTTCCTGGTTATTTGTGTCTACTGAAGCAGTTTGGGTGTGTTCCATGCTTGAAGAAGTGCAAGGGGCATCTGTAGTAGTTGAGTGTGAATGTTGAAGCAAAGGGGAAACATTAGTAGGGGAGGTTGCCAAAGCCCTAAGTGTGGTTTCATCGAGGTGTACGTCCTTAGAATATGGGTCATTCTCTAACTTGTACTCCAAGGAAACTACAAGATGGGATCTACTCACAATGCAATCATAAGAGTGTTGCTTGAAGCTCTTACACGAGATGATAAAAATTTCCAAGTCATGTACATGTTGAGGCAAGCAGTTGATGATTGAAGAAATGTATTAGGGAAATCTTATTGTATGGAGGATGTATGGAGTTATTCCTTGTAGAAAAATACATTTACAAGATCACATAAGGTTGTTTTGTGTGGTACAACTATACTTCGAAGACCTTCTAAAATATTTAGAAACCACGATTGTATGCACATAGAGTAAGGAGATCCCCAAAATGGACTCATAGAGTAAGCACATTCCCAAAATGAGTACCCCAGAGGGTCAAAGTGAACCAAACCGACCACCAAGTGCCAAATGAAAAGAGAGGAAAGATGCCAAAAATCCCTAAATAAGCACTAGACATCCCTAAGAGGTCACACCTAAATGTTAAGGTAAAGGGGACTCAAGGAAGGTGGTCTAACACATAGGGACAATAAAGAGATATCAATGGCATGATTGCATTGGTCACAAATGGACATGGCATAAAAGAGGGTCACATCACGTCATTCCTAGTAGATAAGTGTATGTGAGTATTAAAGTGTGAAATATATATGATACACAAAGTTATTTGAAGATGCATATTTTGTTGTGTCTCATTCCACCTTGATGGCCCATAGTTGGAAACAAGTATTGGACATGATGGTTCCCGAAGGGATTCAGGAGAATGTTGTTGATTGATAAGAAATTCACATGTCCCTTTATCATTCATGGGCTTGGGAATTGGAGACCATAACTGCTTTGAATATATTCTAAGAGAAAAATATGGAATTGGAAGATTCTCTTGATGTTTTGGATGGTATCATAGCCTGACTATCTAGTTTTGTCTCTAGTTTCTTGAACTTCCACACACAAATATTGATTTCTCCCTCTCCTCTTTGTGAGAGGTTGATTCTCTACTCCACAAAGATTGATGGCCAAATTACCATACCTATCTACTTGGATTCAAGTCTAGGTTTTATTCTAGGTCAATCCCATCATTCATGCCTTGAATTTTGATTATCATATTGCTACAAATTTTCATAGCTAGAGAAATATATTCAATAGATGATTTGAAATAAAACAAAAAGTTCTATTTTATTATCAAAGGAATCAAACAATTAAATAATGGTTGTTAATATGACATGAAAAACATTGAAAAATGTAATTGGTGTTGTTTGACATTGAGAAAAGGTAATTATATTAAGTAAAGTACTCTTGAAATTTTGAGTTTACCTTAGTTTATTACAGTGAGTTTTTGGAATGGTAAAGTTAGAGGATATCATGTTAGAGATCGTAGATCTTTAGTTTATTAGTTTTCATTGTCCTTGTTATCACTGAAATTTCGTCTGCAACATTGCACGCAAATGGTTACAGAAATACAACAATGCCAACAACAATTAGTTCATCTGCAGCACCAAAATGAATTTCAAAAGGAAAAAACTATACAATTGGGAAAAAATTGACATGCGCAAACTCACTAAAGGAAGCGTGCGCATAGTGCATGGGCCAACAAAGCCCATAGAGAAAACAATGCGCCAAATGCGCGACTATGTACGAGAAAAGCCACACACTCTGCTGAACAGTGCATTTATGGTTCTTGTACCCCCCCAACCACTTATGGACCAGCTTCCAACTTGATTTGACCTCCAGATCTAAGCGAAATCTGAATTGCGGGTTGGTTAAGGACCAAAGGGTGCCCTAAAGGGCCCCTTGTTCACACTAATAACCATTTGAATTTTGCCTTAAAGAAATGCTATAAATGGAGGCCATGGGTGCACTAAGAAACAAAGATCTTCATATTATTGTTATGATGCCTCAATTCTTCCTTGAGAATCCTCTTT
This sequence comes from Picea engelmannii, assembly GCA_009831015.1. NCBI lineage: Eukaryota > Viridiplantae > Streptophyta > Pinopsida > Pinales > Pinaceae > Picea > Picea engelmannii. Next base: position 595,634 of record ML785194.1, on the reverse strand, counting down.
TCTCCTTGGAGTATTCAAACAGCATTGCAATAGGCCATTCCACTCACCTCTTGAGGGAATAGGCATTCATTTTCTTCATCATTTGCCATTTTTATTCCATTGTAAGAAGAGCTCTCCATTAGGGAACTCAAGAGCCCTCCCAAGGATGAATAGGGGATGCATAAGTCCTCATTTTTCTCTAGGACATTTTTCCAACTAATATAGTTATCGGTTGGTGGCATAATCTTGGTCATTGATTAAATGTTTATGGTTCTAAAAGTTTCTTATGCATTCTAGTTTTTATTTCCTTAGTTGTTTTAGTTTGTTTATTTGTTTATTACATGTGTTTGGCTTGTTTAACCCACTCACGAACTTCTATCTTGTTTAGCAGGCCCAACTAGGCATGCAAGTGCCATTGTTTTACTCACCCAAGTGACGAAACGAGGGCACAACAGATTGGAGACCACATTAGGGAAAAGGTATCAAATTCAACCCTATTTGGGCTTAGAGAGCATGTATTTTTAATCAAATTGTCTTGTAGGTACCAAAACTGGCCTAGCCTTACCTGTCAAAAGCCAAATTTTGAGTTGGAGGAGGAGAATTTCACTCAAAAAATTTCCCCCGAAGCGTATCCGAAAGTGCACGGGTATTCCAACCCACAGATGTGCACTCAGCGCACTATGCGCCCAAAAGGATTATTTTCTTTACTCATTCTACGCACTGTGCACCCACTGCACCTATGTTAGAATTGTAACCCGCACACATTTCCAGATTTTCAAAATTGTAAGGGTTTTTGTGATGATTTGAGGGCCCCTAGCCTTCAAATTATTTCTTTTAAGCAATTTGTAATGCTCATGCACTCCACTTAGACTCCTTTACCATATGTAAGGGTAGCTAAACATAGGCACTTAGGGAGAAAAAGAACCAAGTATTCTCATCTTTTGCTTTGGTTTCCATATGGATGGCTTATTTGGTTTGTAAAATTTAAGTTGAGATTATTTCTATCACACATAAAACACTTACATTGGGACCATAAATTAACTTTAATCATTGAGTATGTTCTTCTCTCGCACCATAGAGAAATCTTGAGAATCAGAAAGGTGGTTAAGGAGACATTTCATCTCCATTAAACAAAAAATATTTAGGAGAGGACAAAGCCCCCCTAGGGCTCCTCTTTGTTTCTTTTTTAAATCATCTTAAAGTTGTAAGGGCCCCTACATGCCCACATGTTGCAAACTTAGGATAGTTTCTTGAAATTGCTTTCTTAGTTTACATCACTAGGGAAGTTTAAAGATAAAAGTAACGGACCCATACATGCCCACATGCTTGCAAATATCGAATAGTTTTTTCAAGCTTTCTTAGTGTAAACAACATTAGGGAGTTTAAAGGATTGGTAAGGACCCATATGTCCACATGCTAGTTCTTTAGGGATTTTAAAATTCTGCAAGGTTGTACCAATGACACTTAGTAAGGTAGGTAAAAAAGATTTGTAAGGACCACATGAAGTACACATGTTGCAAATTCACACCTAACTTATTAAATTTGGCACACTCTTTCACTTGCTCACACACAAATTCACTCCTCACTCACATAATTTTCATCTTGAATTGTGGAGGTTGAAGTAGGTTTTCTCCATAGGAACTCCGAAACGTCCCACTATTTCTTGAAGATATTATCCACACCCACTTAATTCAAACAATATTGGTTCACATCCCCAATCTCTCATCCCACCACATCTAAAACTTTTCTAACATATAAAGTTTTCTTCCAAAGGAGGTGCCAAAAGAGACTTTTAGTCTAGCTAGGATCTAGGGGGTAGACATCCAAATAAGCCCCCGTTATTTGGTTCTCACATTTTTCAAACATTGGAAGTTGACAAATAGAGAAATTTCAACTCCTCCAAGTGAAGTGTTCCTACACCATAAGGTAGGGAGATACCCATGAAGGATTGAAGGCTGAGGTTTGGTTGTTCTATGCGTCCCCCCTTGAGTCACCCAAATCTTGGAAGGGATCCAACCCATGATCCATTTCTGAGGCCGAAAATATAAATGTCACACTTTGATCGAGGTACCTAGTGACAAAATTTAGCACATCTACCCAGGTGGAAATTGTGGGCTGCAATTTAACCTTGATCAGATTTTGTGTGGTTGTTGGGAAATATCACCATCTCTTTTGGGATATGCACCCTCTACCCCTCATTATAACTGATCATTTCATCCTTCATTAGTTCCACTTTCGGTGGATTCAGACCCCACTGTTGAGTGCTCTTAGAAGGTCTAGTGCTATTTGAGAGGAAGGATGATACGTATTTTAGGACACGAGCATTTGTTTTATTTGTTCCCCCACGTGGACAAAATCCACCTACCCACATGTATGCTTATTTACAGTTGATTTATGTATGATGCTCATTTGATTACATGCAATTGTGAGTTATATTATATTGTGACGGTCAGAATTATACAAGTCTCTTGTTCATTTATTTCTCTCATCACCATTTTCGCATATTCACTTTGCTAGTCGGACATAATAGGGGACCCATAAAATCCCCATCATTCTAGACGCTTGCAGAATCTCCCTCCTATTCTAGGAGGAGTTCCTATTCTTTCCAACTCACCGTCTCAACCATCTCACACCCCCATGAGTGCCACTATTTTGGGATTAAATTTACTTGGTTCCACTTTGCTTGGGTCCAATTCCCAAAGGCATCCATCCACTAGTTGTCTTTCACAAGGAGGTAGCAAGAAATATTCTTCTCAAGGAAGAAGTACAACCCCACCAAATCTCTCCCAAGGATCAAGTCCTCTACCTACTCACACAATGGTTGGAACTAATCCTCCACCAAATCCCCCTATGCCATACTTGACATCTATAAACATTCATGATTTGACTAAACTCATGAATGATCTCATTTTACATGACCCCACATGGCCCAATATGCCTACCAAACTACCTTCAAATATTCCCAAATTTGAAGGAAAACTAGGGGAAGATCCCACCAACCATGTTATGACATTACACTTATGGTGCTCTTCAAACAACATCATGGATGGATCCACCCACTTAAGGTTATTTCAAAGAACACTCACTGGTCCATTAGCCAAATGGTATGTGGACGAACAATCAGGGTGCCATGTGACTTTTGAATCCTTAGCCAAAACCTTTTTGGCATTTTTTCAACTACCAGTTCGTCATGACACTGGTTTAGAACTACTCTTTGAGTAAAAACAAACCTCATCTATGCATATTTCTGACCACATCCATGAATGGCATCGGTGACATAGTTTATGCAAAGCAGAAACCACCAAAGAACAACGTCTCGATTGGTTTCTAAAATCACTTGTCTCTATACTTGGCAAAGATGTAGCATCCACCTTCCCCCAATCTGAAAAGGAATCCATCAACAAGGCCCAATAGTTCAACCTGATTTATGCTCAGTCAGGTTACTTATACATAGTATTAACTGATGCACCCAGACCCGTCCCATTTGGCCAAGACAAACCTGGCATGTCTCACGTTGTGGATGGGTTGATTGGTACCACAACACACCACAACTCGTACATCCAACCACCACCTATTTATGGTGTGTTGGCATGTTTACAGTAAGAATGTGCTTGTCATTGATGGCAAGAACAACAATGAACCAAACCTCGAGAGTGTAGAAGACAAGAAAGCTCAGAAGAGATAGCAGGTTCCAGAAGTGCAGACGAGGTCCAAGAGACGGACTCACAGGAGGAGTAAAGATCGAGACTCGTGAACACTTAGAAAAGCTTCAGATTCGGAGATATCAAAATCTCAGGAGGAAGAGTGATAGCGGTCGTTGGATCACCGATCCAGAGGACCAATAACCGTCAAATTGAATTAATGGAAGGATAGGATAAGCGGGGAAAAATGATTGAGAATTCGGTCATCTGAATTTCTGTCAGCCACCAGATTGATTTAAGTGGAAGGATAGGATAAGAAAGGGTTGAGATCTGAGATCTCGATCACCTGAATTTCCATCAGTCGTTGGATCGAAATAAATGGAAGGATAGTATAAGCAAAGATGGAGATTCATTGGATTTAATCCAAGGAAAAGCTGCATCGTAGACAGATCGAGTCGTTGATCTAAAATCTTGATCAATGAACAACATTCACTTCGAGTCTAAAGTTATGAGGAGGTTACACTTCGGATAAATCTCACCTCAAGAATTTCAGTTTGAGATTTGAAATACCCAAAGCCCGAAGAGCCGAAACACATTCTCGATTGTCAGATCACCCGAAGTAAATCTCAGTTGTCAAATCATCCGAAGAAGATCTCAAGTGTCAGATCATCTGAAGTGAATCTGGGTTGTCTGATCCAGAATGTTAGTTTGATATTTGAAGTCCTCGAAGCTTGAAGATTCAAAGATCCGAAATAAATCCTCAACCGTCGGATCATCCGAAGTAATTTTCAGCCATCAAATCATTCTAAAGTGGAAGGACAGGATAAGTTAGAAGAAGGGCGCGCTAATCTCAACAGTCGATAGTTGGTCACTCAGATCAATGGTCGACAGGGCATATCGGACCCCCATTCCTTTTTGCCTTTAACTATGGGGGGGGCTCCGAGTTGCTGGTATTTTCCATGTGGGACCCTCATACGTGTCACCCTCCTGTTAACTCGGACCCCCCTCGCTCATTAACACTTATCACCTAACACCCCCTCCGAGTAAACCACCAAACTATTCATACATACCACCTTCGCGCTCCGACATCACACTCCACTACCCACTACACGTCACACTCCACTACCACGCTCAACCTCCACACTCCAATACACTACCTACACGTCTCACCCACATCAACAGACCACCTCAGCAAGGACACAAGTCGTCCAATCTGAAAGATCACTTCGGGTGTATTATCAACCCTTGATCATAGTACAGTGGAAGGATAGTGTAAGTTTGAAAAGTTGAAATCCTGAAGTTCCTAAGGGAGAAGTTTCGACAACTGTCCATCTCAATGTTTGATTAAGTCCTAGTCGTCGGATTAAACAATGAAAGGATGAGTGTAGGGATCAAATTTAACCATTGATTTATTTATGTGAAATAAATCATTTGATTTTATCCATCCCTTCAGGAGCACTCTTAAGATCGTAAGATCGATGGTCCCATCATATTGCGGGGATTGAAAGTGTGTGAACCTTAAAAAGTTGAAGGAAGGCCGCAATCGAAACCACGATTTTGGAGAAAGGACACATGGAGGATTGAGGTAAATTGCATGGAGAAAATCAGTCTGATTCAAACCACCTTTGGTCATGCCTGAAATCATGTGGTCACATGAATTTCATTTCCCAAGGTCATATCAAGAAATGGAGCTAGTGCTCACTAGACCAAGATCGGGAAGCACCTTCTGAATAGGCGTTTGGTCACCCCCGATGGTCATGTGAAGTAAGGGGCTTAGAAGCCAAAGAAGCCAAAGATGACTCTTTGTAACTGACAGAACATAGTTATTGTATCTTCCAGAGAATTCAAAGAGATTTAGAGTGATCACCAGAGGAGCTGAAAAGTCTCGAGGTAACTGCCAGTGGAATGAAGACTCATCATAGAGATGATTGATAGATGGAAAAGCATCGAAGACTATAACTTCCAGAGAAGCCAAATAATCTCAGGATAACAACCATTGATGAAGAACAGTCTCAGTATAATCACCAGAGAGAATGAAGAGTTAGGTGCATGATCTGGCACGGACTTGGCATGATAAATATACGCAGAGCAGAGAAGAGATGGTTGATTCTTTTGAGAGTCATTCATGTGGGTAGAAGCATGTTGTCAGTAATAGCTGAACTGCATAGAAGAGGCATAGCGCATAGAATGGAAATGGCACACAGATCATAAAATGTAGAAGAACAAAAATTGTAAAGTAGGTGAGCAACAAGACATCGATGCATGAAGAGAAGAGTAGTGTAGCAAAACAGTGAAGAGACTGGTAAGCCATTGATAAATATTGTATCACTGTGATTAATTTAAGAAAGAAAATATTTATATTTCAAGGTGGTAGGGAGGTGCCAGGGAGGATTGTTGTCCTCAGAGTTTCAAGTGGGTGAACACAGGGAGTTGTAGCTTCCATCTAGTTCCAGCCAGAAAAACCAGGGCGGTAGGGTGGTGCAAGGGAGAACTTGTTCTCTTTTATACAGGTTGGTGCTTGTGTAACTGAAAGTTAGGGCTTCCATCCAATTGGTGCTGGAACACTCAGGGATTTGGTGCTTCCATCTAGTGGGTGCTAGATAAACCATAGAGTTGGTGCTCTCAACAAGTTATTACTTGTAAAATAGAGGTGGTAGCCTCAAAAGGATTTGGTGCTCATAAGAATGATAATGTATAGAAAATAAAGATTAATTATCATATCAAGAAAAAGAGGTTTTTCCCTTTATGGGTTGCCTCAGGAAATATCTTTCTCTGTATATTTCATGTGTGTGATTGACGTTGAATATTCTATTGCTTACTTCCCTGCATTATTGTGATCATCATTGAGTGCTATGTAAAGAGTTTAAAATGGGCATAATTTTTTAAGCACAGTAACAAATGATTCACCGCCCCTCTCAGTTTTCCAACAATTGGTATCAGAGCGTGTTCCTTTTATTTAAAGTTAGATCAGTAAGCTTAAACATGACAAGTCATGAAGGAACTTCAACCAATAAGGCCCCCCTGTTCAATGGAACAAACTTTGGCTTCTGGAAAGTTAGGATGAGAACCTACATAATGGATTTAGGTGCAGATGTCTGGGATGTGGTAGAGACTAGTTATGTAAAGCCAGTTGTGCTAGATAATTAGGATGACAAGCTAGAATTCAGCTTCAATGCTAAGGCTATGAATGTTATTCTGAGTGGGCTTGCAGAAGAAGAATTTGTAAAAGTTATTCACTTAGAATCTGCCAAAGTAATGTGGGACAAACACATTAGCAGTTATGAAGGTAATGAGAAAGTAAAGGATGGCAAGCTTCAAACCTACAGATTACAGTTTGAACAACTAAAGATGAATGAGGATGAAGCAGTTAATAAATTTTTCTTAAGAGTTGAGGAGCTTGTGAATGCCATGAAGTGTCTTGGTGAGAAGATTGAAGACGTATTCTTAGTTCAGAAGATTTTAAGATCTCTACCAAATATATTTAATCCAAAAGTTTCTGCAATAGAAGAACCGAATGATCTTAAGACTCTGTCTATTGATCAACTCCTAGGAACTCTAACTTCTTATGAAATGAGGATTAGTAAAGATAAATATACCACTAGAGAAGCATTATTTAAGGCAGATAAGAATGAGGATTCTGAGCCTAATGAAATTGAAGCAAAATTTGTGAGAAGACTAAAGAAAGGATCAGGCAAGTACCAAGGCAAGTTTCCCTTCAAATGTTTTAACTATGGAAAGATAGGTCACTTTGCATCTAAGTTTCCACACAAGAAGAAGGACCAAAACTCTGAGGGTGAAGAGAAGTACAAATCCAAGAGATTTGGTAAAAAGAAAAGTTTATGTGTAAACAATGATGACTCTTCAGGAGACACAGATAGTGACTCTCCTTGTGAAGATAAGGTAAATGACTTCATGCTTATGGCCAAGGAGGATTATGATAATAAAAGCACATGAAGTGATGTTAATGATGAAGAAGTTGTGGTGGACATGGAAGGAGAGTTGATTAGTGCTTTGGAAGATATTGACAAACGCAGGCTTAAGAAGAGAAAGAAAAAACAATTGCTGATACAATTCGAGAAAGACAGTAAAAAACTTGATGAAGACTTTTCCCTCCTAAAAGTGGAATTAGAAGAAGTAAATAAAATAGAGGACATTTTGAAAAATCAATTATAAGAGAATAAGGAAAGATGTGAATCCTTGGAATAAGAGGTAGTAAAAACCATAAAAGAGATGGAGAAGTTTAAAGCATTGTATCTCCAAAATCTTGCAAGAATTAAAGCCTCAGCAGAACTAAATGACATTTTGAGCAAACATAGATCTCCTTTGTTGAAGACTGGTTTAGGCTATGTAAGTGGTTCAAGAAGAAAACAACCAGAAAGCAAAGATCCAGTAAATATGATCAAGTTCCAAGTCAACAGACAATCAAACCATGTGAGTACCCTGTCACCAGAAGCTAATAAAGATGAGATGATCCCTGATAAAAAACAAAGATATCAGAAGATGGGGCAAAAACTGCCAAGAAGAAGGCCATCCTTTAGGTACCAAAATTTCTTCCATGGTCACTGTTTTTACTACTCTAATTTTGGTCATAAGATTGCAAATTGTCAAATTAAGTTTAGAGACATGCAACTAAGGAGATCAAGAAATAAGCAATCTTTGCAACATAGAACTAAACAGCCAATGAGTAGACAAAGTTTCACCAACCACTTTGACCTATTGAACAATGATCTTGAATGCTATAACTTTCATAACTTCAGCCACAAAGCTGCAAACTGTCATCTGAAGAATTACAAAGCAGATCCAAGGATAAAACCCTTAGCCAGAAATGCCAGCACATGGAAAAATAAAGATAGTGAAAAATGTGGTCTAGTACTTTCAGCTCAAAAACAAAAACACCCTTGGTATATAGACAGTGGATGTTTGAAGAACATGACTGGAGACAAGGATAAGTTTCTATCTATAAGTAAAGGCAAAACAGGAAATGTGACCTTTGGAAATGATGAACCAGGTAAAATCAAGGGTAAAGGGATGGTGAGTTTGAGTAATGGTAAAGGAAAAGCCTAGGATGTTCTGCTTGTATATGGGTTGAAACATAATTTGCTCAGTGTAATTCAAATTTTTGATAGAGGATGTGAAGTAGTGTTCACTTCCAAAGATTGTAAGATAAATTCTGTAAACTTAGGACAAGTGGTGGCAAAAGGTATAAGGACATATAATAATGTATATGTATTGAAAGAAGATAGAGAAGAGTGTCATCTAAGAAAACGTGATGAAAGATGGTTATGGCATAGGAGACTTGGACATATAAACTTTGACCACTTAATCAAACTCAAAAATCTTGAGGTAGTAAAAGATCTTCCAAGAATATCAAAGCCACAATATTCTGTGTGTAAACCCTGCCAGGTAGGAAAGCTAACTAGGAAACAGTTTAAATCCAAGAGCTCTACTTCAATAGAGAAACCACTCCAATTAGTTCATATGGATTTATGTGTACCATCAAGATAGGAAGGTATAGGGAAAGAAAACTACTTCATGATGATCATGGATGATTACTCCAGACTCACTTGGGTTGTTTTTCTCAAAGAAAAAGCTGAAGCATTTGAGAAATTTAAAATATTTAAGGCTTTAACTGAGAATCAAATAGGCAACAGATTAACGATTGTAAGACCAGATAGAGGAGAAGAATTTATGTCAATTGATTTCAAGGAATTATGTGATAAACATGGGATCAAAAGAGAATACACAATCTCAGGAACTCCACAGCAAAATGGAGTAGTTGAGAGGAAAAACAAAACAATTCAACAAATGGCTAGGTCAATGATGAATGAGAAGAACATTGGTAAAACCTACTGGGTATAATCAATACACACAACAATCCATATTCTTAACAAATCTCACCTTAGACCACACAGTGACAAGACACCTTATGAATTGTGGTATGGAATACCTACTTCAATCAAACACTTCAAAGTCTTTGGGAGTAAGTGCTACATAAAGAATAATAATGAAAACCTTAGAAGTATGATGACAAGGCTGATGAAGGAATATTCTTAGGGTATGCTACAAACAGTAAAGGATACAAATGTTATAATAAGAGGCTGCATAGATTGGTTGATTGTATTGACATAAAAGTTGATGAAGGAGTCCCAGTAAGAGAGGTGAGAAATATTGAATCAAACACAAAGGATATAGTTGAAGTTGAAGATGAACAGGTCCAAGAATTAGAAAAAGAAGAATCTGAGTCAAATGAAGATACAAACACTCAGGAAGATTCAAATCAATAGAGAACATCAAATCCTTCCTCCATAATTACTCAAAAGAATCATTCTGCAAGTTAGATAATTGGTGAGAAAGACAAAGGTGTACAAACCAGGAGAAGGATAATCAAAGACATCGTGAAATCACATATAGCCTTCATATACATGGTGGAACCCAAGAACTTCAATGAAGCCAGTGAAGATGAAAATTGGTTAAAATCAACAAATGGGGAACTGGATCAGATTGAGAAGAACAATACTTGGGAGCTTGTTCCTAGACCAACAATGTTTGCACTCTTTTCGTCGTTTGATGAGAAAAAAGTCAGTGCTTACATGCCTAGTTGGGCTCTGCTAGTCATGACAGCTATATGGTAAAAGGTTAGAAAGAAAACAACAAAGCTATTAACAAGAATTAAACAAAAACTAAATAAAACTATGAGCATAAGAACAAAAATAAAAACAAATGACAATGGACCAATATCACCAATATATAAGCTGGTCTGATTGATGAAATCCAAAGATACACAATGGAGAAAGAGGACTTGGGTCCCTTCCCTCTCCAATGGAAGGCTCTTGAGGCCCTCAACTGATTGCTCTCCTTACAATGAAAGATGAAAGTGTGAGTGAAAGAACTCCAAGCTTATCCACTCTAGTGAGAGATGGAAAGCCTATGAAATGCAACCTACAATGTGTGTTGCCAAAGAATGAGTCCTTAGTAATCTCAGCAGCATAACAATACAAAGAATTCCTTGAAGAAATGGTGGTCATTCATGGATTTTTATAGCCAAGCATTGGGTTATTATGCAACCTCTTTTGGGCACAATTAGGTGAAAAGAGGCTCTTTAGGGCACAATTAGGTCTTTGACCAGCCTCCCCACGCAGATTGAGCTCGGATTTGGTGTCAAATCGACTTGGGATCCAATCCATTAGTGGTTGGGAGGCCAACCAGCTTCATAAATGCGTCGTTTGGCAGGCGCGCAGGTTTTGCACCCCACAACCGCGCATATGCGCTCCAGGTACGAAGATGTTGCGTGCGCGCGCGCCCAGTGGGTGCAAAGCGCCTTGTAATTTTTGGCCATTTTGTATAGTTTTGACCCTTTTGTTGTGTTGTGGAATTAACCTTGTGCCATGAATGACTGTCTTTCTGTGTTGATGATGCGGAGTTCTTGTCGCCCTGTGCGGACGAAATTTCAGTGATAACAGATGCCCCCTGATGGATGAGGTTAGGAGCAAAACGTATAGCCGAAATTCATCAATGTTTCTTTTACTGAGAATGGTGTGGTA
>ML785194.1:498156-562278 GCA_009831015.1 Picea engelmannii | reverse complement strand
CCCCCCCCCCCCCCCCCAATTTCCAGCACCACTGCCACTGCTGAGGGTAGACAAAAGAAGAAATAGCCCACAACTCCACTTCCTCCCCGAGTTCAACCTCCTTATGCACTATGCGAAAGAGAGGTATGCCCCACTAATAGATGTCCTTCTCTTCCCGATTTACATAATCTCATCCAACTTCCTCAAGAAATCACATCACTCGTCGCTTCACCAAGCACATATAGTATTACTACAATATCCTCCACTACAGGTAGTAAAGGGCTGTGAACCAAATTCGTGTGTGCCATTTTTTCATAATATGGCCACTACACTCATCATTTCCCAACTCTGCCTCAGTTTCACCAGACGCTAATGAAAGTACACCAAAAATTTCATCAAGAGCCCTCTCTACCACCACTTTCTGGTACTCAAGTCACTGACATCCATTATGTCTCTTCCTCCATCCCAGAATGGATGATATTCCCTTACGATCTTTGTGACTCACTTGCTCGCTTCACATACTAGTTTACTTTGATTGTGGAATATCGAGGTCGTCATTCAACCCCTATTCAACCACATACAACGACCTCACAACTGGTCCTGCCCTCTCTAGATACTGTCAACATCACCTCCCCTGAACCTGAGTCACTTCCCACCCCTCCATGGTTCACAGATATACTTTTGAGTATATGCCCACAAATCCTCCCAATTCTCTGGTTCATTTCCCATGAGAAATCTTACCCCCTACCACATTTTATCACCCACAGTGTCTGAACATTTGGTTTATGTCAAGCGAGCCATCACACCTTGTATGCAATATCTCCTCTATGTCTTCGCCACTTGAGGACAATCACACTTTGACAATCACCAGTATCACCTCTCTGGATCCCCTATATTCTCGCATTTTCCACTGCGACGAAGATATCCTAGAGGAACTCACTACCCTTGATTGCCCATGGAACGTGCTCCATCACCGAGTGCTTTTTCTCTCACAACAAGCCTTTGACCCCCCTAGCCAATCTTCAATATGTGCAATTGAAACCAAGGATTTTATTCCTTCAGGAAATATATACTGGTTCAACAAACCTATCCCTGCCCCATATGATTTTGAAGAAGGCAACATGGCCAATATCTCCCCCACTGTTAGAATCTACAATTCCATCAAACCGGTAATCGTAGAAGAAATCACCATTAGCGTCGCATGCTCCCCTGAGGAACTCATATATTAAAAAGCTCTCTTTCAGGAATAATGGGATATTTTTTCCTGGTCATTTATGGAGATGCCCGACCTCAATCCTTTCATAGTTGAACATCGCATCAACACATGCCCAGATGTCACCTCGGTCCGTCAAAAGTAGCACCCACTTCATCCATTCAAATTTGTGGCTATCAAAGCCAAAATTGACAAGTTACGCGTTGTTGGGTTCATTTACCCCATTGTGTATACCTCATGGGTTTCCAACCCCATCCCTATTAACAAAAAATAGGGCACTATTCACATCTGCACCGACTTTTGCGATCTCAACCATGCTTGTCCCAAAGACAACTTTCCAACCCCTTTTTTCGACCAAATTATTGATGATTGTGCCAACCACGAGGCATTTTCCTTCATGGATGCGTTCTCCGTCTACAATCAAATCCAAATCCATCCAGTTGATCAATATAAAACTGCTTTTAGTACCCCATGGGGTACTTTTTCTTATCATGTCATGCCTTTTGGACTAAAAAATGTAGGTTCTACATTTCAACGAGCCATGAATTATGTTTTTCATGATCTTGCTTGCATCATCCTCGCTTATTTGGACAACCTCACTACTCAATCCAAGAAACGAACTCAACATTTAGATGACTTATGAATCATTTTTTGAATGATGTTGCCAGTACAATATCCTCTTGAACCCCCTCAAGTGTGTATTTTGCGTCACCATCAGATGCCTCCTTGGGTTCATTTTCACCCAACATGGCATCACGGTGGACCCCCTCAAGGTCCAAGCTATCACATAAATTCCACCACCTAGGAATTTATGCCAACTACAGAGCCTACAAGGCAAAGATAACTTTCTACGTCGCTTTGTCCCAGATTACACCATCCGTACGACCCCTAACTCAAAACTAGGAAATTCATGCTACGCAAGAGGATGGGACCACTAACTTGACTCTCACAACACCCAGATAGATTGACTTAAGCTCTTGTAATCTCTAAAACTCCTCCAAATTCTCTCATCAAATCCCTATAGTGACGGGTACAAATGAGGTGGCATTGTGGGCCCAACATCCACATATAGTCTGTTTTCCCAAACTTCCACACTCAGTTATAGGAGCCCAGAGCCTTTATTTCCAGATCCATCTTTAGCCATAGGATCATGGTCTCGCCATAGACACAGTCACATTCCTCGGGTCACCATATGAACCTGGCCCCGCGGGAGAATTTTTCCCACGTCACGCCTAGGTACGCATGCTCATGTTAAAAATTATCAAATAATTACTCTATGTTCTTTATCATCAGATATTGTTCACGTAGAGTTTTTAGTTTTTAATGTGTGCAGGTACTTGGTAATCACAAATAGCACAACCCCTTCAGGTATATGTTCGACACTGGCACATAATCATTCCCTCTGAATATCAATTGCATCTCTCAGTCACACCCTCTGACGCTCACCTTTAGGGTCCCTACATCCATCTCTGTAGTATCATCACCTCTACTGCATTTTGGTATTGTTACCCGGTAGCACTCTCCCCCACATGAGTTGTCCCATTCATAGTTCCCCTTGGAAATTTGACACTCATGTTGCTTTCACCCCCTAAGGATGGGAGTCCCAATAGTATTATGCACTTAAGAGAATAAGCCACATACTTCTTCTCATCATCTTTCTAGCTTTCCCAATGGACTCCCCGGCTATTTCATCTCAGTTCTATTTGACTTCACTTCTGCAGTATCATTAACCCTCCATTTCATCCACCATCAGTTTTTCCATCTGCAGATTGCCCTCCATTCATTTACCTCATACAGAAACCCACCCATGGGTCCCCCACCCTCCACCAGTTCTCTTCACAACTTGTGCCCTCATCGGTCAAGCCATTTCGCACTGGGGCACCCATTTCTATATCTGTACACTCATCCCAAATTATTATTTATTTATTTGGTAATTGTAAAAATCCTTTGTTTCCATCATTTACTTAGCTTTTTGTCATCACCCTTGATGACCTTCTTTTCCTGGCAACACAACCCATGTTGCCCTTGGTTGGGGCATCTACTTTCCTTTTCTCATTTTGACATCGTTCATGAACCCCGAGTATCCCAAAGTCCATGTACCCCTGATCTCTGAGTTTTTCCACTATGTCAAGCCTCTGGCACCATTCAACCCCATATCTAGTCGTCCCCCTGACACTAGATATAGTTTTACAGTTGTTGCCAATCATCCTTTACACATACCCCCAACCAAGGGAAGTCTTGAGTCTCACTAGATCTTGACCTCGTTAATGTTCCCTATCAGTCCCTTATCTTATTTTCATGGATTTCATGAATCTCTTATCTTCTTGGAGTCACTTCTCCCTTTCGGTCGACATCAACATAGTTTCCAGAAGGGTGGAAGTATCTTGGCTCTCATTACCTTCACAATGAGGAGCCTCGGATGGCACAGAGAGAATCATCAATTCTCTTTGATTCTGTTGACCCCCATAACATTTGACTTCAACAAAATCTCATGTTACAATGGGTCTTACTATGCGACTATTACAGTTGTTTTATACCAGCCGAAGACCTCTAAATTTGTTAGGCCATCAATGCCTACGAGTCATCGACACTTATTACAGACATCCTTGCCTCTTTTTCAGAGTATATTCACCATTCAGAATTGTCATCTGTCGTTATCAAACCACCCCGAAGGGCGCTATAGTTATTTACATCAGTATACAACTTCAATTACTATCTTACATTTTGATTTACATGACACGAGCATGGGGCATACCCACCTTGTTTATATACAAATTTTCTTTTTTTCTCTCCCTAGAGAAACGTTTGGGTCCCACAGTTTCCCCTCTCCCTTCGATGGTCTCTCTTACAGTTCCTCTTAGCACTCTTCGTTACAATGTCACTCTCAGTAGAAGAAACATTGATGTATTTCGGCTATATGTATGCTCCTAACCTCACACATCAGGGGGCATTTGTTATCACTGAAATTCCATCCGCAATATTGCACGCAAATGGTTACAGAAATACATCGATGTCAATAGAATTTAGTTCACTTGCAACACCAAAATGCATTTCAAAAGGAAAAAAATATACAATTGGGCAAAAATTGACATGCGCAAACTCACTAAAGGAAGCGCGCGCAAAGTGCGCAGGCCAACAAATCCCGTAGAGCGCACAATGCGCCAAATGTGTGACTGTGTATGAGAAAATCCGTGCACTCCTGTGAACAACAAATTTATGGTTCTTGTCACCCCCCCAACCACTTATGGACCAGCTCCCAACTTGATTTGACCTCCAGATTTGAGAGAAATCCAAATGGGGGGATGGTCAAGGACTAAAGGGTGCCCTAAATGGCCCCTTGTTCACACTAAGAACCAGTTGAATTTTGCCTTAAAGAAATGCTATAAATGGAGGCCATGGGTGCACTAAGAAACACATATATTCATAGTATTGTTATGCTACCTCAATTATCCCTTGAGAATCCTCTTTTCTCCTTGGAGTATTCAAGCACCATTGCAATAGGCCATTCCATTCACCTCTTGAGGGAATATGCATTCATTTTCTTCATCATTTGCCATTTTTCTTCCATTGTAAGAAGATATCTCCATTAGGGAACTCAATAGCCCTACCAAGGAGGAATAGGGCACCCATAAGTCCTCATTTTTCTCTACGGTGTTTTACCAACTAATATAGTTATCCATTGGTGGCATAATCTTGGTCATTGGTTGATTGTTTATGCTTCTAAATGTTTCTTATGCATTCTAGTTTTTATTTCCTTAGTTGTTTTAGTTTGCTTATTTGTTTATTACATGTTTTTGGCTTGTTTAACCCACTCATGAACTTTTGTCTTATCTAGCAGGCCCAACTAGGCATGCAAGTGCCATTATTTTGCTCACCCAAGTGACGAAACGGTCACAACAATCCTAATGGATAAAATAATTTTTAGCATTATCATTATAATCCTCATTCATCAACATCAAATAAACAAACAATGAAATTCATAAAACACATGCCATGAAATGTATAAACATATTCAAAATCATATCAATTGTACATTTTTTAACAAAATGGCACATTGTGCCCAACATACAAATAGTAGCAAGTGCCCAAACATGGAAAAGTGACATATGGTTCCCTAGATAGAAAATGACACTTATTGGTCACTCTGACCATTTCTACCCTCACAACTATGAGGTTCATCCCAGAAATCGATCTTTCTTCTCTTACTTGAAGCAGGAACTTGAGTGATTTTGCGCCTGGGTGTGGTTCGTCCCTCCATATTTTGGACAAAGAAATAAAATTATTATAATTTTTTTCCACATTCAATTAACATACGTACAAAATGATACTTTATAATTCAATCTAAGAAAACTCACCACATATGATAGTGAAAATCAAGAGTGTGTTTCCCTCCTATGTGACCCTAATCTCTTAGTGATGCCACCCTATAGCAGTTATGAGGATCAAAGAACGAAATTTAAACAAAAATGCATAAAATCAATTCCATTCATAATACATAAAAATTCGTCAACAAGTGATCTCAATGTGAATAATTTGAGCAATGGTGGAGAGTCACTAGCAGGTGGAGCACTAGGTCATACTAGTTGCTCCAAGGAAACATCTGTTTGGTAGCATCAATATATTAAAGGGTCTAGTTTGAAACATAGATGATTGGTGAGTGGCATATGAGTGCAACCATTGTGGATGGATGGGATGCCAAAGGTGGTGGGGGTGGGTCGCATTTGGGTGCATCCACTATGGATGGATGGGATGGAAAAGGTGGTGGGAATGGGGGGTGATAAAAACCCATGGGTTGTACAAGAGATGGTAAAACCCTTAGGGTGGAAATACGTATCCCAAGAGCTGGGGAAGGGTGGCCAGGGATTGGACTTTCCCTATAGATGGGGAAAAACGATGGAGGGAATGTGAGTAGTGGTGGTATAGGTGATCTAGCAGTGAATTAAGGAACATGCATACATATTTATAATATTTTTATTAGTACAAAAATATAAAATTCAACCAAAAAAATATAACAAATTTCACATTTAAACAAGATTTAACTCGACACATGATACTTGTGATAGGGGTGATGTTTCCATCCGAAGTTGTCATGGTTCATCACCATATGGTATCACAACATGTATAAACATAAGAACATTATATTTGAGAATGATAGAGAATAAGAAAATCATTATGGTGAAGTTATCAAAGATGACACCTACCTATGTATGTGGTACACCAAATGAGCAAGCTGCCTCTACTATTGCATCAGTTATGGAAATTGGCACTGATGCATCCACCGACATTGAGGGTATGGTATATGAGTGTAGCAACTGCAAACATCATAAAATTAGATATGGAAAATGCATGTGTGCGCATGCACACACACACACACATATCACCATTTATTTTCACACCTAGCCTAAAAGGCTAACCTGTTGGTTGTGGAGCCTGATTATCTTCTTGATTCAGAGGTTTGTTTCAGCCATGCTTGGACCCCATTCCATAACGGGGGGTGTGGGGGGGATTTCCCCCACACAACTGTCACCAGGGGGGTCCATGGGGGAGGCGACAATTTTGTAGCCCCCTTTGGCAGGGGATTCGAGGGAAGTTCCCCCGAAGTGAAATATTGGGAAAATTTTCCTTGTAAAATATTGCAATTTCATAGTCAATCTGGATCGTTCATTATAAGGTCGCAGATCTAATGGTAGAAGTTATTTTAGGGATTTTTTTCCTAGAAGACAACCCTCTTTTATGAGGGAATTGTATTGTGGTTGTGTATGTGTGTGACTATTGTATTCTAAGAGAGCATACTATGAGAGGAAGAAGAGGAAGTTACAACGGTTGAGTTGTAGGTTGTATCCCTTCGTTTTGTTGGATAATAAAAAGGAAGGACCTAGAAATTTCTCTGGTGGATGTATCTCACACTGGGTGAACCACATATATCTGTGTCTCTATTGTATTGTGTATCTTATGTGTTTTTTTTATTGCTCCGCGATCCTTCTTTTCTAACAACTAGTATCAGATAAAAAGGTAACTCACAGAAAAAGAGGGTTACTAGTTCAAGTGGGAGTAATGGCAGAAGATGGAAAGTTTAGGGTCAAGAAATTTAACGGCCAAAACTACGAGTTATGGAAGATGTATATGGAAGATTATTTATATCAGAAGGATCTACTCCTACCATTGGGAGGAATAGAAAAGAAGCCGATGACCATGAAGGACAAAGAATGGGAGGTTCTTGATGGAAAGGCACTAGGAACAATACGGCTAATCCTGGCAGTGTCGATAGCTTTCAATATTTCAAAAGAAAAAACAATGAAGGAAGTGATGTATACAATGGGTAAACTGTATGAAAAACCCTTAGCGTCCAATAAGGTATTTCTAATGAAGCGATTATTTAATATGAAGATGTGAGAAGGTGGGTCTGTTGCAGATCATTTAAATGAATTTAATATGGTTACTAATCAACTAAGTTTTGTAAAAGTGGACTTTGATGATGAGGTCAAGGCTCTTCTAATCATGTGCCCATTGCCATAAAATTGGAATGGCTTGGTCATGGGTGTAAGTAACAATGTCTCTAGTTCAAACACTCTAAAATTTGATGATGTTGTTGGTGTTATCCTTAGCGAGGAGATGCAGCAGAAAAGCACAAGTGAGACATAAGGTAATACGTTGACGGTGGAGAATAGGGGAAGACAAAAGGATAGAGGAAAGGGATGACGGAACCATGGGAATTCTAGGAATGGTAGATCCAAATTGAAACTGGGAAAGATAGAGTGTTAGAATTGTGGGAAGAAAATACATCTGAAGAAAGACTGCAGAGCTGCAAAGAAACAAAGATATGGACAGTAGGAGAAAAATCAAGAAGCAAATGTAACAGGTGATGTGTTACAAGATGCTTTGATTATTTTTGTAGATAATATTTATGAGTCTTGGGTAGTATATTCAGGGGCTTCATTTCATGCCACACCCCATAGAATTTTTTTTCTATATTATGTTCAAGGTGATTTTGGACAAGTTCATTTCGGTGATGATGCACCATGCAAATGTTTTGGAATCGGTAAGGTACAACTAAAGTAAAAGAATGGAAACCAATGGTTGTTGAACGAGGTAAGACATGTTACAAATCTAAGGAAAAATATAATTTCAACAGGGTAGTTGGCAAGTGAAGGTTGTATATCTATATTTACATATAAGGCATGGAAGGTCACCAAAGGATCACCGATGATAGAAAAAGGAGAGAAGGTAGGTACATTTTATTTATGTACTGATAATACTAATTATTATATCTCTTTAGCTTCTACAAGCCTGGATGCAACACTTGGGCATCATAGGCTTGGACACATGAGTGAGAATGGGATGAAAATACTTCACAAAAGGAATTTGTTGCCGGATCTTAAACAAATTGATTTGGATTTCTGTGAGCATTGTGTTTATGGAAAACAAAAGAGATTCATATTTCTCAGAGTTGGAAAAGAAAAGAAGAATGAAAGGCTAGAGCTTGTGCATACAGATATATGGGGACCGGCTCATGTATCATCTCTTGGTGGCTCTCATTATTATGTTACTTTTATTGATGATGCAACTAGAAAATCTTGGGTTTATTGCATTCGAAAAACTATCATTTTTTACACTTTTAAGAAATGGAAAGCTTTGGCTGAGAATGAGACAGGAAAAAGGTTGAAGTGTCTCAGATCAGACAATGGAGGTGAATATTGCAATAAGGAGTTTGATGATTATTGTTCATATCATGGGATTCATAGAGAGAATATAGTTCTAGGAACACCACAATAAAATGGTGTGTCATAAAGGATGAATAGGACAATCATGGAGCATGCAAGGTGTATGAGATTGCATGTTGTTCTACCCTTACAGTTTTGGGTAGATGTTTTAGATATTGTTGTTTACTTGATAAATAGAGGACCTTCAAGTTCTTTGGATGGTGGAAATCTAGAGGAGGTATGGACTGGTAAAAAGGTAAACTATTCATTTTTGAAGACTTTCATTTGTGAAACATTTGTCCATATTGATAAAGAAAATAGAACAAATCTCGAAGAAAAATCCAGGAAGTGTAACTTGATTGGATATGGTGTTAATGATTTTGGTTATTGCTTATGGGATTATTAAAATCACAAAATCATTAGGAGTAGAGATGTCATATTCAATGAGAAGTTCATGTATAAAGATTAGTTGCAAGGTAAGAAATAGGAAGAAGAAAAACAAGAATACAAAGTTCTTCATGAGATCACTGAAAAATAAATTCCAAAGGTACCAGAAAATCAAAATGTACAACAACATGAGTAGTAGGTACCTCAAACCCCTGCAAGTGTTGTTAGAAGATCTACCAGGTTAAGTAGACCACCTGAACGATACTCTCCTTCATTGTATTATTTATTGTTGATTGATTCTAGTAAACAAAAATGTTATGAAGAGGCAATGCAAGTAGACACTAAAAAGAAGTGGGAGCAAGGCACGAAAGAGGAAATGGATTCCTTGGTAAATAACTAGGTTTGGGACTTCGTTCAGTTTCCTATGGGAAAAAGAGCATTGTAGAATAAATGGTTTTACAGATTGAAGGAACAAGATGGAGGCAAAAAGCGGTACAAGGATAGACTTGTTGTAAAGGCGTTTACAGAAAATAAAGGTGTAGATTTTGATGAAATATTTTCTCATGTTGTTAAAATGACTTCAATTAGGACTATTTTAAGTCTTGTGGTAGTAGAATATTTTCATCTTGAAAAGTTAGATGTAAAAACAACTTTTCTCCATGGGGATTTGGAGGAAGAGATTTATATGCAGTAGCCACAGGGATATGAGGTCAAAGAAAAGGAAAATTTTGTATGCAGGTTGAGGAAGTGCTTGTATGGCCTAAAGCAAGCTCCAAGGCAATGGTATTTAAAGTTTGACAAGTTTATGACAAAACAAGGTTATAGTAGATGTCATTCTGATCACTGTTTTTATTTTAAAAGGCTAGAAAATGGAAGCTATATTATCTTGCTATTGTATGTAGATGACATGCTTGTTGCAAGGTCTAATATGCTGGATATAAATGTGCTGAAAAATAAATTAGCTAATTAATTTGCGATGAAGGATTTGGGTGCTACAAAGAAAATACTTGGTATGAGAATAACAAGAGACAGGAAAAATCACAAATTGACATTGTCTCAGGGTGAGTACATAGAGAAGGTGTTGGAGAGGTTTAGAATGTAGAATGCAAAACTGGTTAGTACACCTTTGGCCAACCATTTCAAATTAACCTAATAAATGTGTGCCAAGACACAGGATGATATAGAATACATGTCCAAGGTCCCTTATTCATCAGCAGTTGGCACCTTGATGTATGTGATGGTTTGCACAAGACCAGATATTGTGCATGTAGTGGGAGTTGTGAGCAAGTATATGAACAATCCAAGTAAAGAACATTGGGAGGCAGTAAAGTGGATTCTCAGGTATTTGAGAGGTACTTCTACTCATGCATTATGTTTTGGAGGTTCAAACATTGTTCTACAAGGATATGTTGATTCAGATATCGCAGGTGATAAAGATAGTAGGAGGAGCACCACAGGGTATGTTTTTACTATAGGTGGAACAACAATTAGTTGGATTTCAAAACTACAAAACATTGTTTCGCTTTCAACAATTGAAGTTGAGTATGTTGCTCCTACAGAGGCTAGTAAAGAAATGATTTGGTTATAGAGGTTTATGGAGGAATTGGAAAAGAAGAAGAAAAATAACAGGTTGTACTGTGACAGTGAGTGCCATTCATCTTCCAAAGAACTCAACCTTCCATTCAAATACTAATAATATACAAATCATGTACCATTTCATACAAGAAGTTGGAAAAGATACATACTAGCCAAAATCCTACAAACATGTTAACAAAGGGAGTAAATAGAGAGAAATTTATTTCCTTCTCAATTTGATTTGGTCTTCAAGCATGAAGGTGAAGATAAGAAATTTTCCAGGTCCAAGGTGGAGTATATTCCAGCAGGTACAACAACAGTGGAGTTATTGTAATCAGTCTCCAAGTGGGAGATTGTTGGTTGTGGAGCCTGATTATCTTCATGATTCAAAGGTTTGTTTCAGCCGTGCTTGGACCCCATTCCCTAACGGGGGAGTGTGGAGGGGATTACCCCCCCACAACTGTCACCAAGGGGTCCAAGCCCCCCCTTCCCTGGTAGGGGATTCGGGGGCAGCACCCATGAAGCGAAATATTGGGAAAAAATTCCTTGTAAAATATTGTAATTTTGCAATCAATCTGGACCGTTCATTATAAGGTCGTAGATCTGATGGTAGAAGTTATTTTAGGTATTTTTTCCCTAGAAGGAATCCCTTTTTTATGAGGGAATTGTGTTACGGTTGTGTATTTGTGTGATTATTGTATTCTGGGAGAGGATACTATGAGAGGAAGAAGAGGAAGTTAAGCAGTTGAGTTGTAGGTTGTATTCCTTCATTTTGCTAGATAATAAAAAGGAAGGACCTCGAAATTTCACTGGTGGATGTAGCTCACAATGGGTGAACCATGTATATCTATGTCTCTATTATATTGTATATCTTCTGTGTTTTATTTCCGCATTTGTTTTATTTTATTTCTCTGCGATCTTGTTTTTCTAACATAACCCTTACCAATATGCACCATCATATTCTATGTATCCCTTGTCATGCACACTTCCACACCACTTTTCCCTTGCATAACTTAGGAAAACCCATTTTCCTAAATTTATTTCATTTAATTAAAGCCATAATCCCCTTTTATTCTTTTTCCCCTCTTTATTTTATTTTTATTAAAGGTAAAAATCAATTAGTGGATAACAATTGATTTGGGAAAATATAATGTTTTATTGTTTTGACCATATCAAGTATAACCGCTATTTTTCCTATAAAATAAAGAAACCCATACCATTTCCATAAATATTTTCCCTTCAGAATACAAAGATGTTGCCAAAATTTCCATTGACCTTTTAGCTCCATCTCATCATACCTACTTTCATCCAAGAGGAGAAATCTAGCCATTGCTACCACACATTTGAGAAATAAAGAAGAACCCTCCTAAGAAGGGGCCACTAATAGATATTTGTCTTCATCGGTCTCTTCACAAGTGTATCTTATTTGTACTCTGGTTATTAGGCTTTAGAGATCATCTTGATTCTTTACATTTTTTTTTTATTCAAGTATATTTTTCTATAACATGCCTTTTTATTTTTGAATAGCATAGATCTAAAGAAATTCAATTAATAGTGAACTAGGGTTTCTTGTGTTCTCACCCACTTTTGTCTATGACTTATAAACAACCACAAATTTTGTAGATTTGCTCACCCTTTCTACAAATTTTCACCAATGTGTGTGTGTGTGTGTGTGTGTGTGTGTGTGTGTGTGTAATGAAGAACATAGAGATGGTCAACATACTAAACTCCATGAAACTCTCATGTCTACTAGCCTCCATCATCCCATAAAAAATCTACCCACAATTGGACCATTTATGAGGGTCACATGAATGAATAGTATATTCATGTGCCCTCCCCTAGCTACACTCTATTGCAGGGCTTGAAGGTCTAGCCCCTCTCCAAACATCATGTTGGCCCTTGGTTATGGAAGGAAGCAAAGATCAAGGAAGAAAAGGTGAAATGTGAACTTCGTGGAAGACATAGTGACTATTACTGGGTCAAAGTGAGAAAAAGAGTAGAAAAAACAGAGAGAAGAAAGGAAAAAGCCATCATTGGATGCTTTGGAGCACCGCGTGAGAAGGAAGCAAAGACAGGCTAGTGAAGCTCAAAAAATGCGGGTCAAGTTGACCTAGAGTTTTATACACTTAGTGTTTTGGTATCTAGGGTTTTAGACACCTAGGTTTCGACCTAAGGATTTTAGTGAGCTATTGTAATGTATAAATAAAGGTCAAGAGGACCTGGGTCAGGTTCGTACAATATTGTTTTTGATCTAGTTGTACTGTTATGAGTGATTATTATTGAGAGAGAGAGAGAAGTGTTGAGTGTGGGATCTTTCTGGTATTGTAAGATCTTTAGTTGGGTGTGAAGATCGAGTCCTACAATTGGGTGTGAAGATCAAGTCCTACAGCTGGGTGCGCAGGAAGGGAAGAGAAAGAGAGAAGAGGAAAGAAGATATGCTAGCTGAGAGTGTAGATAAGGATTGTATGCTTTATATTAATATATTATAAGCACAGTTATATGGGTGTAGCCCTACAGAGAGGGTGAACCACATATATCTTGTGTCATATGTGCGATTGATGCTTCGATCTTTGTCATTGTTATACTATTATTTGCATTGTTGTGTTAGATCAGATCTATAGTTGTGCGGAGTAGATCTAGGTTGATAAGTGATATATGCATGTTGTGTTGTTCTGATAATTGATCCACTTGATATTCCCCTTGGTTATAGACATCTCTGTCCTGCAACCCCCTCATAGCTGCTTTGGGTGAGACTGCATCTGCCTCGCAACTGTTGCCAAAAGGGTCAGTAGCTAGGGCCTGTTGGTGCGCTCTTGGAGCGAAACCCTGGGTCTGCCCCTGTGCCAACAAATGGTTCTGTTGCTGGGATAAGAACATTTTTGAGGGAATGTCAAGGTGGTTTCCATCAAATAAAGAGATTCAAAAGTGGATAGAGGATCAAGAGAAGGACTTCGCTGAATCCCAAAACAAGAACCCTAATCTGAGTATAGAGGATTGGTTAGGAAGATATATATTCATCGATATACACGAGATATTCTTTGGAGGAATCCATCAAGAGTTATATGAGTGGCTAGCTAGGTCAGCAGATACCCAATTTGAGATCATATCTAGACCTCGTGTGGTTTGGACGTTGACATTGATCAAGAAGGTTAAGAGAGTCGATAACGTTGTCTCACGAGCAATAGATCACTGGTTCGATAGCACCATTGGAGGGTATATCACCAAGTTTGTTGTTGACAGAGTAGAATCATATAGCCAAGCCGAGAGAGTTCAAGGGACCCAGAGGAAAATTTTTACATTTTCTGAAGTTAAGAATCAAGATGTTATTGCATGAAAATAATGTCTTGAAGATATAGTAGATTGGTTGGATTTGAAGGGCTAATGTTCAAGAATTCGGGCAGTGACAGCGATGCAGAAGATGGACATACGTGCAAAGGAAAAGTATTCAGAGGAGTTCATCTTGCAAACTTGTTCAAGAAGAACTATGGGGATGAGGGTTTCTACAGTGGAGAAGAGGTAGATCTGACAGACGAAGAACATTCAGAACCCATTAAGGCAGAGGAAGGAGAAGCTGAAGAACTTCGCTGGGAAGAGCCAGAAACTTTAGGTACTGTGCAGACTATTGAAGTAAGTAATATTATTCCTCCCGTTGATTAAATAGCATTAATAAATCAAAGTAATCAGAGTCACCAAAGTATCCAGAGCACTGTCACTAGTAGTTCAGCACATACTCAGACAGGAAACCTAGGAAACCCAGGAAGATCTATGGCAGATGAGATGAGGCTCCCTATATTTAGGGGAGATGGATCTAAAGATCCTGATCAACATTGGCTCCTATGTGAATTTGTGTGGAATATTAAGAATGTCACTGATGAAGCTGTCAAAAGAACTCAATTCAGTACCACTCTGAGGGATCGGGCACTGAGATGGTACATGAAACTTGTCCAAGGACTTTCATAGCCTAAGCCATTGAATGATATCAAGAATGTGTTGATTACAGAGTTTAAGATACCTAATTCGGAGTCCCAATGTATTACATAACTGGAATATATCAAGCAGAAGGTAGCCGAACCCGTTTGGGAGTTCGATCAGAGATTCAAGACATTAACAGGCCGATTGACTTTCCATATCCTAGATAAGAAAAACAAAGAATGGTTCATTGCTTCCCTTTTACCACACGTTAGATTTCCTCTGATGCAGCAGAAGATTGATTCACAGGCTGAGGCATTGGAGATCACCATGAAGCTCGAATCAACCCCTATGGGAGAATCCATCTTAGGTATGAGTCAGATCTTGAGTCAACTAACTAGTTTGTCTCTACAGGTCGAAGATATGAAGAAAGACAAGGTAAAATACAAAAGAGAAGACATATGGTGTGTCAGATGCAAATCAAAATGCCATGACAAGGAGCATTGTCCCCTGTTCCATGAATACTTGGCATTGCTAGCTCTGAGCCCTTTGAAGCAAGTCACATTACCTTGGTGCAAAGTATGCAGAAAAAGGCATTGCCCTGGTGAGTGCTATTACATGAAAAAATAGGTTCAGACACCCACAAACTTGTATTGCACATTATGTAAGTCAGTAGGGAATGATGATAGGGATTGTAGACTTATGACCTCATGCATGAAATATCAAGAGATATATATAAAATTCAAGGCGAAATACAGCAAGAAGGAAACACTATGCAGTATAACTCTCCAGGAAGAGGAAACTTCAATCCTCTCGGTGGATTCAGAGGATGAGAACGAGGAGGAGGTATGGGCCAAGGTCAAGAAAAGATAATATTTTATAACTTTGCACAACCAGGACACTTGGAAAGGGACTTTCATAACTCTTGTACCACTTGCATCTATTGCAACTCCTTTGAGGATGTTATTGAGGAATGTCCTGTGCTACTAGCTAAGCTTCAGGAAAGACGTGGACCTCAGCAGAATCCACAAGTGCAACTGATATATGTTCAACCTCGTGGAGCAGACCCCAAAGTCATTTTTATCACTCAAGGAGCCACTGCTATGAGATAAGATAGACTGACCCAAGGAAAGATTACAGAAGACTTAGGAGTCAGGAAAGTTGCAGAGAAAACCCAAACTTTTGTTGCAAGGAAACAAAGACAAATATTCGAGGAGGCAAGACAAGAGTTCAAAGGAGACCAAGGTTCCTCATTAAAAACATGACCATAAGTAAGAGAATATGGAATGCCTTAGGCATTTGATTAGTCTGCTTCACCAAAAGAAGGAAAAGAGATAAGCAAGCTCATGGAATTTTTATATACTTGTATTAAGTTGATTCAGGATGAAAACGTTGTACAAGAGCTACAAAATTTAATCAGACAATATGAGCTAGGAAAGATAGACCCCTTACTGAATAGGGAAGTACACCAAATTGCAAGAAGGAGAAGGACAAATAAGGATTTACACTTGAATGCTCAAATAGGAGAATATGACATAGACTATGTGGTCCTCGACTTAGGGTTGGAGGTCAGTGTCATGACGAAGCAAGCATGGGAACTAATGGGAAAACCAAAGTTGATCTACTCCCCTATCAGGATTAGGATGGATAACCAGTAAGTTGTCATCCCATTTGGATGGTTGGAGCATGTCCCTATGGACATCGATGGAGTAAGAACGTTTGCAGATTTTGTAGTAATTGAGATAGTTGATGACAACTGCCCTTACCTAGCACTGTTAGGAATTGATTGGGCCTTCAATAATTCCACTGTGGTTGATTTAAAGAAAAGACGTATGACATTTGAAAAATATGGCCTTAGGGTCATCGCACCTTTAAATCTAGATGAAGGTCAGTGATACACAGAACCCATTAGAGAGGAAGACCGAGCATACGAACTGGAAAACATTTACAAACTAACAACCAGAAAATAGGACTACATTAATCCTACGGCCGATACGAACCTAAGTTGGCGAAGTGACAACACGTGTTCATCATATTCAGAAGAAGCACTGGATAATTGGTAGAACCATATGTACCAATTATCTACAAGGAGATGTGCTAGATTAACTAGAGAAGCTCGTTGGATCGGCACAACAGTGAGTAACTTACCCACATTTGATGGTTTGAACCCTTTAGAAGCCTTCCTATAATACTTTGAAACAAGTGTACCAATCCAATAGAGATTGTTGCCAATGGATGAGGCCCTGAAAGCCACACCAGCAAGATGGTGGGGGACACACAAAAGTAATATCACAGATCAGGTACAATGTCGAAATTTAATGACAGCACGGTTCTCAGCACAAGCCGAAATCTATGAAGTTCGATACACAGGCTGAAGCTACCCAAAGGACCATGTGTGAAGCTTCAAAGAGGCCTGGAGTGAAATTCCTCGAGAACAATGGATGCAAAGATTCAGTAACACGTTGGAAATGACCCCTATCAACTGGTACCTTCAAGCGGAGTTGTGCCTCATCACTGCAGATTGGGAAGGTATGACTCAGAATTTTGTAACCACCTTTTTATTTGAAAGTCAATATCCTTTAGTAGATCAAACATTATAGATTGTGAGATAGAAAGTGTTTGAGTAGGCATCTAGCCTCCCTTTGGAACAAGAAGAGGACGAATGGACTGCACCCCTCCAAAAACTGCAAAGTTGTTACAACATCAATGCTGATGAAGACGATGATCCGAGGAAGGTGAACATCACAGAAACTGAAGGCCAAAGATATGTGGAAGGACCTAGAGTTGAGATACCATTCATTGGATAGCTAATCAAGATTAAAAAAGTCAATATTGAGATAGAGGAGACACCGATGCTTGCCAATTTCAGAGATTATTGGGATGTTGCTACAATTGATAAGATTACAGAGTTGTTGCATGAGTATCAGGACTTGTTTCCGACTAAGTTCAGCGATATGAAGGGTATCAAAGGACTTATGGGAGAGATGAGGATACCTTTGAAACCATATGCAAAACCAGTCAAATAGAGACCCTACCGATTGAACCCAAAATATAAGGAAAAAGTAAAGATCAAGCTCGACAGAATGTTGGAAGCAAGGATTATAGAACCTGTTGAAGAGTTGGAGTGGATCAGCCCCATGGTGGTGCAAGACAAGAAGACAGGCAAGATCAGGATTTGCATAGATCTCAAGAAGTTAAATGATGCTTGTCTGCATGACTCTTTCCTTGCACCATTCACTGACGAAGTGCTAGATAACGTGGGAGGACAGGAGGTGTATTCTTTTACAGATGGCTTTTCAAGATATCATCAAATCCGGATTGCCAAGGAGGATCACCATAAGACCACGTTTGCCACAGAATGGGGATATTATCAATATACAGTAATGCCATTTGGATTGAAGAATGCCCCAACCATCTTTTATAGGGTGGTGGTTGAAGCCTTCAAGGAGTTTTTGGACAAATTTCTAGAAGCATATTTTGATGACTGGATTGTTTTTAGTTTGTTGAAAAATCATATTCAATGTCTAAGGCTAATGTTGAACCAATGCAGGTAGTGTCAAATTGCTTTGAATCTGAAGAAGTGCATCTTCTTCTCACTATTTGGAGTATTGTTAGGTCATATTGTATGCAAGCAAGGATTGTTGGTTGACCCATCTAAAATTGCCATTATCGTTGATATGCCACCTCCCACTTCAGTCAAACAACTGTGCACTGTGTTGGGACACACTGGATATTATAGGAATTTCATCAAAGGATATGCCCAGATTACAACACCCATGGAGAATCTTTTGAAAAAGGATTGTCAGTTTAGTTGGAAAAAAGAATGCCAGAAGAGCTTCGACACACTGAAACAAAAGATGGTTACTGCGCCTATTCTGGTTTTTCCAGATTAGAGCAAGGAGTTTCATGTGCATGTAGATGCGTCTTCTATTGCCTTAGGAGCAGTGTTAGCAAAACCTAGAGAAGGGGATATTGACCATCTGTTAGCTTTTTCTAGCAGGTAGCTATCAACAGCAGAAATTAACTACACCACTATCAAGAGAGAAGGATTAGCCATGGTGTATGCGCTGTAGAAATTTCACCACTACTTGTTGGGAGGACACTTTAAAATGTTTATTGATCACTCTGCGCTAAAGTACCTAGTCAACAAGCCAGTGTTGGGGGGGGAGAATATGCAGATGGATGCTGCTATTTCAGGAATATGATTTTGAAATCGTGGTTAAGCCAGGAAGAATGAACAAAGGTCCTGACCACTTGTCAAGGTTGGAACATGGAGAAGAGTCTACCAGTTTGGAGGATACACTGTTGGATGCACAGCTGCTAGAAATTAAAAATATTGATGACCACTTTGCAGGCATAGTCCAGTTCCTGTCAACAGAAATGACACCTAGTGAGTATACAATTCCTCAAAAGAAACAACTAGTGGTGCGCGTTGCAGACTTTTCACTTATAGCTGGACAACTATACAAAATGGGCCCTGATGAGATATTAAGGAGGTGTGTTATGGAGGCAGAGCGACCATTGATCCTCGCAGAAGCTCATGAAGGCATCACAGGAGGACATTATGCAGGGAAAGCAACTGCGCAGAAGATTCTGAGAGCTGGCCTTTGGTGGCCTACCTTACACAGAGATGCTAAAGATTATGCCAGAGACTGCGATGTATACCAGAGAGTTGGGAAACTGTCCAGAAGAGTTGAAATTCCATTAGCACTGCAGATGACCCTACAAGAATTTTAAAAGTGGGCCATTGACTTTGTGGGACCCATAAACCCACCAGGAAAGCACACAAGAGC
This sequence comes from Picea engelmannii, assembly GCA_009831015.1. Lineage (NCBI taxonomy): Eukaryota > Viridiplantae > Streptophyta > Pinopsida > Pinales > Pinaceae > Picea > Picea engelmannii. The sequence goes on along the minus strand of ML785194.1, from coordinate 542,722 downwards.
AAGGTACATCATCACTGCAATAGAATACTTGACTAGATGGGTTGAAGCCCAAGCAGTTAAGGACTGTAGTGCAACTACAACTGCGCGCTTCATATTTGATGAAATAATAACCTGGTTTGGATGCCCCAACATCCTTATGAGTGACCAAGGCACACATTTCATCAATAAGACAGTTGAAGCCCTGACTGGGGAAATTACAATCCACCATCAGAAGAGCACACCTTACCATCCACAAGCAAATGGGATGGTTGAAGCATTCAACAAAATCTTGGAGACAACGCTGACGAAGATTTGCAGTGTGAACAGGGATGATTGGGATTTAAGAGTACCTGCAGTACTTTGGGCTTATAGAACCACCTGTAAGAAACTAACAATGCAGACTCCTTTCAAGTTGGTGTATGGCATCGAAGTCGTTGTCCCAATGGAATACTTGGTGCCAAGATTAAGAACTGTTGCATTTATAGACATGGATGATACTGACGTTGTTCGAGAAAGGCTGGCACAGTTGGTCGAACTAGAAGAGGACGGATTTATTGCAGGATTCCACCAGGAGGCTCAGAAGGAAAAAGAGAAGGCCTATCATAACAGGCACATCAAGAAGAAGGCATTCAAGCAGGGTGATTTAGTACTGGTGTATGACAGTAAGTTCATGAAGCACCCTAGGAAGTTCAGAACGCATTGGCTTGGACCATATGAGATCACCTATGTTACAGAGGGAGGAGCCGCATAGTTGAATACTTTAACAGGCGAATGGAAGGATGGTTTGGTAAATGGGAGTCGGATAAAGTTGTACTATCACAACCAGTTGCCTCACAGGTCCCAGTAAAAGCATGAAGAAAAGGGTCTAGGTACCAGGTGTAGTTGAAACTGGGTACTAGACACAGAAAAGACAGTTTGCACAAGGATGAAGAGGAAGCATAGAGCAGAAAGCAAAGACTGCACTGTGTAGTCCGAAGTCGATGTAAAACAGAAGGATCAGATCTGAAGTGCCTCGGGACGAGTCACAGGTGAGTGTTGGGGGCCTGTTGGCCCTTGGTTATGGAAGGAAGCGAAGATCAAGAAAGAAAAGGTGAAATGTGAACTTTGCGTAAGACACAGTGACTATCACTGGGTTGAAGTGAGCAAAAGAGCACAAAAGACAGAGAAAAGAAAGGAAAAAGCAAGTCGTTGAACGAGGATATCAAGAATGACAGATCAACAAGGAAGAAGGATCATGGACAACTCAACAAGTGGAAAAATCCACCGTTGGATGCTTTGGAGCACCGCGAGAGAAGGAAGGAAAGACAGGTTGGCGAAGCTTGGAAAACGTGGGTCAAGTTGACCCAGGGTTTTGGTATCTAGGGTTTTAGACACCTAGGTTTTGACCTAAGGCTGTCGGTGAGCTATTGTAATGTATAAATAAAGGTCAAGAGGACTTGGGTCGGGTTTGTACGATATTGTTGTTTATCTAGTTGTACTGTTACGAGTGATTATTATCTAGAGAGAGAGAAGTGTTGAGTGTGGGAGCTTTATGGTATTGTAAGATCTTCATCTGGGTGCGAAGATCAAGTCCTGCAGTTGGGTGCGTAGGAAGGGGAGAGAAAGAGAGAAGAGGAAAAAAGATTTGTTGGCTGGGAGTGCAGATAAGGATTGTATTCTTTATCTTAATATATCATAAGCACAGTTCTGTGGACGTAGCCCTAGAGAGAGGGTGAACCACGTATATCTTGTGTCGTATGTGTGATTGATGCTTCTATCTTTGTCAGTGTTATACTTTTATTTGCATTTCTTTGTTAGATCAGATCTATAGTTGTGCAGAGTAGATCTAGGTTGATAAGTGATATTTGCATGATGTGTTGTTCTGATAATAGATCCACTTGATATTCCCCTTGGTTGTAGACATATCTATCCAAACCCCCCCTCATAGCTGTTTCAAGTGAGACTGCATCTGCCTTGCAGGTGTTGCTGAAAGGGCCAGTAGCTAGGGCTTGTTGGTGCGCTCTTGGATCTGAACCTTGGGTCTGCCCCTATGCCAACACATCACATGTAAGTACCTCCTACTGAGCTACAAAACTATCATGTTGCACCAGGCTCTGTGTCAAGGATGATATGGATAATTCTGTCTGGGTGATGCCTTCCATGATGGGAGGATGTTGAGGAGGGGGGTTAAGCGTTCACCTAGGAGGACGAGGACCTAGAATTGGGCCATGCCTAGAAATTTATTTCTCTTGTGTAGATCCACGACCCATCCCCTATAATTCACCAATGTCAAAGTAGTTGACATAGTGACCCAACATAAACTCCTCCTATAGAGGCACCTCCCTATTATTGCAGGGACATTTGTCAAAAATCATAAACCACTTATCCATATAATTATCCTTAAATTGTTGATAGTTGCAACAATCCATAAAAATATGTCTCTTTATGACTAGTGGTTGTATTTTGGTTCTAAGATCAATGGACAATGACATCAATTCTTGTTTTGTAATGTTTAAATCTCTCACTTGGTTTTTATCTAGATTAGTCTTGTAATATTCAAACATCCTAGCCCTGTAATAAAAAATATTGGTTAATTTCTCTTGGGAACTTGCAATGGATGATACAATGGTGTTCAAGGAAGTATTCAATGACAATCAGGTGGGATCTCTAGTACTATGTAAGTCTTCGATAATGCATCTAAGACAACTCAACCTTTCATTAATTTCCATGTTTACACTTTTTAGGAATGGGTTGGGGTTTGGTGTGCCTTCCTGTGGTGGTGTCAAGTTTTGGTTTTCTCCAGGTTCCATGTTAATTATATGTGTTATAATTTAATAATTTAATTTATATAAATTAGGTTCATTTTTTAAGCATTTAAATAATTTAGGAACTTAAAAAAACATGAAATTGCATGTGAATAAATAACCAGAATACCCCGGATATGGTGTTAGGATCATGTGGACACCTTGTCAACAAATCCTATTGCTTCATTTTGCTCAATAAATCCTCAAATCTGCGATGCAGTTTGTAGAATGAGAAAATAAAGCGGTTGTGGGCCCTTTTATTTGGGCCCAATGGGAATGCACATGTGTTCCTAGAGCACATGTGCATTCTTTTCGAGAAGCCAAGTTGGAATCCTCGGTGGAGGTTTGGGGTTTGTCGAGCCTATCTCACCAGGAATGTGTGTGCTTTCTTAAGAATGTGCACACATTCCTACGTCAACACGTTCATGCTCACCCTATTGCCATGTTTTTTCCCACAAACTTTTGGCATGCACACACGTATGAAAACAAATGCAAATATTTATGTTATACAAAAAGTAGATAATTAATACAATATGGTTAAAATTTCAAAAATTGGAAACATTTGTTGCCTTCAACTATGCATTTAGTGGGAGTCTATGTGTTTTTGTGCTTTACTAATTGTTTTTTCTCTACTTGCACTGGCTTTGGTAGTCATGCACACAAGAGCTTCATGACCATTTTGAGTTAATGTTTCACTTCATGTTTCAATGTGTCTTTCACTTTTTCATGTATTTTTCCAAAACCTTTAGAGAATGAAGTTATCGTATGGAAACCATAAATGAATATCATTTTTGTATCATAACATTAAATTTGATAGTAATTTCTTCTTTCAACTCCACACTACCCCTTCTAGAATGGATAACATGGATATGGAATTGTATTTTATGTAGCTCAATGTTATCAATAAGATGTCAAATGAAAATGGTCATGGGTCCACCATTGATGACTTATTCAATATATTTGTAAATCAAAGTTGTTTCTTTGTAATAATCTCAAAACAAAATAAACACTAAAGTCGGTTTTTTTTTTAAATGTATAAAATGTTTCTTTAAAAGACAACACTATGGAAGAATAAAAACAATGTTCAAACCAAACAAAATTAAAAATGGAAAGAACTAATGTGTAATAGTAAATATGGTGGAGTGAATAGAATAAATAGTTACATATTTCCTAAAAATAGAAGAAGAAAATAAAAGTGTGCATAATCTTTGATGACATTGAATGATTTGATTGGACCTAAATTGATAATCTAAGATGTGGGCCTAATGGTTAAGAACATGTGTTTCCTCCTAAAAGGTCACAAGTTCAAATTCAAAGAGGGGTAGGGTATGTATACCTCCATAGACTTTACCAGTCAAATCATTGGGCGGAAGGGATCCCTTGTCCCATAAACAAGGAGGCTCATACACCAATTTGGTGTTTGTATTGATATTATTCTTCTTTTTATTATTATTATTATTTTATACTGTAAAAAATGTAAATAAAATAAAATGTTATGATACTAAAAATAAACCATAAACCAAGTTAGTGAGTGAGTTAAACAATATGGAAATAACATAACACAAAATAACTATTCAAACAATATTACATGAATGATTTCTATGTGAATTGAAATATCATATCACTAAATTTTTTATAAAAAATAAGTTTGACTTATAATTTTTGAAGGTGATGATATTTCATTCCACTAAGGTGAAATTAACTCCAATGCTTGAATAATTTGAAAGCCCTCACAAGTGATGAAACTCGATGTCATTATTTCAAGATTTATTTTATCTCAATTATTTTCAAGTGGTATCTGGGTAAGAGTTAGATGTTGCTTTGGCCCATAGCCACTATCCCATATGTGATGATCCCCCACTTGAAACGATTTGTGTTACGATTGTTGATTTTTGTTTTTTTTTATTGTGTGTGCAAGAAGGTTTGACTTCAATGGACTCGACCAATGAACTTTCGTTTCTCTCCACACCGACGACATGACGACCATGGCATGGAATACATGCTTATTAACAAGAATCTGAATTGTAGGGCGAGTAGGGACATATCTTATATAGATGGAACTTTAATTCTTCAAAATCTCCCAAACTGAAGAGGGAAATCACAAGAACCAACAGTCATATAAGACTACCCATTCGAGATATTGGGTCAGATCCATATCTTAAATTAAGTGAATTCACTAACTCAGTGGATTGAAACCGTTATCAGTTTACCACGAACATATATTAATCACCAATGGCATAGATATATTTATTACCAATTGTTGTTTGAAGTTGTAAAATATCAATATTTTGTAATCAATAAACAAAAAGAATGTTATATATATATATATATTAATATATATTTTATTTTAATATTTTATAATCAATAAACAATAAGAATCTTACATACATATTAAGATATATATTATTTTAGTTTTTTTTTAATGTAGATATCAAATTTTGTGAAAACTATGCAAAATGTGATGAGTGTACACATATGTTTTTCAAATATTTTGAATTTCAAAATATTGAATTAAAAGTTTTAACACAAACTAATTCAAATTACAACTATTTGTATTTCTTATTAACAAGTTGCAACAAAATTGAAGAGAATTATAATAACATTGTGTTTTTATAAAATAATTACAAAATAATGTGTTTGAATGTAAAGGGTAATTAAAAAGAAATTTAAAATAAAATCAATTAAAAAATATATTTTATTATTTCTTAATGTTTTAAGAACACAAATGTTGATTGTTTTCCTATCAAGAGCAAGGGGATTACGAATTCCCCTGAGTCGAGCTTTACAACTTCTATATATGACTTGGGCATAACTAACAACATCGGTGCAACAATCGCCTATCGGAAAAGAAGATGACCTAATCGAATGACAAAGGTGAATGGAATTCTTTAGGGAATCATAACACTGATATAGGGAGTCATTATGAACAAGTAGATGGGTCGGTCCATTGGCTAGATCATCTAATCCACTCGGTAGATGCTATTTCTGAAACCTACAGTTCCATTTCCAGTTGTAGAGTGAGACCCAGAGCTTATGGACCTTGTTTACCATGTGGAAGCACCTATTAAATAACTAATTGCTCATGAACCATACCTCATTTATTTATAAGCTTCAGAGCCAGTCCTAGATTGAATATCGACAAGGCTAATTGGACTTCAAGTTTAAGCAATTACAGTTTAAGTTGATCGAGTGTCATAAGAACCTACAGTTACATTTGATCTGGTGGATTCCTAACCAACAGTTTGACCATCACGAGAGCGAGTAGCACCATTTATTAATGATGAATCTCTTCCGTAATTAAAGAAAAATGTAAATATTAATTACATAAATGAATCTCTTTCTTAATTAAATAAAAATGTAAATATTAATTACATAATTAAAAAATAATGATTAGACAATATAATTCCATTGTTTTTTTAATTCTTCTACACATGCACATGATTGAATTATCAACAAAAAAAAAAAAATTGACATGACATTGATTTATTAATAGGTGAATGGAAATTTTGGTGGCTTTCATATCAATTAGCGAACAAAAGCTTGTTTCATTATGTCAATGGATTCGTCACACTTATTGAAACAACAATCATTTATGTTTAAAAGGTTTGTGAGGTTCAACTAATAACATTTATGATGAGTATACTCAGAACATCTGTCGAGATATAGTTAATCTTGTTGAGATTACATGTTTCAGTTCAAGAGAGGGGTGTAACACCCCTGTTTCCCCCAGCTTGTAATTAATCATAACTTATGATTATCATGCCATGACTTGTGAACAATGTAAATGTATTATTGTTTAAATTTCCAACAACTAATTGTGGGGGTGAAGCCTTGAAGTACTGGCCATGATACCACTAGAGGAAAGAGTGAGGAAACATATAGAGAGGGTTCATCATGCCAAGATGACCCAATCCTCTTTGCTGAAATATTTGATCTAGAATAATAAGCCTCATCCCAATCTCAAGGAAAAAAAAGTATTCAATGAGAAAAGGACTAGTGGTTGAACGACCAACTACCCCAATGAATGGAAGCATGAATGGCTTGGCTAAGAAGACAAAAAACAATTAGCCCGAAGTACCACAGACTGAAGTCTTCCTACAGGCCCAAATTGACTCGAGTTCCTTCTAGAAGAAGGAATAGGACATGTCCAGAACCTTCCTAGGGGGGGAAGGCATGCAAGAGAATACAAAAAAAAGGAAGAGAGAGAGAGAGAGAGAGAGAGAAATGTGAAGAATTCCATTCCCATACGGGGGATTGGAAAATATCATAGAACTCGTGGAAGAGTTTTGATTTGGAACATAGATTATCCAAAGAAAAGAGGGAACTCCCTGGTGGTATCATGGCTTGGCACGGGGGTGGCCAGAGTGCAAAGAGTGAATTCATATAAGACTACAATTGTGTGGAAAGGAAAACACCCACATTCATCTTGGTAGCCCTAACTTACAATACATATAAGTATTTCACATATTTAAATGTGTAATTGAATTGAAATGTGTGATTAGACGTCTGTGATTGTGTTAGAGATGTGCATTGCATGATTAATGGTGATGATGCTTGTTTTCATTTGTAAGCTCTTTCATTCGGGAGATTGTAGGATGACAAGTTTGGTGCATGCCTTGCACAGTTGCATATAATTGTCTTGTTGAATGGTAAAAATAGTAACTTTGATGGCCTCGTGGCCCAGTAAATGTGAAGCAGAATTGAATATCACATTTTGTTAATGATTTTTTGTTTAATCATGTTTAGTGAACTAGGATGGTTAGTAATGGGATTTAAACAAATTTGGGGAAAACAGTGAGTGACCCTTGTCCAAATATATATGTGTGCTAATCCTCCAAAATATTGTCCAAGGATCAAATCTGCGAATACAGAGTCAGGAAAGACTCTACAGGACTATTCTAAACTCATCCATCCCTTGAAATCCATTTTCCTATTATAGAATTCGAGTCTAGTAAATAAAAGGTGCTTCCTTCAAACTATTCTTCCAAGTAACTGCAGGTTCAAGCCCATGAACTTAACCAAATCTTGGGTAAGATTTAAGAGTGTAGCCCTCTGGGGCTTGTCAAAGTCTCATATGACCAGGACTCTAGAACCCAGTGCTACGCAAAAAAGGGAGCTAAGCCTTCGAGATTTAGGACTTCGAGGTGTTGGAACCTTATAACATCCAAATCTCACCAAAGGCAACCGGTCGAAATGGTGATCGGACGATTGATCGAAAACTCGCCGTTTCCTATCCGTTGTCATGGGATCCAATTTATCGTTAAACCATGACCAACTTTTCAGTCGTGAAATAACATGAGTCCTAGATCTAAGGATCTTCAGGATCCTTCCTGACCGTTGGATATACGTCATGATCAAATTCTATGTTGACTCAAATTAGGAGTAAAAAGGTGCTAAATGGTCGGAACCCTTGAATGTCGAAGTCGCAAAGTAATGCAAGCCATTGAGATAAGGATCCTTCAGGACATTTCCTAACCATCATATGGGAGTTACAGTCATTCGACATTGACCCACTCCAGGAACAAAAGAGTTTGGAACGGCCAGAATCCCTAAACACTGAAATCGTGAACCAATGCGAGTCATTGATCTAGGGATCCTTTGGGACCTCCCTCAACCATTAGATTGGGTATAGTGAAATGATAGAGTAAGTGGTACCATTAACCATCAGATCTAGGGGGGGAACTTGGGAGCTATGTGGACCATAGATCGAGGATCCATTGGTATCTTTTCTCAACCATTCGATCAACTAGTGGAAAGACAATGTAAGTACTCCAACAAAGTCTTGCTTCGGGATATGTAAGGTTCAAGTTGTGAAACCATCCCGAAGGTCGAAGGTCGAAGTACATACTGAGGTGTTTTGGGACTTCGGGACTTCGAGGCTCCGAGAAAAACTTGAGTATGTTGGAAGGTGGTTTAAGCACCGAAGTGTTGAAGCACCAAATTTTCCCATGTTGAAGTGTCCAACTCCAATTGGATGGGCCCACATACATTATGGTGATGCGGCGTGCCTAGATGGTTCCATGTGGCGTCGTTGGATTTGTCTCAATTTAAGTGTGGGACCCCCCTTGCCAAGGCTAAACCGTGTGTTAAGTGTGGATAAATATCAACCATTAGATCTAAGGGTGGATCGATCCCCACCATAGATTTTGGAGCGAAAGGAGACTTCGGGACTTCGATATCTGGAGATGTTGTAGATCTGTACAAGAATGATGGAAGGTGGAAGGCTCAGTATTCAAGAATACTGAGAGATACTCCTCGCAACCAGTAGCCACGTCATCGTTAGGGGATGACAACCCAGGTCACAACTGTGCCATGTCATATGGTGTGAGAGAGGTGAAGCTATGTGGATATCACATGGTGAAAGGGGATGGCCATTGGCCAAAGACGCCTCGAAAAAATTTGGAAGGCTATAAATTTCAAACAAGAGCTTGATTTTGGGCAAGGTTTCATTCGTTGGAAATATCTCGGTGAGAAGACGATGATGGTGTCATCATTTGATGGTTCAGGGAGTTGTAGGAAAGCAGAAAAATTATACCCCCATCCCTTAAAAGGCTACTTAGGGGGTCAGGTGTGTGTCAGAGTGGTATCATAGCAGGAAACAACACTTTTCTTGCTTGGGCTCATGAAAGAGTCAAATAACTTTCTTTTCTTAAGAAAACTTCAAGGGGGAGGGCACCCTACCCTACCCTATCTATTAGAATAAAATTTAAACACGAGGCCCAGATGGGCCAAAAATCATCCATGGGACTAGTATAACAAGGCAAACACAATCTTGTTAGAAAAGTTCCCCTGTTTTGCAGAAGTTTATGTGTTATCTACACAAGCTCCTTGGTTGAGGTTTCCTTTTGGAAAATTCTTACAACAAAAAAAAGTTACAGGAGGATGTGCAATAGAGGGAGCATATTGTTGCTTTGGTAGAATGATATCTAATTCTACATGAGTGAGATTATGTTGATATGACCAAATAGAAAGATTTGGATGTGAATGGGCCTAATAGGTTGTGAAGTTTCTTACAAAAGTGGGCAATTGGAGCCTCTAGAAACCATGTTGATTGTTTATTTGAGGGGTAATACCCTTACGGAAAATAATTCCTCATGGTTAAAGGAATTGAACATGAATTGATAGGATCTGTGGCAGTAATAAATTTTCACTTTAATAAACGAGACTAAGCCCTATATTTATAACCCCTCATGACTAGGGGATTGATGGAAATTGTAAGGTCAATTTACTTGACCTATGATGAATGAAAATTATTGTTGGAATAAACCGGTTAAGCAAGTAAAAAGGAGCCCTATAGACTAAGAACAACCTTCATGAAAGAAGCAGTGGAGTGACATGAGAAAGTTCGAAAGCTCATGGTTTTCCTAAGGGAGTGTGTATCCCTACTAACTTAAGGGTGTGTCTATGCAAGAGGTAAGCTAGTGGAATGTATCTTCATTGTAGGCATAAGTGAAATGCTTGGTGCACAAGGATATGCTGAAATGCATATGGAAAAGATTGAGCGTGGATATAACATGCATATATATATATATATATATATATATATATATATATATATATATATATATATATATATTATGGTCTGTCATTGGATGTAAAACAAGGTGAGGTCATAGATCATATGGTTAGAGATTATCTAACTATAGCAACATAAGTAAAATGTTGATGATGTTGAGGATGAGGTAAAATGGTTAATTAAACGTTGATCCCAAATGTGGTAAAGGAAGTGTTCGGGCACTTCTAGAAAACCAATGGGTCAGGTTGACATCTAGAGGTGGATGGTATCCATATAAGGTATGGTTTGGTATGCTCAAGTAGTAGTGAGAGGGAATATAGAAAAGGATTCCCTTGATAAAAACATATGTTAACCAAAAATGGTTTAAGGCATGGAAAAGAAGATCGATAAGTTGTCTTGTTGCCTTGGGCACTGTTGGAATTGCCCAGATGGTATTTTTGGGTTGTTGAATAATTTTATAGTAGTTGAGGAAAGAATGCCTTCTTGTTGGTTGTTGTCATATGGAAAGGGGGACATAGTTATGATTATGTAGATTAAACTTTCCATGTGGATATCATGTGAATGAATGTAAACTATCAATCAAGAGGGAAACATAGCGTTGAGTAATCCTATGAGACTTGTCATAATAATGACAGTAAGATCCTTGGGAGAAGGATCTAGAAGTCGAATATGTCCATATGTATGAACGACAAGGAAAAGGTGCAAGCAATGAGATTGCATGATGAATGTTTAACTGCGTTTATATATGCTTGAGTGCATGGATTTAATGCGTTATAAGGTTTCCTAGTATGAAGACTAATATTAATACCAACTAGATATGAATGAATGATATTAAATTTGCAAGTGATACACTTGTATGATGTATGAGTATACGTATACTAAAGGCACGATGTGACTACCTGAATGAGTGAAATGTAAGGTAATAATTACACTTGCCAAGATTGAATGAATACCATGGATGCATGGCTGACTCTATTCTGAAGAGTCATGAAAGTTTTGTTTCGAATGATATTTTGAGGGGAATGTGTTCCATCCCCTCGGGAAAATCTAGTATAAATTGATGAAAGATTAAATGAGCAAGGATGCTCCATTTTCATGATAAAAGGAAATCTGATCAGGCTTTTAAAGGATGGATGTAAATGGTCATGAAAAATCATGAACTAACTAAATTTCAATAGATACATAAAAGACAACTATAAGTGTGCCTATAGTAGACACACATTATGTTGAAGCATGTAGTAAGAACATTGTGCATGAAATCATAATGGGATATTATGCATATGTAATTCAGAATGCATCATAAGAATGCAAGTTTATATTCCTTATGGAATATTTGTTAAACAACTGAAATGATAAATTTGAAGTTGAATCAAGGTTGAGGCCATCACATATAGTGATGGATATGCAATAAAGAAGTTGCATGTTGAAGGAGTTCCTTGTGGAGGAACTGTGATAACTAAATGGTAATGTGCAGGAAGCACGTGTTCATAATTCATTGTGAACAAAAAACTTGTTGTTGTAGCATGTTGATTTATCCAAGAAGGTTAAGGTGAACCTAACCAAGATTGTTCAAGGAAAAGAGTAGGGAGTAGATTGTATAAGGAAAGAAGGATAATAGGAGTTATACTTTTCTCACTTTAAAATCAGATTTTCTTAATAGAATTATGATTCTAAAAAAGGAACAACTGTGAAACCAAAGGAAAATAAATAAATAAATATGTCTGAATGAATAGGCTTGGTTAAGCCATGTTAAGCAAAGGTAGTGAGGCCTTGGAAAATAATTCAGCTAGATTGAAATTCCAAGGTTGTGTAGGAGTTGGACAAAGAAAGTGTTCATTGAATCCTTTCTTTTTGTTTATTGTATTTCTCTGGTACGCGAGACTAATTTACTGATGCAGAAATGCATTGGAGTTGTTGGGAAAGAAAGTTACCAGTGATGGATAACATCAAGCAGAGGATGAATAGGAGAAGATGTTGTTGAAATTTTTTGAAGGGACTTTAAAAGTATCCATAAAGCACCACTGATGAGGTAATATCGAAGAGGGTGTTGGCATACATAACAAGTATAAAAGTGTTCATGCCTGTGTGGAATAAGGTATGAAGGGATTCGGTAAGAGTCCCCTCTGAAGTATTTTATTATCTAAATGGTATGAAGATAATTTTGAGTGGTTGTTGTATGATATTGATACTCAAGCAAGGTATGATTCAATCAACAAGATAGCCTGAATGATAGAGGTATGAACCTCTGACAATCAAGGATGATTTAGAATCCTTGCAAGAAAATTCATGAATAAGTAGTTTCGTGGGTACATTGACCAATCAAGAGTGATTGGGAACAAAAGTGATCATAGGCAACACATTGAATTGAATGCATTGAGGAAATGCATGCTTACATAAGAGGGCAGACAATAGATTACTCATTAAGGAAGGAGGACCTTCCAATACTCTACATGAATTGTAAAGGTGTTAAAGAAAGGAAGTGAGTGGCCATGAGTATTGGCACCACTAGTTACCAGTAAGGAAAAAGAATTTAGATGCAACCATATGCAACTTGGGTTTCATATTATAATATGTTAAATTGAGGACATGATCAGTTTATAGCAGGAAGCACATTCCTATTACAATAATGAATGAAAATGAATAAGCCTTATGGTGAAGAGGTTGGTTGAGATCCAACATACCATGGCAAAATGCTTGTTATAAAGTGTAGAAAACTTGAAACCAATGCAATGGTGCATTAGGTATGAATGTGGCCATGAACATTGGCACATTGATTAAAGCCATTTGATATTTGAATTTCATTTGGAAAATTTGGTATGATGAAATGATGCATGTGTAAATAATGATATTTCCTTTTTCTTTGTACCACTAAATAGATGAAAATGATTTGACTATTAGTATGCACAATTTTGAAGATATAATGTGCATGAGAACTAACAACTTGTTTGACTATGTGAAGATGGAGTTGCATGAAGAAGGCTCTTGGATATGGAAGCAGAAGTAATCCCATAAGGAAGACTAATTCATGCTAATCCAAACCGCTATGGGAAGTCAAATCTCATACTTGGCAATCTAGTTCCTGTGTGGAACATATCTGAAAATAAAATGTGAAAATTGGAAATCTGTGGGTGACAAATTTACAAGAAAATTATGAATTGGAAATGATGATAACATCTCATAGTTATTGTATACATGTGATACAGGTGAGACAAAAATTTTGTCTTGGAGGGATGGAGAATGGCTGTCAATATGGAAAGCATGAAAAAGGATATTGTTGAGACATGAGAACCTTGTGGTAACCCATGATCACCCTAGAATATGTTGTGTTGTGGTAACACAAGCCAGAGGGACACCTCGGTAGAGAAAATCAGAGGGACACCTTGGCTGTAAGACTCAATGAAGTCTCTAAGAAACTCTTCTTGTGCGATAAATTCTTGGCAAGGAAAGATGGATTGCTCAAGGGACTGTATAGCAGAGAAGGAGATGCTTGAGATTGGGCCTAGAGGGTGAGTGACCGCAAGGAAGAGGAGACTTTGATAATTCTTGTAAATTGTTGATTGGAATCATTCACACCATGGGTATGTCAAGGAAAACAATGAGCCAAGTTAACAAGACAACCATATGGATGCAGATCCATGAACCACACAGATAAGTATTGTGTTGGGTTATGAAAATTTCCTCTTAAATTATGAACAGTAATAAAATGGTTATGCACAAAATTGTGAATTGACATGCTTGATGTTAGAAATGTGTATGCATACGATGAATGTTGGGGATCTAGAAAAGGACCAGACTATGAGGGAAAAGAAGAAGGTAATGTTGAAGCAACTGAATGGCAAAGGCATGACAGGTGTTACTAAGAAAGGACACTGAGGATGGTGCTCCTTTAAAGGGGGAGGGGATTGTAACACCCCTGTTTCCCCCAGCTTGTAATTAATCATAACTTATGATTATCATGCCATGGCTTGTGAACAATGTAAGTGTATTATTGTTTAAATTTCCAACAATTTACTATGGGGATTAATCCTTGAAGTACTTGCCATGATACCACTAGAGGAAAGAGTGAGGAACCCTGTAGAGAGGGTTCATCATGCCAAGATGACCCAATCCTCTTTGTTGAAATATTTGATTTGGAATATTAGGCCTCATCCTAATCCCAAGGAAAAAAAATTAGTCAATGAAAAAAAGGACTAGTGGTTGAATGACCAACTACCCCAATGAATGGAAGCATGAAGGGCCTGGCTGAGAAGACATAAAACTGTCAGCCCGAAGTACCATAGAGTGCAGTCTTCCTGCAGGCCCAGATTGACCCGAGTTCCTTCTAGAAGAATAAGACAATTCCAAAACCTTCCTGGGGGAGAAAGCATGCAAGAGAATACAAAAAAAAGGAAGACAAAGAGAGAGAGAGAAAGAAGAGATTTTTGGAGGTGCGAAGAATTCCATTCCCATAAGGGGGCTTGGAAAAGACCATAGAACTCGTGGAAAAATTCTGATTTGGAACATATATGATTTGAAGAAAAGAGAGAACTCCCTGGTGGTATCATGGCTTGGCATGGGGGTGGCCAGAGTGAAAAGAGTGAATGCCGATGAGCCTATGGTTGGGTGGAAAGGAAAACATCCACAGTCAGTTTGGTAGCTCTAACTTACAATACAGATAAGTATTTCACATATTCTATGTAATTGAATTAAAATGTGTGATTGGACATTTGTGATTGTGTTAGAGATGTGCATTGCATGATTAATGGTGATGATGTTTGTTTTCATTTGTAAACTCCTACATTCGGGAGATTGTAGGACGACAAGTTTGGTGCATTCCTTGCACAACTGCATATAATTATCTTGTTGAATGGTAAAAATAATAACTTTGATGGCCTTGTGGCCTGGTAAGTGTGAAGCAGAATTGAATATCACATTATGTTAATGAATTTCTATTTAATCATGTTTAGCGAAGGAGGACAGTTAGTAATAGCCTTTAAACAAATTTGGGGAAAACAACGAGTGACCCCTGTCTAAATCTATATATGTTCTAATCCTCCAAAAGATTGTCCAAGGTTAAAATCTATGAATATCGAGTTGGGACAGACTCTACAGGATTGTTCTGAACTCGTCCATCCCTCGAAATCCCTTTTCTTGTTTTAGAATTCGAGTCATGTAAATGGAAGGCGCTTCCTTCAAACCTTTCTTCCAAGTAACTGCAGGTCGAGTCCACAGACTTAACCAAATCTTGGGTAAGATTTAAGAGTGTATCCCTCTGGGTCTTGTCAAATTCCCATATGACCAAGACCCTGGAACCTAGTGCTACTAAAAAAATGGAGCTAAGCCTCCGGGCTTCGGGACTTTAGAGGTCTGGGACTTCGGGGTGTTGGAACCTCATAACGGTGACTGAATGGTTGACTGACAATTGGCAGTTTCCAATCCATTGTCGTGGGATCCTATTTATTGTTAAACCCTGACCATCATTTTAGCCGTGAAATAACACGAGCCATAGATCTAAGGATCTTCAGGATCCTTCCTGACTTTTGGATATATGTCAAAGTCAAATTCGATGTTGACTTGATCCAGGAGTAAAAAGGTGTTAAACGACTGGAACCCCCGAATGTCAAAGTTGAGAAGTAACACGAGCCATTGATCTAAGGATCCTTTGGGACGCTTCTTGACCATCAGATGCGAGTTATGGTCATTCGACGTTGACCCACTCCGGGCGCAAAATATTTTGGAATGGCTGGAATCCCTGAACACTGAAATCGTGAACCAACATGAGTCGTTGATCTAGGGATCCTTCGGGACCTCTCTCAACTGTTATATTGGGTATAGTGGAAGGATAGAGTAAGCGGTACTATTAACCATCATATCGAGGGGAGGAACTCGAGAGCTATGTGGACCGCAGATCGAGGATCCGTTTGGATATTTTCTCAATCGTTCGATCAACTAGTGGGAGGACAACGTAAGTACTCCGATGAAGTCTTTCTTCAAGAGATGTAAGGTTCGAGTTGCGAAACCATCCTGAAGGCCAAAGGCCGGAGTACATGGTAAGGAGTTTCGAGACTTTGGGGCTCTAGGAAAAACTTGAGGATGTAGGAAGGTGGTTTAAGCGTCGAAGTGTCAAAGAATTGAAGTTTCCCATGTTGAAGTGTCCAACTCCGATTGGATGGGCCTGCATACGCTATGGTGATGCGACGTGTCTAGATGGTTCCACGTGGTGTCGTGGGATTTGTCGCAAGTTAAGTGTGGGACCCCCCTTGCCAATTCTAAACCTTGTGTTAAGTGTGAACAAATCTCAACCATCGGATCTAAGGGTGGATCGATCCCCACTATAGATTTTGGAGAAAAAGGAGACTTCGGGTCTTTGGTCTCTGGAGGTGTTGTAGATATGTACAAGAATGACGAAGGGCTGAAGGTCTAGTATTTGCGAAGACTGGGAGATACGCCTTGCAACCAACAAAACGTCATCATCGGGGGATGAGGACCCAGGTCATGACCGTTCCATGTCAGATGGTGTGAGAGAGGTGAAGCTACATGTATGTCACATGGCGAAGGGGATGGCCATTGGTCAAAGACACCCCGAAAAACTTCAAAAGGCTATAATATTCAAACCAGAGCTCGATTTTGAGAAAGGTTTTAGTCATTGGAAATCTCCTAATGGTCCCACGACGATGGTGTCCTTATTCGAGGGTTTGGGGAGTTGTAGGAAAGCAGAAAAGTTATACTCCCATCCCTTAGAAGGATACTTAGGGGTTCGAGTGTGTGTCAAGGGGGTTTCTATTACGGATTTTTGTTCATGCACCAAGGGATTCTGTGGCATACTACATACCATTTACTCTCATGGTGGCTATAGGAAATAATTGGGCAGAATCGTGAGAATCACTCACGTTGCATTTAACAATCCATAATTAGAGAAGCAAACAACATAATTGCAAGACGTGGTGGGGTTTAATACATACAAGAGATGAAAGTCAACAAAGCAATCCAATATGTGTTATGCATTTATAGCCTATGTATGAGGGAACCTTCGCTTTAAAAAACATTTTCTTCTTAATAATAACATTGCTCAAAGGTATCTTTCGTACTTCTCTTAGTTTTTTTTTATCAGTCCACATTATTAAAGATTATTAAAGATGAGTTGTCATATATATAGCTAAAGAGAGGGGCATATTAAAGTAAATCCATCTTTTCTAACAATCTTAATTTATTCCTTTGACTATTTAATAGATCCAAAAACAAGATGAATCCAATAATAAATAAGTGAATATGTGTCACTAATAATAAATTTCTTGTAAAAAATCTTGACCAAAGTTAATCAGTTATCATCAACATGTAGTAGGATTAGGAAATATAGGTGTTGTATTCCACTTGGTTGTTTGTAATGATCCAGGTGGATATTGGTGGCCACCCACCTATTCCAACTGACTCAAAACAGTCTTCTGGCAATTTACTATTTTTAGCTGGTTTTCGGTTCCTAAACTTTCGGGGCCTTTGAGGGCCTAAATAAAGGTTTTTTAGGATCGAGCACCTCAATGATAGCCAAAGACTCTAATCGATCTCCCAAAATGAATCTCCTTGCTGAAACTTTTCGAATGAGCTATCGTGCACCCCAAACAAAGATCGTATGCCAAATTTATGCCCTTGAGAAGTTGATACACCAAACTACCCAAAACGGGGTCCAGAAAACTGTTGGTTTTTCATCTTCCGAGGTTAGGGTTTTGGATTTTCTTTATGTTAAAAAGGCCTTTAGAGCCTCATTGTAATCATATTCTTGCGAATGTGAGTACCCATCACATCTCTTCTCAGAGATAAGCTGCCACCATTCTAGCGAGTCTTTCACTCTGTAATTTTATAGTCTGTACATTTTGCTCATTAATATAAATTGTGTATTACTGTATCTCTATGTTTATGGCTATGTTATTAGATATTTGATATATCTTTGTACATTTATTTATTATATATCTGCTCTCATTTCAAACTGAAAATAATTCGGATCATGTAATCAATGAATTTAATATGGTAAGTCCACACTATGGTAAGCCTGGGTTTTGTGGTAATTTGTTATGTGGTAATTTGATCATTGGGAAGCTTTCACAGGGGTGATAGGTTCCACCTTCAATACCCAAAATTTATGGGTCGCATGTGCAAACCTTGTTAGACCGGTGATGGTTAGATTTAGGGTTTAGGAGAGTTCATGATTGTTAATTAAATATAGTGAATGAACAATTAGAAACACATGTTTCTGCATTATGTTTTAATATCCCGATGGATTTTGAACTATGATAATCGATATTATATTTAGAAGTTTACATAAGTAAAGATCATATTTTGTATACTTTCGCTCTTCTTATGTATCGTGTATATATTGTTTTGCATAAGGATTTTTCCCTCTGAGGAGAGACCAATACTCTTTATGACATTTTATTCGTCACCACCACGGTCAGTATTGTATTTAATTTACTAGCCAAGAATTTAAAATTACTTCTACGATTTTTTTTCCAATCCAGTAGCCCTTAGAAATTTGGATTACCTCTCTAAAACTGTTGGCTCTTCTACCTATGATTTATTTTGAGGATCTTTCTTTATGAAATGAACATATAGGTGGTAGACTAGTAGCTATATTTTGAAAAAATAATATGTTTTTAGGATTTGTAAGATGTATACTCCCAAAAAAAATTGTATTGGATTTTAGGGAGTTGAATTTTTTTTTGTATCGAATCAAATTCAAACTTAATAACTATGGATATAAGAACTATTTCTCCTCTTACTCTTTTCTATTAAATAATTTCATGAACAATATATTTTTATCATTTTCGTTCACTTGATGTTGATGTAGTAATGACCATAGTTCTCATGTGATCCACCTCTCACTCTATTTGTAGTTGATGGATTGGAATATCTAAGGTAGTACCTCAAAGATAATTCACATGATGCTGAGATCACCAAGATTCTTATAGACAACAATTTGATCATCACAATTATTGTGCCATATATGAAGTTCTCGTGCAATATATTGTGTTTCATACTTTAAATGATCATGTGCATAATTATAGTGACAATTTACGTAGATGTGGCAACGGAGGAAAATTAGTGACAAAATGGAAATCATAGGAAAGGGTGGATGGAAATAACCACATGAAATCCATGCCAAACTCGCCCTTAGATGTTTTAAGATTAAACCAACTGGTAGAACCGGCAAAGTGGAGATAATGGCAAGGAATTCAAATTTGAGGGTGATACTTTTCTTGATATAGAATATGGAGACTCGCAAACCGGCCCCGTCTATTCACGTGTGGATTCGAGTGGACCCAAATATAGGGAGTGAGCTAACAAAAGCTACAACCCACCTATGATAAGAAGACAAAAGTCTCATGGATTTGATCAACAATATGGATTGATCATGCAAATCTAATGTTGATTTGTGATTATTAGCATCTATCTATTTTGTTTTAAAATTCAAGTGGACCCAAAGATAGGAATTGGGTTAACAAAATAAAAGGTGCAACTAGTCATCGAAATTGAAACCTTTTTATCCTTTTTCAAAAGGTTCTGAAATATGTTTTAGAAGGTTAACTTAAGAATAAGTTAAAAATGCATTTTTTATTTTATTTTACTTGTAATTATTGAATTCTCAATTTCATTTTATAGAGCATTGAAGTGTATCTACAATTGAGTATGATACATATCCATCTTGATACTTTCATTATAATATATGTTTATTGTAAATAAATTATAATATTTATAACAAATAATAATAGTAATATTATATGTTAATCAAATATAAGTACAAACAAAAATAAAAGTATCTATATATATATATGTGAAGAAGAGATTTGATATGTACATTTAATATAAAAATTAATATAGAGAGATAAAAAGAGTGATTAAAGATTAACACATAAATAGAAATACTAGAGATATGATATTTACAAGTAAATAAAAATAGAGTAATCAAAATTAAAATTATATTTTTACATATCCATATCTACATAAGTTATGAGTTCTAAGATCTACAAGGATGAGTGAGTGAGACTACAACTAGCCTAGATCCATCCTAAATAATAAAAACATTCGCATCCCAAGAGATTGAATTTCTCTTAGTGCTTGATAGATCCAGAGTTAAGATGGATCTACTATGGTTGTACCTTTAGTATTAAATGAGGATGGATCTGTTTTGTGAACTGTGATCAAGAATCACAATCCAACACCCATTACCTTCCTTTGACATTTAAAGACTAAAATAATCTATGTTTTTTTTTCTTTTATCTATTCCCTAATACAGTGTACCCTTTCACAACATTAAATCCATCACATAGCTCATCCCCACATAATCCTACCACAAATTGGCTTATCCACAATTTTAAGTGCTACTTAATGAAAGTTTCATGGGACGCTTGGACATCTTATCTTTTTTATTCTCTACTTGAATTCATATTCCATGAGCACTATCAATTCTTGTTGATATGAGAATTGACATAACATTTACTGTCCACACATCCCATAGTCTCCATAATTTCATTTCCTTTATTATCTTTGCCTCCGCTCTTGGTTCTATAAAACAACAAAACAACCAGTGATATATTAAGGATGTAAATTGTAATGGTATTGGAAACTTACTAGTGATATTAACTACCAATGTATGGGTAAATGTATATCTTGAAGAGAAAACAATTGACATCTAAATGGGGTGGGGTTGTCTCTCTCTTTCTTCATGTTCACCTATTCTATTTCTCTAAAGGTGTTTAACATGTTTATTTATAATTATTTTGTTAACTAGTAATGTTATGTGTCTACATGTTATTAGACATGGCTTGGTTATAGTATTGGTATATAATATTTTATTATTATTTGAGCATATTCACTTACTTCTTCACCACTTAGTACATATTTCAATGCATCAAAATCATTACAATAAATACTTAATGGGAATAGAGAACATAACTAATACTTGAATGTAAATATATCAACAACCCACCCATCTTGAACATGTTTGGTCAAGCTCGTGGTAAAATTAATTCATAGTTTTGTTTTGTTTCACACAAAATGTTTTTAATGATTTTGCTTGGGTAAAAAATCCTTATTAATCTCAATGAAATTTTCCAACACATATGCTCTTGATTAAGTTTAGATACGAACCTACATAAAATGGGCATTTTCAAAATAACAAAACCTGAAATTGAGAATACAATAGCTAAAATTGTGACTTTGTTCATTAAATTTTATGTAGCATCAAATCCTCACTCTTTTATGCAGATTGATCATTCCCCTTTACTTAATTTTAGGCATATTTATCTATCACACTCTTTCACTTTCTTCTTATTCTTCATATCAACATTGACATCATATTTATGTGTCAAATATTTTGAAAATGCACCATATCACTCTTTCCTCGTACCACATTCCAATCCCAAGGTCAATAAGAGGTATCCTTTGTAGCCTTGATGCTTGGAGAAAAATTTGTTATGCCTAGGTGGGATTCTTAACCAAGCTATTGAGAAGGTAACATAATTGTTGTTGTCATGATATCTATGCATTAGGGATAATGCACACACTTTTGCATTGTTTGAGTGATAAAGTGATCAATCAATAAAGAATAACATACTTGGTGGTCTCAATGAATAATTTCCATTAGCTTTGTGTTTATATAGATCACAGGAAGCTCCAATCATAGATACATTAGGCTAAACAATAAATCATTGATACAATCATTCTACATTTCCAAGTTCCTACAATCCTATAAATCAATTAGGTTATCTTTGTGGGTCTTATAAAGTTTTGATAGAATTATCACCCTTCAACAAAAACCTCAAAATCTACTACACTTTCTTATTTTCTAATGGAATTATACCAAATATTCTTGAGAGTCACTAACTCTCATGGTTAAGTGTGATTGTGATGTAATATATGAATGCATACTAATTCCATATGAAATTTTCATGCATCATATGGACACACATAATAAATTATGTCTTATATAAATATCTAAAAAAATGTTTGATTCTAATTCTCATTTTTAATATTTTAAACTTCGTCTGATTAACAATCTTTGGAAATGTGGCCCAACATCAAGGTGACCCAAAGACTTAGGTATTAACATGGAGTTAAGAATCAAACCCCCTAAATAATTAGCCAGAGTGTTTTTATTAAAAGTGTAAAACAAACATATTTTTATCATTGGAAAAAAATGAAAGCAAAACATTTTATTTAAATTATTTTTAATGAAGTGTATACCTTCACAAAGTCACATGCTTTCGATCAACCATACATATTTTTCATTATAACTTATATTTATTTTATATTGAAAATCTAGTTGACCCAAAGACAAGGTGTGGACTAAGAAACATTGGAAGTTCCAACGATCAAAATTGAACCCTTGTTAGCCCTTCCAAGGGGTTCAAACCCGTCCTAGAAGGGTAATTGAAAAGATACCCTTCGAAAAAATTTAAATTTTTGAAATCACTTGTCATTTATGAAGGACATTAAATATTATAAAATTTCAAAAGAAGGGTCACATTTTCAACAACCCATCAATCTCATTTCCAACTCTTGGATGCTCAATAAGCATTTTATCTTTCATATCATATGAGGATGGATGTAAATAATGAGAAATATTCGTGATTCAACACCCATTACTTGCCTTGGCATCTAAAGACTAAAATTATCTCTATTCTTGTTGGCTCTCATCTATTCCTTGACGTGTACCCTTCCACATCATAAAATCCATCAAAAAGTAAATGCCTACATAACACTATCGATGTATTGGCATATCCAACATCTTGAGTATTACTTATTATAAGCTTCCAAGAGAAGCTTGGACACCTTATCTTTGTGAATCCCCACTTGAATTCATGTGCTATGTGCATTATTTTTATCTTTGTCAATATGATAATTGGCATGTCATTTAATGCCCATACTTAATGTGTCTAGATCCCACACTCACCATATTGTCATTTCTTTTGTTATATTTGCCTCCTCTGTTGGATTTACAAAAATACAAAACAATTAGGCATGGGTTATGGATGTAAATTGCAATGGCATTGAAAACTTACTAGCAAGATTCACTACAAATGTGTGGTTTAATGACAATTTTGAAGAGAACTCAATAAACATCAACTAAACCCAAGGAAATGAGGTCATCTCTCTTTCTTCATGTTCACATAGTCCATATCTCTAAAAATATCTAACGTGTTGACATATCTAACATAGTTATAGCATTGGTATCTAATATTTTATTATTATTTGAGAACATTAATTGGCCTCTCGACCACTTAGTATATTGTTCATGACATTAATGTTATTGCAATATATACTTAGAGAAAAATACACATAATTAATACTTGAATATAATTCTCTCAACAATTCACTACTCTTGTATAGGTTTTTTTCAAGCTCATTGTAAATCTAACACATAGTTTTTCTTTTTTTTTACACAAAATTATGTTAATGAATTTGTTTGGGATAAAAAAACCTACATTAAGATCAACAATAACATGTATGCTCTTGATTAAGTTTATGTATGAGTCTATGCAAAATAGACCCTGTCAACATCACAAAATCTAAAATTGGAGTTACCACAATGAGAATTGTGATTCTATTCATTCAATTTTATACATCATCAATTATCCATTCCCCAATTTTATGTATGACACGTTTTATTTTTTATAAAAACATTAACATCAACATAGCGATACTTTAAGTGTCAAATATTTGAGAATGTCCCTTAAATCTATTTCCCTCTACCTCATTGCAAGTCCAAGAACAATGGGATATATCATTTACAACCTTAATGCTTTGAGCAACATTTTTTATGCCTAGGTGAGATTCTTAAGTAAGGTATGGAGAAGGTAACATAATTCATGTTATCCTTAGATATATGAAATAAGGGTTATGCTCTAACATCCACTCCGTCACACATTTTTTGCATGGTTTGAGAAATAGAGTGAGAAATCAATGTGCTCAATAAGAACCACACACTTGGTGGTATTGATGAGAAATTCCCTTTAGCTTTGTGTTTATATCGACTATAAGAATCTCCAAATTATAGACATCTTAGCCTACCTAATAAACAATGGGTACAATCGTACTAAATTTGAGTGTTCCTAGAGCCCTATAAAGCAAGTAGGCTCTCTTCATGGATTTTATAGTGTTCTGATAGAATTACCCCCTTTCAAGAAAGGCCTCAAGGTCTAGGACAATTTCTTCTTTTCTAATGAGATTTACAGCAAACATGAATCTCATGGTCAAGCATGATTTTGATATTCTTGAGATATGAATCTAAGTTGTAATGCTCACTTATCATATGAATATATAAAACAAATCCTCTCTTATATGGGTGTCTACCAAAATGCTTGATTTTGACATTGTGTCTAAAGCTTTACATTGTCATTTAGAACACTCTCAAAGTCCTCCAAAGAAAATAAGTATGGTTTGGTGTTTATGATTTTTAATTTTTATTTATAATATACATATAAGCCATAAAAATGTTACATTTAAAATTAAAAGGTATGATTTTATTATTTATTATTGAAATTGCAACTTATTTATTTGGTAGTTTGTTAATTTTTAACATTGTAAAAACTTGGAAGGACAATATTTTATTTAGAATAATTTGTATTTTGAAATGTATACTTAGTTTACACTTGTCAATTGAAGTACAACTACTTTTGCAACTTTTCATCATGTAAGAGTTGGATGAAAATATACCCTTCAACTTAAAATGAAAAGGAACCCTTCAAATTTGATTACTACAAAGTGTTGAACCCAACTATGATAGTATTGGTAATGAAAATTTAATGTTGATGCGTAGTTATTAAGATCGATCTGTTTTAGCCCCATCGAGTAGCCTAATTGGTTGAATCCCCCATTGCCAAGTCTTTGGCCCTCTGTCACAAAGTCGTTCAATTCTCTGGGTGAGGTAACTAAAGCTGCAACCTATTTCTCATAGGAAGATAAAGTCACATGCACTCAATCAATATGAACTGGTATTGCAAATTTAATGCTGATTTGTCATTATTATTAGTCCCTACCAAAGGCCTGGGACTATAGAAATCAGTTCATGGTTGACCAGGTATTAGTTTAGTTTGACTTTTAAATTTTTTTAAATTTTCCAAAGTTTAACATAATAGTTTATATTTGTTCAATTAAATAATAAAATTAATATTATTTCTCTGTATTGCAATTGGATATAAGATTAAGAGTCTTATTGCACAATTGATGGCACAACATAGTAGTTTTTCATAGTTATGTGGATTTTAATTTTATGCCAGTGTTCGACATGTATCCCATGTCAATGTCGTTGATTTGATTTCATCCTGGCAACACCAGCCATCGTTGAGGCAAATCGAAAGAATACTTACCATCACGTTGTCGACATCGTCAACGACCAAGACAACATCGTCTGCAAGTCTGATAGCTGCAGTCATCTCGTCGAAAAAGTTGACATGGCCTGGGGTATCCATAATATTGTAGAGATAAGACTTGGCATTGTCGTCCTCCAAAATGAGAGACATGGGCACTGCCTTGATGGAAATCTGCCTCTCCTGCTCATCAACCCTGGTGTTCGTATACCGCATGTGCTTCTGGTTGTTAACATCAAATGTCGTGATATGATGGGTTTTCTCAATCAGCATGTCCATGAACAGGGTTTTTCCGCGCTGGAGGTGCCCGACAAGGGCCACATTTCTGACCATCTTAGGGTTTGACATCAAGCCCAACAAGTAATCAGTGGAAACATATGTGGTGGAGTCTTTGACACCCATCTCGAATTTAATGTTTCTGACGGGCTTGACAATGGGTTGTTCTAAAGGTTGGGCATCCTCCTCCATGACCAAAGTTTCCACGCCCTCGTCGTAGACTTCCTCTGTAGTGGGATAGTATTTCTTGTCCTCTGCAAGAACCATTTGGCCTTCCATGTCAACATCGTCATCGTCGTCGGGGCCTTGATGATTGTGATGGTTGAGGGGGTCGTGGGTGTGAGCGATCCAGACAACATCTCCATCCTTGTTTGTGTCTTCTTCATCGTGGTCGTGTATGTGAACATCGTCTTGTTCTTCATCCTGCTCCGACTCCTCGTCGGATTCGATCTATGGACCGATATAGTTTCCAAATTCATCATACAGACTATCGTCCATGTCCAGCAAAACAACAATGGACAGTCGGGGAATTATTCGGTGCCGCTATTTCAAAGGATCTCTGCTAAATATGTACCACTACCCCTGTATTGTATTCCATCGACAGTTCATAACTTCCATACAAATTACCATGTCCTAGTATATGGGACTCTAATATGAGTGATCTGAATGCCCCTTCATAAGAACAAAATCCAAAAACTAATATTATTTCTAGACTGTGTACTACTCCGAGAATTTCTCAAATAATCGGTTGGAAAGACTGGTGGCATGGCAGCTTAGCTCAATAATGGGCAGGGACTAAGCTACCATGAAACTCTTGTTACCTATTCATTTTCTTTAAAAAAAACCTTACTTGATACCACTTAAACGTGAAGGATTTGCATTCTAAGAATGTGGACTAGTAAAGGATGCGACGACAATCATGATTTATTTTATGTATGAACTCGTAAGGCAAGTCAAGTCACGAGTGTTGATTGCATAGATTTTTCATACATTCAAAACCAATGACCATAAAAAAGCATGAAGATAGGTTGGAACGTCAAGCATAACAGATTAAATAAATAGGTGAAGCCAATTTTACATTTCTAAGAGGTATAGTATAAATTTTTTATGTTTTTTCATTTTTGGGGGAATTTAGCAACCCAATTATGGGAAATTGCATTGCTTAGATAGTAATTTTAATATTTTAACAGTAATTCCAAACCCATCCATTCCTACACCAAATTATTAAGATCAAGATCCTACACCAAATTCTTAAGATTAAGATACGTGGCTTGGGGCATAGAAAGCATTTAGGACTTTCAAAAATCCCAAAACATATAGAACATGTAATTTCAATGGTTGAAATTTACAATTTTCTGAATTTCCGATCAAATATTAAACAAAACTTAAAAAAAATAAAAACTCAAAACGTTTAGAATACGCCTTTTGTAAAGGAACTACACAACTACACGCAAAATTACTCTTTGCAATGACTTTGGTTGCTGCAAGGAACTTTAATTAAACGTAAAATTACTCTTTGCAATAATTTTGGCTGCTGTAAGTAACTTTAATTAGCATGTTTTAATAATTCAAGGCCTCTCATATTTCTTGTATTCACTACCGTCGCGATTCGTTATTTGAAATCCAATCCATTACAATGTTCTTGTCTTCAACATTCTATTGATCTCATCTCTTACAGCTCATAATCGTTTTCCATGTCATGCTTTGAAAAAAAAACTGCAGTAGACACTTTATATCTTGTCAATTTAGTACAACGAGACCAACAACGATATGGAAGCAATAAGTACAAAATAAAATTTGTCCACACTTTACATATTGTGGAAAGCAATAAAGTAATTTTAAAGCTGTCCACACTTTACATCTTGTGCCAAGCAATAAAGTAATTTTAAAGTTGTCCACACTTTACATCTTGTGGCAAGCAATAAAGTAATTTTAAAGTTGTCCACACTTTACATCTTGTGGCAAGCAATACTGCAAAAGTAGCGAACACTTCCTACTGCGTCGATTTCAATACAACTACACCTGTCACCCGATCATTTAATGTTAAGCGATAAGCCCTTCAAAAATGTAAACACTTTAGATCATGTCAATTCAATACAAGTACATCGACCACTTAATACCAAGCAATCAGTGTAAGGGACACTTTATATCAGCATGTCAATTCAATACAACTACGTTGAGCATCTAATTGCAAGTACATAATGAGTAGGGAACATCATCCTCCCATGGTGTAGGGAACCATAGCTTGGTGAAAGCTCCATTGGTGATGTTTTAGAGTCCTTGATCCATTCCTACATAGAGGCGCTCTCACAGATACATATCCGTATTTTTCTGGGGAGGACCGTTTTTAATAGACAAGAAACTGTTGGGGGTATAGGATTGTCGGATCCTCTGGAGGAGTTATCTGGGAAGGAGTACACCTAGTCAAAGGGGTGGGGGTATGATATTTCCCCCATTAAAACTTGGAGTGCAAGGAAATAAAGGATGATACTGCTCAAAAAACTGTTGAAATTCATCTACCTATCATCTGTGAAAACAGGGTGCTTAGAGGCATGAAAGCCCTTGCTAGAGAAAAGTCATGATTTTTCTATCACTAAACATCAGAGGGGTAGGAGAGATCCTAAAATCTGCCTCCCTTTGAAGACTACTTCAGAGGAAGTCACCAGATATTATCTTTCTACAAGAAACCTTGGTAGAGGAGAAAAAGGCTAGGGTCTTTATGAACTCTTATTGACCTTCTTGGCTAACATGTGTTGTAAGTTCGGTTGGATCTTCTGGGGGATTATTAGTGTCATGGGATCCAAAAACATTTGACTTATGTTCTTTTTTTTGTTGTGGTGGAATCCTCCTGACAGGTACTTGTTTGGAGAATAAAAAGCCGATTACTCTGTTAAATGTTTATGACCCCTGTTTGGACAGAAAAACTTTTTGGGAAAAGGTGGTTGCTAGGGGTCTTTTGGCACACAAAAATATTATTCTAGCAGGCAATTTAAATTTCACGTATGATGTTGTGGAGGTGTGGGGAGAATCTGCACATTTGGATAAACTGACAGGTTTCTTCAAAGACTTTTTTAATGAAAACCGACTTCTGGAGATTGCACCAGATGTTCTTGTTCCGACCAGGAGAAATGGTAGAGCGGGTTCCGGTTGTATTTCTAAAAGACTGGATCATGTCTTTTTGGCTGAAGATCTCTTAAATGGAGTTGGAAAATTCAGATCATGGGTGGAATACCCATATATCTCAGATCATGCACCAGTGTTTTTACAATTAGATTGCCAATCCTTCCCGACAGTCTATCCTTTCAAGTTTAACTTGGGATGGTTAATTGAAGAAGAGGTTGCCACTATTGTAAGTGAAGTCTGGAACTATCCATATTTTCTGTTAGAACCAGAGGTTCAACAGAGATTAGTTTCAAAATTGAAGTCCTTAAAACAATGCATCAAATTCTGGGCAAAATAATTTAAAAATAAACATGAAAGAAGGTTAGATCAATTGGAGGGACAATTACATGATTTATTTCTGGAAGCGGCACAGGAGGGAAGGAGTCGAGTTAGGGATAATCACTTAAAACTTCTAGAGGCTGAGTGAGATAAAATTTTGCTAACTGAAGAAGATTTGTGGCATCAACGAAGCAGAGCCATCTGGATAAAAGTGGTGATAAGAATACAAAATTCTTTCACAATTTTGCAAGCTTCAAAATGAACAAAAAACATGTTTGAGAGATCAGGGATGAGAACGGGCTAGTGAATTTTGGTCAAGCTGTGATAAAAACAGAAGCTGCCAGGTATTTCAAAAAAAATTATGAGGAGCCTGAACATGTAGTTATCACCTATCAAGTTGATACTGCCAGACTTTTTGCTCATTTTTTCATTGAAGATGACTCTGAAAAAATTGACAGACCCTATACAAGGCTAAAACTTTGGGAGGTAATCAAGTCCTTTGCCAAAGACAAGAGCTTGGGGCCCGATGGATGGACCGTAGAGTTCTTTATCCACTTCTTTGACTTAGTGGGAGATGATTTACTAGAAGTGGTGAAAGATTTTAGGATCTGAAGCGAAGTGAACAAGTCTTTAATCTCGACCTTTTTGACTCTTATTCCAAAATTAAATAACCCTTCATCTTTAGGCGATTACATACTAATTGCACTTTGTAATTTGTGTTATAAGCTGATTTCAAAGATAACTGCAAATAGGATAAAGCCTATTCTATCTCGCTCATTGTCGAAGGAACAGTTGGGATTTCTAAAGGGCAGACAGATCCTGGATGCAATAGGCATGACACATGAGTGATTGCACAATATAAAGGTGAAAAAGTCAAAAGCTATGATATTAACGTTGGATCTTAAAAAAGCATATGATTGCATCAACTGGGATTTTTTAAGAATGACTCTAATTCAAACGAGATTTAGTTAAGATTAGTTAAGATTCTGGATTTGTTTTTTGTGGATGACGTTCTTATTATGAAAAAAGCATCAGTTGATGAGTGGAAGCAGATAAAAAATATTCTATTGATTTTCTGTAGTGATTTCGGTTTGCTGATAAACTGGACAAAGTCTACTTTCCATTTTTTTGGAATCTAAGGGGAGACTTTAGAAAAGATAAAGGAAATATTCCCTTATAATTTCGCTGATCTCTCAAAGGGATTCTGATATCTCAGATACTTCTTGAAGGCCGATGCATACAAGACTGTTGATTGGAGATGGCTTCTTATAAAGATTGAAAAAAGGATCAGGCTATGGTGCAATAGATGGTTGTCTCTCGATGGCCACTACACTCTAATCAAAGATGTACTTGAAGGACAATCAGTTTATTGGATGGAACTGACTGCCATACCAGTATCAATCCTTGAAAAGATAAGGAAAAAAATGTTTAGTTTTCTTTGGTCGGGTGACATCTAGAAAAAAAATTTGCATTTATGTATTTGGGAAGTATTATCCAAACCAAAACATTTGGGTGGTTGGGGGATAAGGAATATTTTCCATTTTAATAGATCTTTGGCTGCAAATTCCTTGTGGCAGGTCCTTATGAAAGATGGAGTATGGAACAAGCTTATTAAAGATAAATACATACCTCACAATTCGATAGCCACTTGGTTTAGATCATCTTCAGCTACAGTTCCATCCACCTCCTAGACTTCTAAAAACCTCTTGAAGTCTCTGCATTTGATTACTTAATTGTTGACCTGGATCCCAGGGTCTGGTCACTCGGTTATGATTGGATTGGATAAAATTTTGGGATTGGGGAATTCTCTTGTTTATCTCGTCAACTTATTACAAAGCTAAAAAGAAACAACCTGGTGTATCTCTATGATCTAGGTGGATTTCGGTGGCCACCCACCTTTTCCAACTAGCTCAAAACAGTTTTCTAGCAATTTTGGCAATTTACTATTTTTAGCAGTTTTTAACTTCAGGGGCCATTTTGAGGCCCTAAATGATGTTTTTTTGGAAAACAGGTTTGAAATATGTATGTTCCTTTGATATTGTGCCTGAAATTAATATCCTCGACAATACCTTTCCAATGGACTATCATACGCCTAAAATGAAGATCGTATGCAAAAGTTACGACCCCTGGAAGTTAATGTACTAACTTGCCCAAATGGGGCCCACATGACTTTTGGCGCTTCATCTCCTAGGGTTAGGTGTTTGGATGTATAGGGTTTTTGGCATTCCTGTTTATTGTAAAATGACCTTCAGAGCCTCATTGTAATCATCTTCTTGCGAATGCGAGTAGCTATCATATCTCTTCTCAGAGATAAGCTGCCACCATTCTAGCGAGTCTTTCACTTTGTATTTTTAAAGTATCTGTACATTTCTTTCATTAATAGAAAATGTGTATTATTCTATATCTATGTTTATGGTTGCATGTTTGATACATTTATGTTACATTATTGAATATCTGCGATATCTCTGTGCATTTCTTTATTATATCTTCATTCTCATTTCGTGTTGAAAATAATCTAGATCAGTGGTATCAGAGCAGGTTTCTCTTGATCGTTTTTCAGTGCATGTCCCCAACAAGGTCCGAGTATAGCAAGTTTGGTATCGAGCTTATCTCTCTTGAAGACAATCGCTCTCGCACACCCAAGAAACCCTCAATGGCGGAAGAAAGGAAAAACAATGGAGTAGACGATCCTATCAATCTGTTGCTTCAGCAAGCTCTCACGCGATAGAGGGATGAAATGATGGAGAATTTTTCCCACATCCTTCAACGCATGCCAATAGCAGCATACACATCTTCATCAAGCGGCCACTTTGGAGGCACCTCGCCTTTCAAGGTACAATTTAATTTTGATATTAATGTATTTGAAGGACAGATAGATACAGAAGCCCTAGAAAAATAGTTAACTCTGCTAGAAGGTTATTTCTCTGTTCACAATTTTTCCGACAAAGAAAATATCACCTTCGCACTCCTTAAAGATCTCCCTCATGTCAAACATTGGTGGGAAACTTACTGGGAGCAAATTTCCATAGAGGAGTCTGGAATATATGGGGCCGATCCCACTTGGGATTTTTTTGTGGATGCGGTAAAGGAACAGTATTACCCTGTTGGCAACTATGAGGACAAGTACATGAGATGGACCACACTATGGCAAGAGGGGCCAAGCAGTTTCAAATTTTAACAATACCTTCCATACCTTGCACACCAAGCTGGGTATCAAATACTCTGAACGACATTTGGTTCTGAAATACTGTGGGGCTCTACACAGATACATCCAAACTGAAATGGATTTTCTGGACATCTCATCACTCGGTGTTGCTTATCGATATGTTGTTAAAATTGAGCAGAAATTTAAGCACCGGAACAAATGGGATTTTGGGTCTGCAAATCTATAACATCCAAAGTATGATAAATACGACCCTAACAAACAACTTCCTGAAAACCAGTCTAAGCCACAGGAAACGAAGGGTCACGGGAAGACGAAGAAGGATACCAGAAAATGGTGCGATTTCCACAAAATCCTCTGGCACAACACCGATGAATGTCACTCAAAACAGTTATTGGTGGCCAAGATCAAAGACAAGGAGCCAAACCCTGATTCATAATCTAATTCTGAAAATACTGATAAAGGACATATCATTGACGCAGACCCCACTGCTATTGTCGCAACTGCAACAATTCAACCAGAAGAACCAACAGATCCTGAAGAGGGGGAGCACCTTTTTCATTCATAGATGTGGGTGAAGGGGACCCCGCTGCATTTTATTATTGATAGCAGAAGCCAGAAGAACCTCATCTCAGCAAAGGTCGTCAAGCAGTTGGGATTGTCAACAACACCACACCCGCAGCCATACAACATCGGATGGCTTCTCCAAGGACAAGATCTTTGTGTCAGCCAACAGTGTCGATTGTCATATGACATCCAACCCTTCAAGAGTGAGGTATTATGTGATGTTGCCCCACTGGATGTATGTGATGTTCTCTTGGGAGAGCCATATATGTGGAGACGCCGTGTTGTTTATGAGTCTCGACCCCGCAGTGTCATTCTTTCTCTAGGGGGTCATCTCTACAGGATACCAGAGGTAGTTCCGACTATTGTTCCACCTAAACAGTGCCACAAGGTAGTATCTCATATTGCAAAATTTAGCTTCTTCACAATTTGTTCAAAAGGGGAACAAAAAGACACTGCAACCACTACAACCTCGCCCCAAGCACCTTCTATCCAACAGAAGCAGGTCGACAAGGTTGCAGAAAAGCACAAAGATTCCTTCTGCACACCATCCTCTCATGTATCTCGACTTGTTGAATAGCCTTAGCCTCAATAGGTTTGTGATAGGCTTCCACAAACTGAGTAGCGCGACGTCTCCAGCAAGGCAAGCAACTCACCAAGATTCAGATTCAACAAACGCTTTTTCCTCTCCCCCAAGCACTCAACACAATGGAGACCATTGCTTCCTAAGGATGGATGATTGATCCAGGTGGATATCGGTGGCCACCCACCTTTTCCAACTGGCTCAAAACAGTTTTTTGGCAATTTACTATTTTTAACAGTTTTTAACTTCCAGGGCCATTTTGAGGCCCTAAACGATTTTTTTTGGGAAAACAGGTTTTCAATATGGAATTTATTTTCTTATTTCACCTAAAATGAATCTCCTCGACGATACCATTCCAACGGGCTATCATACGCCTAAAACGGAGATTGTATGCAAAAGTGATTACCCCGAGAAGTTAATGTACTAACTTACCCAAACGGGGCCCACATGACTTTTGGCGCTTCATCTCCTAGGGTTAGGTTTTTGGATGTCTAGGTTTTTTGGCATTCCTGTTTATTGTAAAAATGCCTTCAGATCCTCATTGTAATCATCTTCTTGCGAATGCGAGTAGCCTTCATATCTCTTCTCAAAGATAAGCTGCCACCATTCTAGCGAGTCTTTCACTCTGTATTTTTACAGTCTCTCTACATTTCTTTCATTAATAGAAAGCGTGTATTGTTGTATATCTGTGTTTATGGTTTCATCTCTGATACATTTATGTTACATTATTGAATATATGCAATATCTCTGCGCATTTATTTATTATATCTCCACTCTCATTTCGTGTCAAAAATAATCTAGATCACTCTACCACGCTATAGGTAAAAGCAGACCGGGTAATATTTCAGAACAATGGAAAACTAGTGAGGAGATCGGCCTCAAAGGAAATTTGGAAGTGGAATGGGAAAGCTATTGTAGGGAATTAATTGGAGTGGGGGTGTAGCTACAAAATTCATAGGATGAGCTTATTTGGACTGGGGGAGACAAATTAGGTAGCCTTACTACAAAAAATGTTTTTTGTGTGATTTCAAAAAAGTTGTGGCAGCATGTTATTGGGGGATGGAGGAGACATATGTGGACTTGGGATATCGCACAAAAAAATAAACTATTCACTTGGTTAACCATAGAGAATAAAATTTTAACCTGGGATACATTGCAAAGAAAAGGTTGGGAAGGTCCTAACATTTGCCATCTCTGCTCAAACGAAGCAAATTCTGTGGTCCATATTTTTGTAAATCCCAGCTTCATTCAAGATGTTTGGAATAGGATTAAAGGGGAGCTAAATATAATGACTTCTTGGGAGGGAAGCTCTATTAATGGTTTCTATGAAAACTAGGTTAGAAATGAGAGTTTTTACATTACCCTCCCCTCCTTAGTGTGCTGGTTTGTTTGGTTGGAGTGAAATAAGAAAATATTTTAGAATAGGAATCCTTCTAACTTTTCAGTTGTTTACAAAATCCTGGAAAACTCAACAAATGTGACAACTCCTCATAAGAAGGTTATCCCAAGATTAGTACAGATACCTAAATATTCTATTCCAACAGTTAGTTGGTTTGATGGAGTAGTGAAGTTAAACGATCACAAGAGTGGGGCAGGGGGATTGATAAGGATTAGTGAAAATTCAGTTTATAAATGGACATTCAATTACGGCATAGGGACAAATACCAGGGTAAAGATGCTAGGAGTGTGGGCTACCCATATCTTGGTTGTAAGTTTGAATATTACAACCATTCAGGTAATTGGTGATTCAAATATTATTATTGATTGGTTGAAGGACAAAGGAAAACTTCAGGTTGCCTCTCTAGTGGGGTGGAAGGACAGGATCATCAAGCTCAAAAAATATTTTAGGGAGATCAAATACACACATGTTTATAGGGAACTAAACAAGGAGACATATTCTCTCTCGAAGAAGGCATTGATGAAGACCGAAGGAAAGATCGAATACAATATGTGGGATGATGGAAATGAAGGCCCCACCCTCTATTTAAATCTTTTTTAAGCATAAAGATATATGTTTTGGTTACCACAGTCAAAAGAGTGTTGAAGACAACTTTCTTATTTTTACATTTTTGAAATGAAAACCTTCTTTTGTATAGAATATTAGCAGATCTACAAGTTTTTTCTTTTTTGAATGTATTGGGATACTTGTAGAACTTCTCTTCAGTTTGGTGTACTGAAAGAATCGATCAGAGACTTATCCATGACTCTTTAAAAGAGGTGTTGTCAGTAGTATTGGAGGGGTTAATAGGTATGAAAAGGATATGCCGAAACGTGTACAAAATTATATTTCTAATATAAATGAGCAATTTTTCTATTGGAAAAAAGAGTACGTAATGAGTAGTCATGGGCTCCACAAATAAAAATATATCCTTGGTGGGTGAGGAGTACCACAACAGTTTTATATCTCATCAATTCAATATAATTATGGTGAACAATAATTAGCCTTCAATGTTGTGGTAGGTGGTATATACATCATTGGATATATCTTGATGTATATGTTAAGGTGATCTGATGGTGTATATACCACCCGTAGCAGCACAACAAGCTGGTTATTGCTCACTGTATAACTATATTAACACAATGTGTAACTATATTGTTATTGAGCACAATGTATGGTTGTACCGATTTTTTTTAAGGTGGTAAAAATATCAATTTTAATTTGAAGTCATAATAATCAGCATTCATGACTATCTATTTATTAATTTGAAGTTATAATAATCATTATTCACTCATCACTATTGTTTAAAGAAAATTATACTACCAAAACCATGATGTTGGACTCATCACTATTATTTAAAGAAAATCATACTAAGAAAACCATGTAACTTCAAATAGACCTAATCTAAATGTTTTAGGTTTTGGATTCTTTTCAATCACTTTTTAAATTAAAGAATTATTGGAATTTCAAGTCTGGGTTGTTGAATCTATACAATCCTACTATCTAAGGCATTGAATCCATTTATGCATTCAAAAATGCAATTTTAAAAACATAAAATTGTTATCTGCCAATAATTGTGAGTTGGATTTTGGTGATGGTTGTCTGAAAAATCCAAAACATAGAACATTTAGACCATGCCCTTAAAATTATTGGCTCATCACTATTATTCAATGAAAAGAAAATACAGCCACATGAAATAACCTCTTAATAATCCTTAAGGGGTAAACTTCCACTTTTACCAAATACTTCAAGGTATTAGAACTTTAACCTATTTCTTTACCTACAAAGTAAATTAATTCTTAACTAATCATACATAATATTAAGTCATCACCTAATATATGATTAAGTTCAATACAATTCAGTCTAAATTTTTATATCAAATAATACAAATTTTATATAAATAATAAGTATCCATATGTAAGGTATTGATGTATAATATTAATGTTAATGTATATTTAATATTGAAATTCTATACATAAATTTTTTACAATATGTATGAATATATATTTCTATAAATTTATTATATTTATTGCAAACAAGACCTACTAATAAGTCAAATAATAAGTATTAATGCAAATAATAATAATTATAATAATAATAATTATTATTAACCTAATTTTTTATTTTATATATTTTATAATTAGTATTAAAAAATTATCTAATTATTTAAACCATTTTTTATTTAAAATATTAATTAAATCACTCAAACCATCTTTTAAAACAATCTTTCAAAACAAGTTACCACATATTCAAATAAAATGAACTAATCTAATACTTCAAATAAAAATAATTAATCTAATAACTACTTTGTATTTCTATATATTTTAGATACTATAATTGAATTATGTCATACAAACTCTCGTCATTACGAAAACAAAAAAAACACTTACAAACTTTCTACACCATGCATTTTGCCATCAACCAATTTTGCTAAACAATTTTTAATAACCATAAAGACCAGAAAAATCAAATATATCGGCCTAATTGATCATTTATAGGTTATGAATAAACATATAAAAATAATGAGATGAACTCCTATACTATAGCACTATACATTTTAGATATAATAATCAATTAATGTTATAGAACTTTGTAATAACACAAAAATCAAGTATTTTATTGTATGAACTCACACTTTTCAGCGAAACTAATACCATGTATGCAAAATAAGATTTTATTTACTTCATGTATATGTTTTATGGTTCAATGGTTTGAGGGGAGGTTTTTCTCCTCTCCATTTAAGACTTTATTTCTTTATTTCTATGGAGGGATTTATGATTTAACTATGGTTCTGGGTTAGGGGATGATGTTCATTATGGTTGGTCTTACAAAACAATATTATTAGAGAATTTATACCTTTGCAAAATTAAACATAATATATTATGTTATTATGGTTTGAGTTGAGGATCTGCTTCTCAACATCCAAAGTTCCATTTATGTTAAGGGATTTATGATTTAACTACATACCTTAACCAGGGATGATGTCTAATGTGGTTTCCCTTACAATACTATGTTACCAGGTGATTGACACCCCTACAAAGTTTTAAGATCTTGTGTTGTGGTACACCGGTTTGAGGTGAATCTTTTCTCCTCTTTGTCCAAGGTTCCAATCCGATCAAGGGATCTATGATTCCATTGTGGTCCTTGGATGATCGTTAGAGATGATGCTCATTGCAATTGGTTTTACAAGACAATGTTACTAAGGGATTTGCATCATTGAAAAATTTAACTAATGAAACAAATAAGACTTTATTTACATATTTGGGAGAAATAAAAATAATGTCATCGGTCAAAATATGGTGAAATGATTCCATATACCTTGTACCGTTATCCATTTTGGACATATCATGTAGTGTCTCATAATTTTGGTCAAATTGATTAACACCACATTTGTAAAATAAGACTTTATTTACAATCCATGTTGTGGCATGTCGGTGTTTAGCAGGGACTTTGTTCCTCCCATCCATGGATCCACTCATATAAAGGGTTGTATGTTTGGGATTTTCCCATGATTTAAAGGCTATGAACGATGCCCACCTCAATTGGCCTCCATTGACTCTATTTCTCTGGGAATTGGCCCCATAATTTTTTTACTAGCACATGATTGTTGGTAAGATGGTTTAGGAAAGGAATCTCTCTCCCCCAACCAAGGATCCATCCTCATCATGCTATGATGGGGTATTCTCCATGATTATACATATGGGGCCCATGACTAGTGGATTGACATTCCATTTATTTGTGGTCAAACATGGCAATTTACAAAATGTAAGAAGGGTTTTATTTACATATTGAGAATATTTTTAAAATGTCATTTGCTAAAATAGGATGAGATGCATCGATATACCTTGTACCATTTGCATTTTGGATATTATAACTAATTAATATTATACAAGTACAATTACTCAAATATTTTATTAGACCATGTAGTGTCCTGAAATTGTTGATCAAATGAGACATGCAAAGTATTTATGTCGTAGAAACAATTCATATGTCAATGATAGGTTTTAAACCATTATGTTAGTAGGAGGCACCACTGTTACACATGAAATTTGCACACCTGGGTACCTCACCCTAAGTGCCGTAAGTGTCATATAAGTGTCTCATACACCTTGACACCATGGAATAACCTATGTCACGATCCCTAGTCAATATGAAGGAAGGATATATTACATGAAGGAAAAAATACCAAGTGCACATGAATTATTATTAATATTCATGAAAAAAGAAATTAATTAAGTGTGAGAATCCACCTCACATTTGGTTTCCCACTTTTTAGTGAAGGTGAAGGATCTCATGGATGGTTGAAATATTTCCTCCTATAAATCCTTGAGAGATATTTCCTCCCTAAAATCCTTAAGATATATTTTCTCCCTAAATATCTTTCAGATCCCTTTTTAGTGGATCTGATGAGTGATCCTCTCCATGGTGGTTAAGCCTCCAAATCCTATATAATGAGGGCTTTACATGGAGAAAGAAAGAATAATGGATATTTGAGGTATCAAACCTATGGTCTTGGGAGAAAGCTTTAGGATATCAAACCTATGATTTTGGGAGCTTTGTGCAAGGGATGGACGAGGAGGACTTGGGGAAGTTGTTGCAACTTCATCTACAGTCTATAAGTATTTCTTTAAGAGTTATCATTAATATATTTCTTGGCCTATTTCATTCTAACCTATGTATCTTTACATATGTTTGTCTTATAGATAGATTTGATTGGACTAATCTTATAGAGTAGAGTAGGATTTCTTTGTCTCATTGTCCATTGCATTGCAGGTGTCAAACAATGCTAATGAGCTCTGAGATCAAGCTCAAGTTGGAGCAGCGGGGACAAACATCAGAATAAGGTGCATCACACTTTCTTCCTTCTCCTTTTATTTCTGATTAATTAGTTAGATTCAAAGGAATGTTAGTGTCCAATGTTAGAATGTTTTCTATCTTGGTATAGGGGTCTAGAATCTAAGAGGATATTCACCTGTCTGTAGGCGGATTTTCCTACAATAGAAATTGGCGACTCCATTGGGGATCGACATTGATTTGTATTTCCTTGGATTTTTCCTGCCCTTTTCCCACCTTTTAGATCAGTTTTATTGTTTTTTCATGATCCATTACCTTTCTCCCATCTTCACTAACAATTTCACCAATTTCTGTGAATTCTGGGTGAGTTTTTTTGAATTTTTTGGCTTTGTTTTGAATTTATAGGAAGGGTAGCACTCCACTGGAGTGCATATCAGAGCATTTATCTCTCATCAGCACCCCCCTACAATGATTTACAAAGAGATATAGCGCTTTGTGCCCTTGAGTTAGGGAGTGCTAGTCTCTTTTTTTGAGTTTTTCTGCCTTCTTCTGCTCAGATTTGTGTAGTCTGTTTTGCAGAAGTCTTTACCCAGACTCTGTATGTTAGTTTGTGAAGTTGTTTAGGTTGAGATTTGGTACTTATCACTTTCTATTGTCTTGATTGGATCTTGAAACTTTTTCAGAATTGTGAAATTTCCCTTTCTTGTTGCTTGGTTTGTCGGAACAGTTTGAGTGATTCCTCTTTCTCCCTCTCTTTTCTTGGATTCTTCTCTACATTTTCTTGTACTCCTTGGATGCTTGATTGATTGTTGATTCCTTGAATGAGTCATTATTAGAACATGTTATCTCCTACTTGTTTTCTTTCAGTTCTCATTTTTTGAGTGCATGCTTTGTTTGAAGACCTTTATCGCTTTGTGTCTTTTGCATCTGCATTTGACTCTTTCTTTTAATTGAAAGTAGTGGATCATTAAAGGATTTGCATTTAATTTATTTATACATTAGAATAAGAAAAAGAAGATAGTTTCATTCTTGCTTTTGGGTAGTGAAACTAGCTTGCATTTGAAGTAGCGAAATTGCATGGTTTTTGGCATTTTTTAGTCTTGAATTCTTAAAACAATTTCCCCCTCATGGTCGGGGGGGCCAAGAATCATGTATTGGTGTACAATATCTTTGGCTCATTTATTGAAGATATTGATATTGATGAGTTTAATAAAATTTTGGGACATTGTGCATCTGGGAATGATAAACGTTTTCTCCTTCTCGTAATATAGCTTTCATCGAAGTAAAATATTTGCATTCTCATTTCTTTGCATTGTTTAGAGTTGGTCAAAACACCATTTATTCCATGCCATTTTCCAGTTGAGTAAACAAAAACCTTAAAATAAAGTGCTTATAAAAATTGATTAGACATTTTTATATTTTCTGGTAGCAAACCTACATTAGCTTACGGTGTAGGGATTTGGAATAGGTGTGAAAGATAACTTTCCAAAGCTGTAAACAAACATAGTATCTTGTGATAGGGAGAGTTTAAATCCATTTGCTACATTTTGTCCTAGGAATCCCTTCTAACACAAGGGTCAATCACGAGGTCGCATTAGGGCTAACAGAGTTATTCACCTTACTTTGTTGGTCTTAGTGTAAAGATTGTGCATATTATTGGGGGTCACTTGAGAAGAAAATCATGTGGGGACCTTCTCGATTCGATTTCGGGCTTAGATACCCTACCCTTGTGCGTGGATCAGAATGTCGACTGCTTCCCCATGAATCACTGTCGTAATTGGTAACCTTAGTAGCCTACCTATTTAGGGTCTTTACACGAGGTGACTATCGAGGGGAAAGCCTTTACAGTACCTGGAATCGACGTTGGCCAAGCTGACTTGGGCTCCTTGGAGGGTATAGCCACGATTATGTGTGGGAGCTTGCACCGGGGTGTAAGTCTATTAAGAAAGTCATCAACGTAACTTTTCCACCCACTCTATCTCAGCCCCTTCTTACATTGTTCTCGCGACATTGGATTTCATCACCAACTAGTGCATTCAAAGTGAGAAGGTTTTGTTTGCTTGCTTGCTTCCTAGATTTTTAGCGTGTGTTGTTTATTTTCCCTAGCAGAATCTAGTTTGGATCTGTGTTTAATGGCATCAGTTCCCGGAACTACCAATGAAGCAACCCCTTCTTTGGGGGAACCTTTTGTTTTTCCTTCTTATGAAAATGTTGGTCCTCCTTACATCGCTACTTTGATCCTTCCAGGTCTCATAATTGGTTTACCGGTATGGTTGTTTTCCACTCCAATAATCTCAAATGCACCTAGTGCTTCAAATGTAAGCACACCACCCACACATCAAGCTCATGTCAACCTTTCTCCTTCTTTGCCCATCAAGTCTCCTTCCCTTTCTCCTTCTTTGCCTAGTGAAATATCTAAAGCGAGTATCCAGGTTGATAAGAAGAAAAAGAAACAGAAAGAGAAGAAGAAGAAGAACCAGAAAGGGATCAAGCCTCCAACTACATCAGATGTTGGATCCAAGCAACCAGCTACTGTTAATCCTACTGGGAGTGTTGATGAGATCGATAAGACTACAAAGAAGAATCCAAAACCCAAATTCCCTTACAGTCCTTGTAAGAGTGACCACTTTCTGAGGGATTTCCCTAGTGATCAGGGGATCAAATTTTGCTCGATTTTCAAAGTGCTCGGAATGAGACGAAAACAATGCCATTGTGTTCGTCTCGTCTTCCTGATTCCGGCGGTATATTTAATTTCGCAAATGGATTCCGTATGGAGGAGATGTCGTGATCTGTCTGCCAAGCCAAACAGGCAAAAATTTGGGATGCTGACTGTACCTGTCTGTACAGTCCGTACGGCCATGTGGAGGGCCGTACCATCATGATGACGTGGCAGTTTGATGACGTGGTGCATATTGGTTGGTTGTTTGTCGGTGAATGCTGTGCTGACACGTGTCACTATGTGATTGGTTCATATGTTTGTGTTTATATAAAATGGTATGGAGGCCGCGGG
Source organism: Picea engelmannii (assembly GCA_009831015.1). NCBI lineage: Eukaryota > Viridiplantae > Streptophyta > Pinopsida > Pinales > Pinaceae > Picea > Picea engelmannii. The sequence goes on along the minus strand of ML785194.1, from coordinate 499,837 downwards.
GTTCGACCCCCGGACCTCCCCAAACACTAAAGTTTTCATAACATTCCGCTAACCAACAATCTCGCCTTTGATCCTTGTTAACTATGCCTTCAATATTTTATTTAACATTAATGTTATGTTATAGAGGAAAGGGGAGCAGGCCGGGGCCTAAGCCCCGACCCATGGTTCCGTTGACATGTATATGACCATATATATATATATATATATATATATATATATATATTGTGGCGCGCGCACATTGCAATTCATTGCAATGTTATGTAACATATATAACATAGTTATATGACTATTGTATTAAATCGTGCGGGGGTTTAAACATTGTGTTATGTAATGTGCACGGTTATGTATTTGCGCGGGAGTTCCACCGTTTGCATGGTTTTCAAACGGAATAACCACTTTGTAACCAAGCCCGCGGTCGCGTGTGCTCATATGCCCAGTACCTAGGCGGTTAGGGGCTGGAGGCACCTTAACCGTCCTATGGTTTGTACCGGTGCGCGGTTGCGTACAGGTCTTGGTTTTTCCTCTTTAAAGAGCGTGTGTGCTAGGTTTGAAGCACAAGGGTGCGATTTGTAGAACCAGAGACAACAAAGTTGAAGGGGAGACTTCAAGGAGGCCATCTTCTTCATTTTTCGACCATTTCAGGTGCCGAAAGAGCCCAGACAGGGGTTTTGGGACGCTGCGGAGCCATTGGAGCAGTCAGTTTGTCATTTTGAGCACTGCAAGACATGTTTTTGAGCACTTTGAGCAATTTAATAATAATGATCCATTGGAAGCTGGACCAGGAGATGTAGCCCGGAGTGGGGTGAACTCCTTTATGAAGTTGTTGTGTTTATGTCTGATGTTCAATGTTTTATGTTGCTTTCTATGTGTATCTTTACATAAGTAATCCTTAATTATGTGTTGCAAATTGATCCGGTTGCTTTAAAAACACATAACATTTTCACTCGCAATATTTATTCAAGTTTCAAGTCTTCTTCAATTTTAGATCAAGTTGGTATCAGAGCACTGGTTTTGAAGACTTGATTGTTTTGCAAGTTTTGTTTCTGATGCTCACAAGGTTGAAACTCACACAAGGAGAAGGTCAACTTGTGGAGTCAAGTTCTTATCCGACGAGGAGGAAGCAGTTTCATTAACCGTGAGTTGTAGAGAGACATTCACCAAGCATGGCACATGCAGAAGATCATGAACGTGTTCCAGATGAAGAAGCAGACCTCAGGCAGAATCTCATGCAGATGAGAGATATGATGAAATCCATATTGGAACGAACCGTGATGTCGTAGGGTGAAGGCTCTAACCCTTCAATGCATAAGGGAGGCGGTGGTGACAAGACTCCAGGCAGAGATGGAGGGAATGGTGCTTCTCCACCACCCTCTCCTCCTCCATCATCATCATCATCTTCTTCTTCTTCTTCTTCAAGTTCGAAACATCTTCCCAATGGGCATGGTAAAACTCCTTCGCAAATTCCTTCATTAAAGCTTGATAAAAAATTTGAGTTGCCACTTTATAATGGAGAAGTTAACGCTGAAAAGGTAGATAAGTGGATACGTCAAATTGAAGTCTATTCTAGAATACAAAAGATTCAAGATGATGAAACTAAAATTCAGTTAGCTTCATTAAGATTAGATGGCTCAGCACTTGTTTGGTGGGAATCTAAGACACAGGAGGAAATGAAAAAGAATGG